>CM050322.1:19668596-20268596 GCA_027475135.1 Bactrocera correcta
CTCCAATTCCGAAAAAAGAGGGGGAACAATTACATATGATATATTTTTGCATCAAATTTAAAATTCCTTACTGTAATGGATGCATATTCCAAATTCTTAGTAGTTAAACATATCGAAGACAAAACTAATTTGTCAGAAAAAGTATTAGAAGCCCTTCAAAGTTTCCCAGAGGTGAGCCCGGATTCAGCTCAGCTCAATTCAAATCCTTCGCAGATAGAATAAAAAATAAAATGAATTATTGCGACTCTAGACATTCAACAACGAACGGACAAATAGAAAGAATTCACTCAACAATAATTGAAATTGCAAAATGCCTGAAAGAGGAAATGGAATTAATAAATGATGTTGAAGTTATAATACGTGCGGCTCAATCATATAATCAAACTATTCATTCTGTAACGGAAAGAAAGCCTTTTGAAATATTATATAATAAAATCAAGCACAATGATTTAACCGAAAAATTAAAATTGATTCAAAGTCAGATGCTCAATTATAGAAATAAAGGCCGTATATTAAGGTAATTCAATGAAAATCAAACGATATACGAAAAAGGAAATAAATTTCAAGGGAAAATAAAACCTAGATATAGGAAACAAATAGTTAAGCAATATTTAGGAAATAAGGTTAAAAAAAAAAGAAATAGAATTATACACAAAGATAACATAAAATCTTAAATTTTATAGATAAGACATAATGATGAAGATTACGTACTCTTTTTGGCAATACCTCTAATCGCAGCCCAGATAGAAATAGTAGACTTGAACCATGGTAACGGCTACTCGCTACTAAAATTAAATGAAATCAAATTAATCGAAAGATATGACGGAATATCATACTTAGTAAATACAACAACGTACAAAGGTCAAGTAAATAATTTAGAAAAATTAATTTTGAAAGAAGAAAATCCTAACCCTTTAATTATTGCTAAACTCAAGCACATTAGAATTCAAATAGATACTTTAACTCCACATCACCAAAGGCAAAAAAGGGGATTATTTAACTTTTTGGGAACAGGACTCAAACTGGAACTATGGACGAAGGAGATCGTGTAGAAATTGAAGGAAAATTAAATGTTAATACTCAAAATGCACATAATGCAATTGAACAAATTAATAAACAACAAAATATTAATGAAAAATTTGGCAATGAAATAGAAACTATAACTAATAGTTTAAGCACCCATTATAAAGAATTAATTGAAAACATTAAGAGTATCAACTCAGAACTTAAAGCTGTATCAAAAGAAAAATGGGACAATAAATTATTAGAAAATTTAATGTACATTGAAACAAATGTAATTAGAATAAAATAAATCATTATGACTAGCCAAAACAATTTGTTAAGTAGAGATATTATTACAGATGAAGATATAACAAATTATAATGTAACTTTTGAGAAACTTCAAGAAATAAAAATTGTAAAAGTTGCAAAAGATGAAAATATTGTAATACAAGTAAAGTTACCTCGATTTGGTAAAGAAAAATATCAAATAATCCATGTACAACCAATACCAAATGCAAGACAAATGGAAATTTTTATTATAGAAAACGAGGTATTGTCAATTAATGATATTACTTATAAGAAAACAAAATTAAAGGAAAATTTAAAGCTACATGAAGACAATTGCACTGAAAATATTTTTAAAGGAAAAATGCACTGCAATTATATAAACCAATGTCATTGAATTAGACTCAAATCATATAGGTATAATTAATGCAATAAATGAAACAGTTAATCACAATTGTGATTCAAATAACTTTACCATAGATGGTAATTATTTAATCCGATTTGAAAATTGCGATATTGAAGTAATGGGAAAATTGTATAAACATAATAAACCAATATCAATTCAAATTGATATGAAAACATAAAACAAATATCAGAATTAAAATATGAGCCTAACAAATCTAAGGCTATAAATTACAGTTTAGTAGCTTTGATACTACTAGTATCAACTATGATAATAATTTGTAAATTAAAAAAACAGGAAAAATAGGTTGGAAGTAAAAATTAAACAAGTTCCAACGCAACCTGTTGACATCGCATACATAAATGAAATATTTAAATATTACTCATCTTTGAATCGGGGCGATTCATTTAACAAAGAGGGAGTTAAGAATCGTCAAATAAACATTCTCACCAAAAAGATAAAGTTGAGAAATATCGTATAAACATTCTCATCAAACATAAATAATAAACGTTTCATATAGCTGTAACAAGAGACGCTAGCTTTAGGTTTAGCAGTTAAGTTATGTTGTATAAAATAATAAGAATAAATGTCAGAACGATTTTGGCATTCAAAAACATCATCTTTTATTTAATTTGGAGATTTATGACAAACATAAAATTAGTGATAAATATAATTCGACGAAAGACATTGTAAGACTCATTTTTCTACTCCTTCGGTTACATTGTTCAAATTTTACCAAGGATCCCTAATTTTTTTCAAAACGAAATGTAGCCTATGTCAAATTGGAAAAACGTTGCATTTCATTGGTGAAAGAATTTTTTAAATCGGCCTAGTACTTTTTGAGCCTATTCATTACAAACATACAAAAATAGGTACAAATCTTTCCTCTTTATAATATTAGTATAGATATGAAAAAAAAATTTAAGATCTTATAAAAAATAAACTTGGACGTCAAGATGTCCTATTTTACTTAATGAAAATCTCGCTTCCGTTTCAAAAGTAATTCGTATGAGCTACTGGGAAACAATTATGTACAGTGTACCAATGGATGTGAATAAGAGGGTGAAACATCAGAAGCAAAAAAATTTTCTTAAAATAAACTCAGTGTTTTAATACGCGTTAGGAATGGTAAAGCAATTTGTCGAAGCGTGGAAGAATATTGTTTTGGCGACATTTGTAAAAAATTCCGAATGTAGTTTGGTATTCTGAAATATCATAAATAATGAAACACACAAATTATATCAAGGTTATAACTGTCCCGGCAATTGAAGCTGGAAAAGTTTTATGTTGATAGTCGAATATTTCCCAGGCAACAACAAAGTTTCAAATTTTGAAGGAAAACTAGGACTATCTCTAGAAGCAATTTTGAGTATCAAGTTGAACTATTTCCGTAATAATCTGGATACATTTATTTTACATATATTTTATTACTACAAAGGAACATGTTGATGAATATTTTCGCAATCAAGCTTTTTTCGTAATATTATTTCAAACGTCGTTAAACTATTTTTATCTAATTATTATTATTATGTTTGTATATCCACCTTGTCGTATTAAAGTAAATGAAAACTCTCGACAACAAACAGCCGAGAATGTTCATTAACTTTATTTTAATCTAATATTTTTAGCAACTTGACTAAAAGCTGGAAGATTATGAAAGCCGAAACTTACTTACAAATACAACTTTTATTCGATGCGAATTAACTGCAATGAAAAAATAACTTCTTCATTTAAAGCACATACATATAAGGAAAACCAAGATTTTCTTACAAGATGTTAACGGTTTACTGACACTGTAAAGTGCCAAGTTATAGTAATTATATACTGCGGATTATATGCACAATTCACCCTCGGCAACATAATTGCTATTTGCAAAGGCACAAAAATTAATTAATTTACAAAAATGGAACTGATTAATGGCAAAGAGCAAAACATTGCCCTACACTTGTAAAACATATAATTTAACAGAAAATAAAGTCTGAGAGGCTTATTTTATGCGGCAGAGTACCGTTAAGTAAGACATTGCAAATTGAAATCATAGATATTTTCACAACTTTTTTGACTACTAAACGCATTGTCGACAGCGTAAATGAATCTCGCGGATTTTCAATATTAGCTGATGGTACAACAGACATCGCCGGGATTGATCAGTTTGCCATTTGTGTGCGGTACTTTGACCAATCTTCAAACCTTCTTAGCATTTGTCCCCGTTACAGAAACGACCGGAGAATTCGAAAACGATAATGAAATATCTTTTGAAAGTTGGCATTGACTGCTCTTTTTGGTATGGCCAAGGGTATGATGGAGCTCCAGCAATGAGTGGGGAATATCATGGTGCCCAAGCATTCATAAAATTTGAGTTTTCCATTGGCGATCTTTGTACATTGCATGGCACATAGCTTTAATCTGGCAATCAACTCAGCCTGCGAAGTTGTTGGTATCAGAGATGCACTAGAAACAATTGGATGGTTACAAAACTTTTTCCATTGGCCAAAACGATTAGAAGTGTTGAAAAGCGAAATTGAGAAGTCTGGAAATGAATGTCGAAAAAAAAAAACTGAAATCTGTATGCCCAACAAGATGGGCTGAAAGCCATGAAGCCGTATCGACATACATCGAATTGCATTCGTTCGTGATTAAATCATTAGAAAGAGTCGTAACTTGGCGGGATCCGGAGACTTCAACTACGGCCTCTCAGCTTGTCGCTGCGATTTCTGCTGCAGAATTCCGAATTTCCTGCTTCATAATGCAATCCATACATGCAGTCGTTCTACCTCTCAGCCGGCAATTACAATCGCCTGATGAAGATCTCGCAGAAGCCATTAGATTAGCGGACGACGATTTAAAAGAGTTCGTAGAAATGCCGATTTTTTTTTTTTTTTTTGATTTTTAATAACATTGAAGAAGTATGCACCGAACTCTTCTTCTTTCTTTACTGCCTTAGACACCGCTTACGCGATTATAGCCGAGTCAACAACAGCGCGCCAGTCGTTTCTTCTCTTCGCTACGTGGCGCCAATTGGATATTCCAAGCGAGGCCAGGTCCTTCTCTACTTGGTCCTTCCAACGGAGTGGAGGTCTTCCTCTTCCTCTGCTTCCCGCGGCGGGTACTGCGTCGAATACTTTCAGAGCTGGAGTGTTTTCATCCATCCGGACAACATGACCTAGCCAGCGTAGCCGCTGTCTTTTAATTCGCTGAACTATGTCAATGTCGTCGTATATCTCGTACAGCTCATCGTTCCATCGAATGCGATATTCGCCGTGGCCAACGCGCAAAGGACCATAAATCTTTCGCAGAACCTTTCTCTCGAAAACTCGCAACGTCAACTCATCGGTTGTTGTCATCGTCCAAGCCTCTGCACCATATAGGAGGACGGGAATTATGAGAGACTTATAGAGTTTGGTTTTTGTTTGTCGAGAGAGGACTTTGCTTCTCAATTGCCTACTTAGTCCGAAGTAGCACCTGTTGGCAAGAGTTATCCTGCGTTGGATTTCTAGGCTGACATTGTTGGTGGTGTTTACGCTGGTTCCAAGATAGACGAAATTATCTACAACTTCAAAGTTATGACTGTCAACAGTGACGTGAGTGCCAAGTCGCGAGTGCGACGACTGTTTGTTTGATGACAGGAGATATTTCGTCTTGCCCTCGTTCACTGCCAGACCCATTTCTTTTGCTTCCTTGTCCAGTCTGGAGAAAGCAGAACTAACGGCGCGGGTGTTGAGGCCGATGATATCAATATCATCGGCATACGCCAGCAGTTGTACACTCTTATAAAAGATAGTACCCTCTCTGTTAAGTTCTGCAGCTCGAACTATTTTCTCCAGAAGCAGGTTGAAAAAGTCGCACGATAGGGAATCGCCTTGTCTGAAACCTCGTTTGGTATCGAACGGCTCGGAGAGGTCCTTCCCGATTCTGACGGAGCTTTTTGTGTTGCTCAACGTCAGTTTACACAGCCGTATTAGTTTTGCGGGGATACCAAATTCAGACATCGCGGCATAAAGGCAGCTCCTTTTCGTGCTGTCGAAAGCAGCTTTGAAATCGACGAAGAGGTGGTGTGTGTCGATTCTCCTTTCACGGGTCTTTTCCAAGATTTGGCGCATCGTAAATATCTGGTCGGTTGTTGATTTACCAGGTCTAAGCCACACTGATAAGGTCCAATCAGTTTGTTGACGGTGGGTTTTAATCTTTCACACAATACGCTCGACAGGACCTTATATGCGATATTGAGGAGGCTAATCCCACGGTAGTTGGCGCAGATTGTGGGGTCTCCTTTTTTGTGGATTCGGTATTGCACACTTAAATTCCAATCGTTGGGCATACTTTCGTCCGACCATATTTTGCAAAGAAGCTGATGCATGCACCTTATCAGCTCTTCGCCGCCGTGTTTGAATAGCTTGGCCGGCAATACATCGGTCCCTGCCGCTTTGTTGTTTTTCAGGCGGGCAATTGCTATTCGAACTTCTTCATGGTCGGGCAATGGAACGTCTGCTCCATCGTCATCGATTGGGGTATCGGGTTCGCTTTCTCCTGGTGTTGTGCGTTTACTGCCATTCAGCAGGCTGGAGAAGTGTTCCCTCCATAATTTAAGTATGCTCTGGGCATCGGTGGATAGATCACCTTGGGGGGTTCTACAAGAGTATGCTCCGGTCTTGAAACCTTCTGTAAGCCACCGCATCTTTTCGTAGAATTTTCGAGCATTACCCCTGTCGGCCAGCTTATCAAGCTCTTCGTACTCACGCATTTCGGCCTCTTTCTTTTTCTGTCTACAAATGCGTCTCGCTTCCCTCTTCAACTCTCGGTATCTATCCCATCCCGCACGTGTTGTGGTCGATCGTAACGTTGCGAGGTAGGCAGCCTGTTTTCTCTCCGCTGCGACACGGCACTCCTCGTCGTACCAGCTGTTCTTCTGCACTTTCCGAAAACCAATGGTTTCGGTTGCAGCTGTACGTAAGGAGTTTGAAATGCCGTCCCACAGTTCCCTTATACCGAGTTGTTGACGAGTGCTCTCAGAGAGCAGGAGTGCAAGCCGAGTAGAAAAACGTTCGGCTGTCTGTTGTGATTGCAGCTTCTCGACGTCGAACCATCCTTGTGTTTGTTGGCGTGCGTTTTTTGCTGCACAGAGGCGGGTGCGTATTTTGGCTGCAACAATATAGTGGTCCGAGTCGATGTTAGGACCTCGGAGCGCACGCACATCTAAAACACTGGAGACGTGTCTTCCGTCTATCACAACATGATCGATCTGGTTGGTGGTTTTTCGATCTGGAGACAGCCAGGTAGCTTGATGTATCTTCTTATGCTGGAATCTAGTGCTACAGATAACCATATTTCGGGCCCCGGCGAAGTCGATCAGCCTCAGCCCATTTGGGGATGTTTTCACGTGGAGGCTGAATTTACCGACCGTAGTGCCAAAGATACCTTCTTTGCCCACCCTGGAATTGAAGTCGCCAAGCACGATTTTGACATCGTGGCGGGGGCATCTCTCATAAGTGCGCTCCAAGCACTCATAAAAGGCATCTTTGGTCACATCGTCCTTCTCTTCCGTCGGGGCGTGGGCGCAAATCAGCGATATGTTGAAGAACCTCGCTTTGATGCGGATTGTGGCTAGACGTTCATTCTCCGGAGTGAATGATAGTACTCGGCGACGGAGTCTCTCTCCCACCACGAATCCAACACCAAATTTGCGCTCCTTTATATGGCCACTGTAGTAAATGTCACAAGGACCTACTCGTCTCTGTCCTTGTCCCGTCCATCGCATTTCTTGGACGGCGGTGATGTCAGCCTTTATCTTTACGAGGACATCTACCAGCTGGGCAGCGGCACCTTCCCAATTAAGGGACCGGACATTCCAGGTGCATGCCCTCAAATCATAGTCCTTATTTCGTTTGCCATGGTCGTCATCAAAAGGGGGGTCACTCATGCGAGGCTTGTTGTTGTCTTTCATTGGGGGTGTTTTTTTACGTGGCGGGTCCCAAACCCAGCGCACAATGCAGGGGTGTTTCGCCTTCTCACTTTAGCTCGCCTTCAAACGGATGTTCTTAGGCTACCCAGAGGATACTTGGTCAAAGACCGGAAGTCGTGAGCTGCTTGAGTCATATGTAAAAGAATCGTTTCTGGCCACTCCCAAGTGAATGGCGATCAGAGAACTTTCCTAACTTGCGTGAACTTCTACACATGACTCCATCCTCCACCGAACTAGGTACAGAAATAAAGGTACCACGTTACAGTAGTCGCCAAAAGAATCGCTTCAATTTGAAAACGAACGACGCTGAGGCATACTTTCGCATTGCTTTTTATATTCCCTTTCTTGATACTTACATTGCTCATTTGAAAAGCCGCTTTCTTAACCACAGATCAGTGTTAGAAAATTTTTGTGTATTTTTCCCAAAGTACGAATTTGACGCTAAAAAAGCTCGAGAAATATTTTATTTTATGAAAGGGTGATCAACTGTTCAAAACAAAACTTTCTTGCGGAGGTGAAAATATGGAAACAGCGAACTTCGTGCAAGCATTTTCGGAATGCTCTCAATGCTTTAGAAGCAGTGAACAAAACGTCTTTTGGGAATGTCTTCAAGATTGTACGCATATTGGCGTTATTGCCTGTTTCAATAGCATCACCGAAAAGAAGTTTTTCAAGTTTAAAGAGAATTAAAACCTATTTACGAAATACGACAGATCAAGATAGGCTTAATAATAATTAATCTAGCATCAATGAATATTCATCGGGATATTGATCTGTCAGTTGATGAAATACTAGAAGAATTCTTTCATAAGCCAAGTAAAATATAACATGGAATGTGAGATCCCGTGTAATCCTCAATTAATCACTGAGCTTCAGCGATACTGCTTGTACAAATGTGGAGGAAGTTCGAATTATGTGAATAACAACAAAAATCTTGTAACTTATAATAATTGCTTATAATTTGATGTGATTTTTTTGATCAATAACCTCATTCAAACATATATTTTTCTCTGAGCTTAGGGGGTGTTTTAACACCTTTTTTAATCTAGAAGAAACACAGAAGAAAGAGAGAACACCACATGGAAATAAAGACATCATAATTTCGACTATAATGGGTTATATTAGTATACATGTCAATATGAATTTTGCTATTATTATTAGAGCAATTTAATATCCAATACTGTCTTGCCGGAGTTTTCAACGATATGCTCCACTACTTTCATATGATGCGCACAACATGTACCGTAACATACCAGTATTTATAAAATGTTTTGCATTGTAATTAGCAAAAAGGGAATACCATTTGGTTGAGAGGAATTGTATGATAATATTTCCGACACGCACCAATGTCGATTTCTGACAGAATGAAAAGAAGCTGCCATTATGTCTAAATATGGTATCCCACAAAACGAATACGGCTGAGTAAACTGACGCTTAGCAACACGAAAGCCTCTCTGATTCTCTATTCGAGGTGCAGAGATTAATAAAGCTGGTGCAATCTTTTATAAGCGTGTACTACTGCTCGCGATATTGATATCATTGCCACCAACAACCACGCCGTTAGTTCTGCTTTCTCCAGACTGAATCAGGAAGCAAAGCAAACAGCTCTGATCGTGAACGAGGGTAAGACGAAATATCTCCTGTCATTAAAAAAGCACTCGCAACTAGGCTCCCACGTCACTTTTGATAGTCATAACTTCGAAGTCGTAGATAATTCCGTCTATCTTGGAACTGTATTACTTCGGACTAAAGAACAAACTCTATAAGTGACTCACTATTCCCATCCCGACAACATCTGATGAGTCGAAATTATTATTTTTCGTGTGAAAGGTTCTGCGGAAGATCTATGGTCCTTTTCGCATTGGCAGCGGCGAATATCGCATTCGATGGAACTGTACGAGTTTTACGAGGATTAAGAAATATCCGGCGAGGTCATGTCGTCCGAATAGATGAAAACGCTCCAGCTCTGAAAGTATTCGACACTGTACCCGCAGGCGGAAGCAGAGGAAAAGGAAGACTACCATTCCGTTGGAATGATCAGGTGGAGAAGGTCCTGCTTGAATTTGGTGTCTCGAATTGGCACTTCGAATTCGTTCGAACTTCACAAATTTGTGTGATCTTATTCTTTGATCAATGATCAAATCATTGAAGAACATTTGTGATTGCCAGAATGCACAGTCTTATATCCTACTTTTAATAATAAGTACCAGTACCCTTATCAATAATCCCAATAATCTATCAAAGATAATATTTGAAGTTAACATTTATTGTCAATGAAAGAGAGTTCCCGTTGTCGGGTATAAAACTTTTGGTAAAAATCATAGTTTAGCGCGTTTGCTAATTATGACATTTACCGAATTACTGACTTTACTATAAAATCTATTTACGATACAATTTTTTTTAGTTGTTTACCACATTTTTGTTAGTTGTTCTTTTATGAAGCTTTTCTGTTCCTTGTCGCGGTGCCGCGGTTTGTCACCAAACAGTCACATCAAATCAGTAGGGCTCACTTTCTGAGATGTTTTCGTCTTTTGAGCTAGGGTCTAGGGTAAGTGCTACAGACATTTACCTCTATATGTTGCAGCACTATGGATCGTAAAAAGTTTACTTTCTAACGCACTGTACAAAATTATTTGTGAGAAATTTTTGACAGTGATTTGTCGCTGCAGATTTTATCTAAGGTCAACAGCTATAAAGTATACATCGTACATATCCAGTGATTAATTACCGCCTAGGCCCGCGAGGCAATTTGGGGGGCGGCAAATTTTTCAGAATGGTAAAATTTTAAATCTGATATAATGTAACGACATTTTAGGATTTAATTATATTAGCGAACTTTTATAGCTTATTGTAAAATGTTAATAGAATTCAATTATATATGGGCCATTCCATCAATTGGCGACAGGGTTTTGTACCCGTGGTTCTCCGATTTCGACTAAACCTTAGAATATCATAATATAGACCAAAGTAAGAATATCTGTTAACTTTTTGCTGGTCAAAGTTGCTCCATTGTGAGCAATTCAAATTGAGATCAAACAAAAAAATGACTATTTCTTTTATTTTTTTAACGACCTCGAAATTGAGTGAAAAAAGTTTTTAAGTTATCCAATTTTATATAAAAAAAATTTCAGCATTCTGATAAAAATATTTTCAAAATCCAAAAAAATAATTTTTTTTCCAAAAATACCGTTTCTTGTGCTTTCCCCCCATTTTTTCAAAATTGACTTTTCCATTCGATTCCTCGTCCAATTTTACATTAGAATCAGTGTTCAAAAATATGGGACTCTGATCCCTCGAACAGCCAAAAAATTGTAAAGTTGTCGCTATACGCCGCAGTCTGTTCGCTTAGAAGGTTGTGTGAAGGAGGTATATGTATACGGGCCATTCCATCAATTGGCGACATGGTTTTGTACCCGTGGTTCTCTGATTTCGACTAAACTTTAGAATATCATAATATAGACCAAAATAAGAATATCTGTTAACTTTTTGGTGGTCAAAGTTGCTCCATTGTTTTTTGGCGCGCAATTCAAATTGAGATCAAACAAAAACATGACTATTTCTTATATTTTTAACGTCTTCAAAATTAAGCGAAAAAAATTTTTAAGTTATCCAATTTTTTGTAAAAAAATCTCAGCTTTCTGATAAAAATATTTTCAAAATCCAAAAAAAAATTTTATAATCCAAAAAAAATATTTTTTTCCAAAAATACCGTTTTTTGTGCTTTTCTCCCAATTTTTTTTCTAAATTGACTTTTTCATTCGATTCCTCGTCCAATTTTACATAAGAATCAGTGTTCAAAAATATGGGATTATGATCCCATGAACAGCAAAAAAAAAATGCAAAATTTGCGCTATACGGCGCATATTTTTATGAACAAAGACTCTGATTTCTTCATTAATTCAAGTTTAAGTTAATTCACATATTTACCTCCTTCACACAACCTTCTAAGCCAGTGGTTCCCAAACTTATTTTGTCTACCGCCCACTTTGAGAATAAAAATTTTTTTAGCGCCCCCATTTTTTCACCTATTTAAAAACCACTATAACTTCAAATTAATTATTGTGACCTATATATGTATATTAACGGAGAATTCTAAACGAAACTTTTACTATAACTAGCAACTTGAAACCTGAGCGCAGTAGGTAACATACAACGGCGCTTAGGTCTCAAGTTAACTCTTACGGGCTCCACCTGCCAATAAGAATGATTATTGAAACACAACCTAATAGTATTAAAACAGAGAATCTTTTATTAAAAATAAAATTAAAATAATCGATCCATATATAAAAACTAATGTGAAGGATGAATCTGATGCTGTTTAATAAGTTTGTTAATATCAGGTTCCAATTTACTCAAGAACAGTCGCAAGTTGCCACGTTCGGTAAGAAGCAAACGATTTCTATTTTTAGTAATCAGTGTTGTTACAGCACTAAATCCACGTGCACACAAATATGACCATGGGAATGCTATTAAGAATCGTTGAACGATTGACCACAATCCAGGGTACAATTGCAAGATCGGTTTTTGTAGCCAAAATTCTTGGTAACCATTTTATTCCCTCGTTTGTTGTCAATTCTATAAGTTCTTCTTCCAGCTGAGGTGATATTGCTGTGTTGACATTTGAAAACGGATCCAACACCCAGTCTGGTATTTCCAAGTTCAAAATGTCCTAGTATCGTTCGGTGAAGTCAATGTGGAGGTTTTCCAAATGTTGGCAGTAGGTAAACAATTCGTCGTTACTGCATGATAATGATAAATTCGGAAAATTGTGTGAATTGTGTCTGCCCAGGTTCTTTTTGTGTAGAAGCATTTACGACGTTTTTTATTTTAATTAAATTTAGTTTATCGCCTTGCAGTTGAAGGTTCATGTCGTTGAACAATTTATACAGGTCTGTCATGTAAGCTATATCATTCTTTGATGTTATAAGCTTGTCTTGAAATTCTGTATCTTTAGTTTCCAAGAACTCTATAACAGAGTCAAACAGGTTGTAGAATCGAGTCCGATAATTGCCTCTTGATAGCCAACGAACTTCAGTTTGAAACAACAAACGATTGAAATCCTCGTCATTAGTAGAACAAAGCTGATGAAATAATCTATCATTCAAAGAGCTGTTGCGGATTTTATTGACTGCTTTGATGACATATTGCAGTGATTGAAATAGTTTTTCACTTAAGTTTCTAGCAACTAAATGCTGTCTATGAAAAACGCAATGGACACCAAGGACATCTGGAATTTTATTTTTAAGAGCGCTATTAAGCATCTATGGCACACTATCATAGCCGGAGCGCCATCCGTAGCAATTGAAATAATATTTTTCAAAAGAATCTCTTTCTCATCGCAAAACTTTTCCAATATATTGAATATGGTTTCGCCTTTTGTATCGGTCTCTAAATTTCTAGCAAATAATAGTTCTTCACATATTTTCTCATCTTTAATAAACCTCACGTTAGACAACAACAATGCTTCATTAGTTGGTAAAGTGGACTCATCGAGCTGAATTGAGAATTGGCTTGTCCTCAGGTGATCGCACAATGATTCTTCATTGTTTTTAGATATTTCATCAATTCGTCTTTGCACAGAATTATTACTCAAAGGAATTTCTCGCTTAATATCTGCGGCCGGTTTATGAAGCACGGTAGTTATTACTTCATTTATTGCTGGCAATATTAACTCTTCTCCGATGTTATATGGTTTGCCTTTTTGAGCAATTAACAAAGAGATATTGTACGAAGCTCGAAGTCCGTCGTCATCTTGCTTAGCAACCCCCGAAAATAGTTTTGCTACACTTGGCTGAGTATTATGCTTCTTCTCTAGGTCTTGAAAATATGCTACATTCTTGTCTCTCTTATCTGGATGGATTTTATTCAAATGATCTTGCAGTCTTGAAGGCTTCATTGCTTCATTCGAAAATGTCTTTAGACATAGAAGACACAAAGGCGAGGATGGGTTTGTGGGATTTTCAATGAACCCGAATTTAATGTATTCCGCAGAGTATTGCCCTCTCTTCTTTTTTACTTCCGACATTGTTTTGCTTTGGGAAATACGTTTAACTTCGCGAGTAGTGTAAAGGAGGCGTAAGTAATGCTCATCTATTGCGCGCAAAACCACAAATGAATATATGTAAAATAAATATTACCTTGTTTATATAGGAATGCTTAAGCACAATTATTATATAGTAGTCCAAAAATATGAATTCTTATTTTTCCTAGAAATACATTTGTAAAAAAAGGATCTTTCTCCTTTTCGTATTATCTTATTTTTCCCAGAAATACATTTGTAAAAAAAGGATCTTTCTACTATTCGTATTATCTTATTTTTTCCAGAAATACATTTGTATTTGATTTTTATCCTTTTTTATTTTCCCCAGAAAGGATAAAGATTTCTTTTTATTTTCCACATAAAATATTTAAGGAGTTCAAAAGCTCAAAACGTGCGCTACGTCAGCTACCTACCCGACGGCATTTCGCAAATGATAAAATAAAATTTTCAAGAGCTCAAGGCATGCGCTACATCAGCTCGAACCTACCTATCCTACACCTTTGCGCAAATGATTATATTATGATAGCAAATGCCCACATACATATTTGGCAATGGCAATAGCAATACGTTTAGCCATTAGTATTCTATAAATTCTAACCTGTCAAGATGCCCCGTTATGAAACGGAGCGACCGATTGACATGATTTTCATTTTTTCTATATTCAATAAAATAGACAGATATATGAACTACGCGGAAAGAAATATATGTAGAACCGAGTTTGAGCAATCTTTTAATTCATATTAGTTGATGTTCACAAGTTGTTGTTGAGAGTCGAGAGCTCATGTAGTCGTTGTCTAAGAGTCCTCCTAGCTAAATAAAATTACAAATAACCCCCCAGGTCACTACACAACGCCCCCCTTTTCTTTCCGGGTCTCTTACCGCCCCCCTGGACACCTGCAGTGCCCACAAGGGGGCGTTATCGCCCACTTTGGGAAACACTGTTCTAAGCGAACAGATTGCGTCGTATAGCGACTACTTTGCATTTTTTTGCTGTTCATGGGATCAGATTCCCATATTTTTGAACACTGATTCTTAAGTAAAATTGTACGAGGAATCGAATGGAAAAGTCAATTTTAAAAAAATTTGGGGTGAAAGCACAAAAACAGTATTTTTGGAAAAATAATAATTTTTTTGGATTTTGAAATTTTTTTTTGGATTTTGAAAATATTTTTCTCAGAAATCTGAGATTTTTTTTACATAAAATTGGATAACTTAAAAACTTTTTTCACTTAATTTTGAGGTCGTTAAAAAATAAAAGAAATAGTCATTTTTTTGTTTGATCTCAATTTGAATTGCGCGCCAAAAAACAATGGAGCAACTTTGACCACTAAAAAGTTAACAGGTATTCTTATTTTGGTCTATATTTTTATATTCTAAAGTTTGGTCAAAATCGGAGAACCACGGAATGGCCCATATTTATGTCGATATATACAACCGTGGTCGCGCAAATAGCACACATATGAAGCAATAAAAGCTTATACAATTGACAAAGTTCTTTAAAAGGCTAAAAAGGGCTAAAAATATCATTATTTGTTAATTAATTTATCCATTTAGGTAAAAAATAACAATTAGCAATTCACCAATAATTAATATTAATTAAAAAACTTGAGCTGCCTCTAAAATGCCTTGGACATTCAAATAGCACAATTTAGCAAATCTGCAAAAATTATATGAAATTAATGAAATTTAATCAACGATTTGGTTCCATAATATATTTATGTTTCTAATACTTGGTACTATATCTCCGATTGTGCATTACATCTGCGTACCATACTTTCTACAAGATTCTCACACCTCTCCTTTGGGTTGGAGTACCAAGCTTTCTTAATACCTTCCCATAAATATTCAAAATTGGAGAAAATTTTAGCCGCAATTTTAAGTTTAACATCGTTCTATAGGTTTTCTATGGGATTAAGGTCAAGGCTTTGCGCTGGCCATTCCAAAACATTTATATTTTCATTCATAAGCCAATCCTTTGTGACCTTCGCCGTATGTGTGACCTTCGTTACCCTGCATTAAAGTCCAGCGAAGGGGCATGCAATTAAAGGCAAATGGTTCCATTTCCTTCCTTAATATGTCTAAATATTGATACTGATCCATTTTTCCGTTAATGCCAATAATTGGGCCCACGTCTTCCAACAGACTTCCGCGATATATTTAATCCATATTCGTCATTGATTTCCAGCATTATTTGTCTTGAAGGCTTAAACGGGTCGGCCTTGCTTTTCCGGACTATGGCTCTATCTTCAGTAATTGTTGTCTTTCGCGGTGGTTGGAGTTTAAGGCCATTATAAACCATTTTCCGGGAGCAATTCAATAAAACAGAAATTTCGGCAATAGTTTTCGCTGATTTCTCCATATTCTGCATAATGCGTCGTTGCATTTGAATTAACTCACTTCATTGTAGACAAACTTAATTCGTAATAAAAAGTCACGTCTGATAATTTTTTGCAAACAAATATTCACTTTCAAAAAATGTGCTATTTGAATGACCACCTCTAAAGAATGCAATATTTCAACAAAAACATACAAAAACCACGCGCTTCGAAATAAAGGAACTTATTGAACGGTACTTATGACTAGACAGATTAAGTAAAAAAAAAAATACATACCATTCAAAAAAGTACCAGCCCAACTAGTTGAAGAAATTGATTACGACATAATTGATGATTTTGCTCAGACGAAAGCCAGAAAGAAGATATTTAAAAATGAAGTTATACATTATAGCTTCAGAAAACTGACTGTTATTTATGTAGTTAATATTTATTTGTATTGTTTAACAATTATACTTTTATGAAATAAATATTATATCTTAATAATATGACCGGACTCAAAGAAATAAAATTTCATCCTTTAAAAAGGGCGGATAATCAGACAGGGCCTAGGGCAGCAAAATACTTAATCCGACACTTCTTCTTCTTCTTCTTTACTGGCGTAGACACCGCTTACGCGATTATAGCCGAGTCAACAACAGCGCGCCAGTCGTTTCTTCTCTTCGCTACTTGGCGCCAATTGGATATTCCAAGCGAGGCCAGGTCCTTCTCCACTTGTCTTCCTCTTCCTCTGCTTCCCGCGGCGGGTACTGCGTCGAATACTTTCAGAGCTGGAGTGTTTTCATCCATCCGGACAACATGACCTAGCCAGCGTAGCCGCTGTCTTTTAATGCGCTGAACTATGTCAATGTCGTCGTATATTTCGTACAGCTCATCGTTCCATCGAATGCGATATTCGCCGTGGCCAACGCGCAAACGACCATAAATCTTTCGCAGAACCTTTCTCTCGAAAACTCGCAACGTCGACTCATCCGTTGTTGACATCGTCCAAGCCTCTGCACCATATAGCAGGACGGGAATTATGAGTGACTTATAGAGTTTGGTTTTTGTTTGTCGAGAGAGGACTTTGCTTCTCAATTGCCTACTTAGTCCGAAGTAGCACCTGTTGGCAAGAGTTATCCTGCGTTGGATTTCTAGGCTGACATTGTTGGTGGTATTTACGCTGGTTCCAAGATAGACGAAATTATCTACAACTTCAAAGTTATGACTGTCAACAGTGACGTGAGTGCCAAGTCGCGAGTGCGACGACTGTTTGTTTGATGACAGGAGATATTTCGTCTTGCCCTCGTTCACTGCCAGACCCATTTCTTTTGCTTCCTTGTGCAGTCTGGAGAAAGCAGAACTAACGGCGCGGGTGTTGAGGCCGATGATATCAATATCATCGGCATACGCCAGTAGTTGTACACTCTTATAGAAGATGGTACCTTCTCTGTTGAGTTCTGCAGCTCGGACTATTTTCTCCAGAAGCAGGTTGAAAAAGTCGCACGATAAGGAATCGCCTTGTCTGAAACCTCGTTTGGTATCGAACGGCTCGGAGAGGTCCTTCCCGATTCTGACGGAGCTTTTCGTGTTGCTCAACGTCAGCTTGCACAGCCGTATTAGTTTTGCGGGGATACCAAATTCAGACATCGCGGCATAAAGGCAGCTCCTTTTCGTGCTGTCGATAGCAGCTTTGAAATCGACGAAGAGGTGGTGTGTGTCGATTCTCCTTTCACGGGTCTTTTCCAAGATTTGGCGCATCGTGAATATCTGGTCGGTTGTTGATTTACCAGGTCTAAAGCCACACTGATAAGGTCCAATCAGTTTTTTGACGGTGGGCTTTAATCTTTCACACAATACGCTCGACAGAACCTTATATGCGATGTTGAGGAGGCTAATCCCACGGTAGTTGGCGCAGATTGTGGGGTCTCCTTTTTTGTGGATTGGGCATAGCACACTTAAATTCCAATCGTTGGGCATACTTTCGTCCGACCATATTTTGCAAAGAAGCTGATGCATGCACCTTATCAGCTCTTCGCCGACGTGTTTGAATAGCTCGGCCGGCAATCCATCGGCCCCTGCCGATTTGTTGTTTTCAGGCGGGCAATTGTTATTCAAACTTCTTCATGGTCGGGCAATGGAACGTCTGCTCCATCGTCATCGATTGGGGTATCGGGTTCGCTTTCTCCTGGTGTTGTGCGTTCACTGCCGTTCAGCAGGCTGGAGAAGTGTTCCCTCCATAATTTAAGTATGCTCTGGGCATCGGTGGCTAGATCACCTTGGGGGGTTCTACAAGAGTATGCTCCGGTCTTGAAACCTTCTGTAAGTCGCCGCATCTTTTCTTGGAAAAAATTTCTAGCATTACCCCTGTCGGCCAGCTTATCAAGGTCTTCGTACTCACGCATTTCGGCCTCTTTCTTTTTCTGTCTACAAATGCGTCTCGCTTCCCTCCTCAACTCTCGGTATCTATCCCATCCCGCACGTTTTGTGGTCGATCGTAACGTTGCGAGGTAGGCAGCCTGTTTTCTCTCCGCTGCGACACGGCACTCCTCGTCGTACCAGCTGTTCCTTTGCACTTTCCGAAAACCAATGGTTTCGGTTGCAGCTGTACGTAAGGAGTTTGAAATGCCGTCCCACAGTTCCCTTATACCGAGTTGTTGCCGAGTGCTCTCAGAGAGCAGGAGTGCAAGCCGAGTAGAAAAACGTTCGGCTGTCTGTTGTGATTGCAGCTTCTCGACGTCGAACCATCCTTGTGTTTGGTTTCGTGTGTTTTTAGCTGCACAGAGGCGGGTGCGAATTTTGGCTGCAACAATATAGTGGTCCGAGTCGATGTTAGGACCTCGGAGCGCACGCACATCTAAAACACTGGAGACGTGTCTTCCGTCTATCACAACATGATCGATCTGGTTGGTGGTTTTTCGATCAGGAGACAGCCAGGTAGCTTGATGTATCTTCTTATGCTGGAATCTAGTACTACAGGTAACCATATTTCGGGCCCCGGCGAAGTCGATCAGCCTCAACCCATTTAGGGATGTTTCCTCGTGGAGACTGAATTTACCGACCGTAGTGCCAAAGATACCTTCTTTGCCCACCCTGGCATTGAAGTCGCCAAGCACGATTTTGACATCGTGGCGGGGGCATCTCTCATAAGTGCGCTCCAAGCACTAATAAAAGGCATCTTTGGTCACATCGTCCTTCTCTTCCGTCGGGGCGTGGGCGCAAATCAGCGATATGTTGTAGAACCTCGCATTGATGCGGATTGTGGCTAGACGTTCATTCTCCGGGGTGAATGATAGTACTCGGCGACGGAGTCTCTCTCCCACGACGAATCCAACACCAAACTTGCGCTCCTTTATATGGCCACTGTAGTAAATGTCACAAGGACCTACTCGTCTCTGTCCTTGTCCCGTCCATCGCATTTCTTGGACGGCGGTGATGTCAGCCTTTATCTTTACGAGGACATCTACCAGCTGGGCAGCGGCACCTTCCCAATTAAGGGACCGGACATTCCAGGTGCATGCCCTCAAATCATAGTCCTTATTTCGTTTGCCATGGTCGTCATCAAAAGGGGGGGCTCTCATCCGAGGCCGTTTATGCTTTTTCATTGGTAGTGTTTTTTTACGTGCCGGGTCCCAAACCCAGCGCACAACCCTATGCAGGGGTGTTTCGCCTTCTCACTTTAGCTCGCCTTCAAACGGATGTTTTTAGGCTACCCAGAGGATACTTGGTCAAAGACCGGAAGTCGTGAGCTGCTTGAGTCATATGTAAAAGAATCGTTTCTGGCCACTCCCAAGTGAATGGCGATCAGAAAACTTTCCTCACTTGCGTGAACTTCTACACATGACTCCATCCTCCAATCCGGCACTAATCTAATCTAAATCGAGTTTAGCTGCATAAATATAAACAATTTTCCGATGTATGGATTAAAAGCAAAAACTTCTTGCATGGCCTTGAGTAGCAACTTGAAAATCGATGGTTGCCTTTTTTATTCTGAAATCGATTTCGATGTTAAAAATACATGACTTTCACGTTATTTTTTTTTTGAAAATCCTGCCCTATATCAATATTTTCAGTTAACCCATTTACTGTTGATCCAATGATCTTAGTTCATTAAGAAGTTTTTAAAATTTAGTCAATAGTTAATAGTATGCTTACATTTTATTGATAGTTGGTCCTCACTGTGAATAAATTTTATGTACGACATCTACGATTAGGGAAATTTTCGAATATGAGAAATTTTTCCCATGAGTAGTTCACGATAGCAAATTTGTGAATTTTTTCTTTGGAAATTGCGTTCACGCGAAGTTTATACCAATACTGTTGTCGATTATTTGACTAAGCCACTTC
This sequence comes from Bactrocera correcta, assembly GCA_027475135.1. NCBI lineage: Eukaryota > Metazoa > Arthropoda > Insecta > Diptera > Tephritidae > Bactrocera > Bactrocera correcta. The sequence continues at coordinate 19,688,945 of CM050322.1, forward strand.
CTGTGGAGGAAAGTTTAATTCAAGTCAGATACAATGTTAACCTTTTATATTACAGATTTAATTAAATCTGTGATCATTTACTCTATCACACTTATATTATATAATATGTACCCTCGCCTACTTTGAAAATAGATATAGATATGGAGCCTATTCGTATATCATGAGTACCACATTAAGATCGAGTAGAGCATTGTAATTTTCGTAAGTTAAGGAAAGAAGCAGAGAATCCTTACTCTATAGTTTTTCAAAATAATTCGAAAATCAAAAAGAAAATTATATATATTATTATGTACATTTTCATATTTAAAAATCGTTTCATTAGATAAATATAAAAATAAAGGATAGTTGCGGATTTTGTTTTTAGATTTTTATACCCTGAATATGGTATTAAATTTGACATGAAGTCTGTAACACCAATCATGAAGCTGTTTATTTGTCGGAACCGCCTATATTATACAAATTGAACGAACAGAATTAATTTCTTACATGGAAAACTTTTTTTATTTGTCGAGACATCTTCACTAAATTTCGAATGAATTAACACCCAAAGCAGTGCTATAATATCCAAAAAATTGTTCAGAAATAATTACCGAAGCTTCGATGCAACCGAAATTAACGTTTGTTTTTCTTATTTTGGTTATAACTAGCCCATTTCTCACTATCTAAAATGTGTATACGTGTAAGCAAAAACTTCATTTGAAACAAACCCTTGTTTTATTCATCGCTTTATTAAAATTTTTTAAAATAAAAAATAATGTGCATGTTATTAATATGTGTGACGTTTGTCCGAAGTTAACTCTACTCAATCGATTTTAGTAAAATTTGCAGTTTATATTTCGATTATGTTGAAAGTCGAAATAAAAGGAAGAATAATATTTCAATCATAAGCATATACATATGCATTATTATATCAGTTTTCGTCTCCCTTTTTATTTGTAAATAATATTTTCACTATATTTAATTGGTTATTATAATAATATTTAATTTATCCCATAGACATATATTATGAATTCTGATTTTATAGGTTTGTTGTTCGAATCCACGTTTTTGTTGGAAACTCAGGACTAGTGTGAAACGCATAGTATGTACATTTATAACAGCTAAATTATTATGATCGCTAAAATCTTTCGTTTTCGTTTTTCACCTCTTTCTTTGTAATAAAGTAAAAACTGCAATAATATTTAAACTAGTTTTTCATTTTCCATACTTTCTTCCACAAACAAAGTAAAAACTGCCAACCTGCTTATTTAACATGTTTTTTATATTGGATGTTTAAAAAATTACTATCACAAATAAAATTAATCAAATTGTCTGCAATTTTTAATTTGCTATATAGAATTCTGATTTCGTTTACATTTGAAAAAAAAAAAATGAAACCTGATTCTGTAACACTACTGAAAATCACAATAGTTCTGCAATTATCCTGACAATCAAGCAAGTCAGATTTGGTTTATACAAGAACTCTTATTAAGTACATATACAAATAAATCTAATAATAAACATATTAACTTATTAATCCAGCTAGCAACTGCTTAGCAAACATTCGAAGTTGCAAAGGATCGCCTTCATTAAAATCATTAAATATAAATTCCATTTCTTTTTTCAAACCATCCGATATTGAAGTTCTTATTCGTTCCTTGAATAAATTCGTAATTGGTGACAATATTAATCCACTTAATTCTCTTATTATTTGAATTTGATCCAATTGAACATGTATTTTTCTGTAAACACAACATTAGAAATAATATAGTATACATATACTTATGTATGAATGCATTTTACGAGAACTGAAGTTAAATCTAATCCTTTGAACTCCTGCTAGATATCCGTTTTGAATTTATGAGTAAGACATCTCTAATATACATAAGTGGATACGAATTTAGTATGAACGCCAATGAATAAATTATACTTATTTTTTTATTGATGTCAATTAATTCTTCTGATTTATATTTCGAAAGTAACACATAATTAAGAATCTACGTTCTTGTTCTTACCTGTAGTCGAGAATGCGAAAGTCGTGGAGAGCTAAGCTTATATTTGTCACGTCTATTGCTATTTCCGAATGAATAATTGTATCTTCCAAATTACCTATTACCTTTCCATAACCGTCAATAGGCATTACTTGAAGAAGAAAGTTGTATTCAAACTGAAATGTAAGAAATTTGTTACAAAGTTTAAATATAACTCGAGGTCTATAAAAATGGAATTCAATATTACCATAATGAAATTTAGTTAATTAATGTATCAATGCACTTTGTTGCCAGTTTGCAATTTTTTTCATTTTGTCCACGTTCTAACTCGGTATTTCTGTATTCTTTATGGATATATTTGATAGTCTAATGACCTTAGGAATGATGTAATCTTTCATAGGAATACATGAACTTCATTAGTGCGTACTGCTGGGCATTGAACAGACAATCTTTTATCATTAATTTAAAAAGAATTTTTGCACTATGGGTAACAAAATCACTAGTTATTCAAGTAAGCATTTATTCTATTATTACTAAATTCAAGCTTCCCTTAGTCCTCGTGAATCTAATATGTATCTCTCATGACCCAATACGATTAACGAGCTAATAAATCTGTTTACGTTTTAGTAACAACAGATCATTTGATTTTGGTTTTTCTATGTTGTATTCTCTAATTAATATAATAACAATATTTTATTAATTTTGTCATCAGTATTTAGATGGCGCAATATTGAACTTCGAACAGTCTGTGGTCCTTATTATTGTATAAACCTATGCCTTTACAATAACCCTTGTATACTCCAAGTCATTTATAGTGGTAGCTGTAGCTAAACTTTTAGAGGACCTCTGGATCAAATGTAATGACAGCATAAATGGTTGGCGCCGATGGTTTACTACCATGAGTCTAGAGCTACCTAAGCAGAAAACAGAAGTTCTGCTCATAAGCTCTGGGAAAATTTAAGATAAAATATCGCTGACCATAGGAGAATGTGAAATTACTTCACAGCCGCAGTTGAAGTATCTTGGGGTAATAGTAGGCTCAAGACTCTAGTTCAAGGAACACTTGGAAAATGCCACACGTAAAGAAAATAAATAAATAAAATAGAAAAAAGCTAGAAATAGAATCATATGCTACACCAATTAACACAGGGCATAGGCTTTCAGCAACATGCGTAATTAGTGCTTTCCAAACCATTTCAAATGACGCCGCTGAGGTATTAGCCAGTATGGCACTGATTGACATCCAGGGAGATAAATTCGCGCGAATATATGTATAACTTATCAGAGACGTCTACCACAGAAAAAAAAAGTAAAAGCATAGCAATGGTACAGCAACGGTGGCAAACTTAATGCAAAGGACAGTGGACCTACCGACTGATTTCGGACATACATTCGTGGATAGGTAGACAACATGGGGACCTGGATTTCCATCTTACACAAATACTCAGAGGGCATGGTTGCTTCTGAAGCAACCCTTTCAAATATGGCCATGACTTTAGTCCATGCTGTCCGACGTGTACAAAGTGTATAGAAGACTCTGAACAAGTGTTCTTTTATTGCCCTCGATTTTCAAGTATAAGGGAAAAGATGAAAACCACCCTTGGAGGTAGTATCACGGTGGAAAATTTGACAGCACTTATGTGCGAGTCCTCTGTAAATTGGAAATCTGCCAGCGAGCGGCAAATCAAATTATGACAAAATTGAAACAATTAGAACAGATTAGGCGTCAGTCAGTCCGTGCAATAGAGAAGACTTAAACTTCTTCTTCTCTCCCATGAAGTAATATTTTGTCCAATGGTCCCGTGGAAGAGACATGAGGTGGGAGTAAGTTAGGTTTAGCTGATTAAAGTCCCGCACTCCGGCTTTCGATGCTTCCTCCTACTATAAAAAAAACTCCAAGCTCTCCCACTTTTCATCTCCAGAAATTTCCTATATCGATTGCTCTCTCTTGTTCAATTTTGTATTTAACACTTTTGGCAAAATATGTTTCGTAATAGGGTATAAGTCGACGCAAGTTCCTAATCGATACCGATCGATTTAAAATTATAATAAATGAAATAAAATATGTTTGAAACAGTTTATTATTATAATTACAAAATATTTTTTTGGCAATAACATTTTTTAACGCGAAAAAAATTATTTCAGATATGATTGAGAAATGTATTAACTGCAGCGTAGAAAACTGTCAAATTTGCATGCACTTGGAGACAAAAACACAGACACTTTTGCAAATACCGGAAAAAAATTTCATTTAATACTGTACATACCCACAAAGAAAAAAATTTAGTAAATTAAGAGGAAGGTTGTATTCTTAAAATATTTGTTTTATAGCATTATTATTTTATTGTAAACAAATGTATTTTGATATCAGTAATCATTTTCAAATACATTAGGTTAGTTTTCTAACTGCTAACTACTACTATCTAACCACCTTTCTGCTGGAAACAAGCGAGAGATGACAAATTTTATTTGATTTTATTTACTTTCATTGTTTTGAATTGTGAAAAAAATTTTTATGATTAATTTTAAAGTGTTGATATAAAGTGATTATGAAAAACAACTTTTTGACAATTTCTGCTACTTTATGAATTTTTCACTATCGTTACGTTTTTGGATTATATGGAATTAATATATGTTCAGCAGCCTACTAGTTTGGAAAGTATTAAAGTCGCTGTATCAGATATCTCCGGTTAAGGTTAATTATTTTCGGTCAATTTACAGTTTTGGCAAAACAACACATTCCTGGAGCCTCGTTTTAAAAATCAATGAAGTCTTTTCTATTGGACGGATGTGTTATACGTAGATTTGTACAATGAATGGATGTGACTTCAGATCAAAATCTGAACTCTGTTCTCTATTAATATCTATTCGTAATTTTGAAAAATTTGTGTAATCTTCACGAAATATTTTGTTATATTAAAAGAGAAAATAAATCAAGCAAAAGTATGCAAAAAACAGTATTGTTTAATTTTCTGAAAAAAAAAAACCAAAGGTTAAATATATTTGTTCATTCGTGTTTACGTAAATCTGTATATTAAATTACTGAGTCTGTATATGTATAAAAAAATGAAAATAAAATCCATCTAATGTCGAACAAAAGTATGCAGTTAGCGTAGAACATCAATCTGCCGAAATTCCATTATTAAAAGTTTTTTATCTGCAAACTTCTTTGCTTAGCCTTTTCTTGTAAACTTCTCAGTAAAAGCTTTTTTGAACCTTTGGAGATTTGGATGGAGCATCAAATGTTTTATTACTTAGTTGGAATTGTGAAAGGCGTCTCTAGTAATCTATAATATATGGAAAATTGTATATTTTTTAAGCGCTTATAACTTTGCAATATACTATATGTATATATAAGTATTATATGTTGCATATGGACTTATTTATAATTAATACTAGAAAACCCGTCCACGCTTTACTGTGCCTTATACATACTCGTAGATGTTACTACTATCATTTCTAAGCAGCCCGTACCTAAAAAATATAAGTTTACAAATTTGGCAACTGAGGAACTATTGGTGAATGAGATCTAGCATTTTGGGTAAAGCAAATTTCAAAAAATGGCTCAACATATATTTCGTGTGTTAATAAATCATTTTTGTTTGGAGAAAAATACTGTTGATTTTGGTCTCTGCTCTCAACCGTTGAAAAGGTATTTGCTAAGTTGTAAGGAGGCGAAAGCTCTGTCCAACAAAAAAATACCTCGTACTGAGAAGAGTTTTAGTGAGCTTTCATTGTAAAAAAATCGAATTCTAATCGAACTAGTCTTCAAGGTCGGAAAGATTGGCAATGCACATGGTATAATATTCATCGACTGATTACTCAGCCAGTTCTGATCCATTGCAGTACCTATCTGGTTGCAGTTCTATTCTACCATTCCCAATAATTCCCGCTTCATTTTGCACTGCTTCTAATTATTTCTGTATATCTTAAATTATACTACACCACTGGAAGTATGAATGCATTTACGTCCTTCGCCCAAAAGAAAAGTAGCCGCAATACCCTGACGACGAAAATGTAATTTTTTTTGTGATATTTAAAATATCTAACGTGTTCGTTCCAAAAAAAAAAAAATGTCTAGGAGAACATCCAGCATATTTTTTTCACTTATTTATTTTTTTGAAGTGATAAAATCATTTATGAATTGTATTGACTTTTAAAATAAAAAGATAAAAAGCATCCTACGACCGTCCACTGCTTCCAAGCTACCTTCCCTCTAATTTTCATCGATTCAGCAGTTTTTGAGTTATAAAAAGTGTAACCAACACGACTTTCTTTTATACTATACTATATATGTATGTACTATAGATTACACCTCATCTCCGTTTTGCATTGTTAACTGTGAAGAGGGAAGCGAGACGCATTTGCAGATAAAAAAAAGTTAGAGGCCTATATGCGTGAGTACAAAGAGATTTGCAAGCTGGCCAACAGGTGTAATGCTCGAAAATTCTACGAACAAATGCGGGGGCTAATAGAAGGTTTCAAGACCGGAGCATACTCTTGTAGAACCCCCAGAGGTGATCTAGTGACTGATGCCCAGAGCAAACTAAAATTATGGAGGGAAGACTTATCCAGCCAGCTGAATGGCGGTGAAAGCACAACACCAGGAGATGACGAACCCGATTCCCCAATTGATGAAGATGGAGCAGACGTTCCATTGTCGGACCATGAAGAAGTTCGAACAGCAATTGCCCATCTGAAGAACAACAAAGCGGCGGGGTTCGATGGATTGCCGGTCGAGCTATTCAAATGCGGCGACGAAGAAGAACTTTTAAAGCTCATTGTCAACAAACGGATTGGACCTTATAAGTGCGGTTTTAGACCTGACCAGTTATTCACCATGCGCCAAATCTTGGAAAAGACACGTTTAAAGAGGATCGACATACACCACCTCTTTGTCGATTTTAAAGCTTGTTTTGACGAAAAGGAGATCTCTATGCTGGCTGTGAAAACTGACGTTGATTGGGAAAGACTTCTCCTTGCCGTTCGTTATAAAACGAGATTTCAGATAAGGCGACTCCCCATCGTGTGACTTCTTCATTCTATTGTTGGAGAAAACAATTCAGGCTGTAGAGTTTAATATAGAAGGTAGAATCTTCTTTAAGAGCGTGCAGCTGCTGGCGTACGTCGTTAGTTCCGCTTTTTCCAGAATGGATAAAGAGGCGAAGCAAAAGGGTCTGGTAGTGAACGAGGGATAGACGAAATATCTCCTGTTATCAAAAAAAGAGTCGTCGCACTCGCGACGTCGCTCCCACGTCACTATTGAGAATCATAACTCTAACAACAACAATGTCAGCCTTGAAATCCAACACAGAATAACTTCGGACTGAGTGAACAAATGAAAAGTAAAGACCTATCTCGACGAACTAAGACCAAATTCTACTCATCATCCACGTCCACCTATATGGTGCATAGGCATGGACGATGACAACATCTCATGAGTCGACGTTACGAGTTTTCCAGGGAAGGCTTCTCGGAAAATATATGAACCTTTGCAATTAACAAAGGCGAGTATTGCAGTCGATGGAACGATAAGCTGTACGAAATATACGGCGATATTGATATAGTTGAGCGAATTAAAAGACAGTGGCTACGATGGCTAGGTTGGGTCTTCTGAATGGACGAAAACACTCCAGCTCTGAAAGCATTCGACGCTGAACCCGACGCGGGAAGCAGAGGAAGGGGAAGACCTCCACTACGTTGTAAAAACTAGGTAGAGAAGGACCTGGCTACGCTTGGAATATCCAATTGGCGCCACGTAGCGAAAAGAACTCGGTTATAACCGCGTAAGCGCTGTCTGCTCCAATAAAGAAGAAGAAGAAAAACTGGGACAGTAAATAACTGGTGGCGCTGTCTACGCCAATAAAGAAGAAGAAAAAAAATCAGATTTTCATATAAAACTCACTTTGGTAGGTAGATTAGTAAATCTGTCTATTCGTACCATGAGAATTTACACGGTATTATAAATGTTCATATGTACAGTAAAAGGAACAAACAAAGAATATTCGGGGAATGGTAAAATACCAATAATACGTTTGAACTGATCTTATAGTTCCGTCGCCAGTTTCAAACTCGTATTACGATAACATGTTCTAAAATGAACCTGTATTTACGTATGGAATTTAGATAAAAACTGATAGGTACCTTTTTCGACCTAGATTCAAATACTCGTTTCCTGTATGTTATATCCTTACCAATTGGTTCTGATAATCGCTCTCACGAATTCAAAGCACCGCACATATAAATAAAGACTAGAGATTAACGGTGGGCATCAGAGGAACTGCGACTGAGAACTATGTAACCTTACATTTGCATTTAATACTTATATTCTTTCATGAAGCAAGCAATTTCATGGTTTTTTTTATTAATTTTTTTATATACTACGATTAAAAAAATTACGTTGGGCTCTAAAACAATTAACTTTTTTGTCTTTAAATATCTTAAAGCATAAAAGCATTCATAAAATTTTTTTTATAACACTTAAATGTATTCATTTTAAAAAAAATTTCATTCAACGCACATTTGCGTTAGCGGCACATCCATGCGAAATGCAAATCTTTTGCGAAACTATTACATTTTCTTATCATCAAAACATCACTTTTGGAAAAATATGTAATAAATAAACCGTAGAAGTTAATTAAATGTAGCTTCATACACACCATGTCTCTTGTTCAAACCAATCGAATACTTTTAATCACTCTCTACGGAATTTTTGCTTTGAAGGTGAGACAAGCATTCGTCAATAATCATAATAATATTGTCAAGTTGTCAGGAACTATCATCCGTATAGTTTAGACGTCAAAATACTGGGTTAAGAAGAATTAAACCTAATTCACAGTCAACAAGCCTAAGATTTTAGGCGGTACATTTGACAGCCTGTGCACCGTTGCACTCTATATACGACCGTATTCAAATCCAAAGTACAAGACCCAACAAAATCCTCAAGTCGCAATCCAGCTGCATCTGGAAAATGACAAAGAAACCTTGTTGGTAACGCTACAATGCATTGCGCAATGCATTGATATATTAAAACAATGTAAGTTTGAAAAGCCAACTTTATAAATATTTGATGGTTATTTTTGAGAAACGAAAATTAGTTTGGTGAAATCTTAGTTTGAATGAAAAAACCAAAATTCCTATGTTAAATGTATGGAAACCTAAAAAAAAATAGCGACCCCTTAGAGTTAAGCTACATCGCCTGGCTTGAGGGAGGATTTTTTGTTTGTCAATCACTAACATTTGAGGGGGTAAGAGTTAAAAAAAAAAATAAAAAATTTTAAGCATTTTATGTTTTATTCGTTAGACAATGATTTCACATTTTTATCAGCAAGTTTCAAAATACAATTTTGTTGCTAATCATTGCACTTGACATTTAGTGGAATGAATATTATTCATGTTTAACTTATTTTACATACGCAATACTAATGATTAACGCTATTATCCAAAGTTATTAAGTTAGCCAATTATAAATAGCTATTATCCAAACTAAAGTTAGCCAAAAGAAACCATTTACGTGATGAGAATTTATACTTTTTAATTTCATTTTTTTCTTTTTTGTTTTGAGGCGTTCTATTTGCTGTTTAAGATGCACGATATCTTTGATATTGTTTCTTAATGTGGAGCCAAAACATTTGATGGAATATATTCAGTAACCTTTACCCAAAAAGAGGAAAGCAATTCTTTATTAATTTCGGATTGTACATGATGAGATGCTGTTACTCCTTCATATTTTCCATATTCATTTGTTGATTGTTATCACATTCATACATATCATTGTTTTAGTAAATAACTTGTAAAAACGATTTTGAGAAGATAATTTTATACAATCATTTTCATTTGTAACAGGTTTGAACTCCCATTCTTCATTTTCTGACCATTTTAAAACTGCTAGTTCACAAATTATACGTCGCTGATTTCCAAGCCCAATTTTTAGGACATTAACATTCTTCGAGTTATGCGAACATTTATCTAAATCTATCTGGTTCATAACTGTATATTGATTCAAATCAAATTTGTATACTAAATGTTTTGCTTCTTTTTTTGGAATAATCATATTACCTTTATATTTTATTGGAAGTGGATTTAATTTATATACCTTTAATTACCCTAATGCTTTCCAAAAAGTATAAATTTTAGTAGTATAAATTGCTTCTAAAAATGCAATGTCTTTATGAAGTTGAGAAGGCTTGAATACTTAGTTTCTAATTTATGCGACCATGGTTTACGTCAATTATAAAGTTAGATTTTTTCACGTTCCTCCATAACAATTCCCATTGAAATGGTTAATATTTGAAACATCAAGGTCATTCGCTCAACATTGTTACCTTTTATTACTTCGTTATAAAAGTTATTAAGTATATATATAAATTTCTGGTACTGAAACTTTCAGAATGTTGGAAGAGGCCTTTGGTGATAATTGTTTGTCGCGAGCAAGTGCTTCGGTACTTGATAAACGACGATTAACAGTCAGTACTGGCATCATTTAAATATCGGAAGTATCAGTGAAAACCGTTTTGAAGGATCATTTAGGCCTAATAACGGCGTCTGGTTTACGTCTGTAAAACAATTATGTTCGACTACCGGGATGTCATGGAATGCATTATTATTGGTTATGACTCTTGGATATATGCTTAGGATCCAGAGAACACCATTAATCGGCCGAATATCGTGTCAAAGGTGAGCCGAAGCCGAAAAAGACACTAGGTGGCAAGTCAAAATAAGGGTTTTGTTGACACTTCCCTTCGATTATCGAGGTGTCGAGCATTCCAAATTCCTTCCGACCGGCCAAATTTTCAACACGGAATACTATTCCGAAAAATTACTTTAACAATTGTTTCGATGATTGGAAAAAAGTTTGACACAAGTGGGATGGGGATTACTTTGAGGGCGACGATACAGATTTTCAAGAATAGATTAAGAATTTGAAAATTATGAACAAATTCATTAAATGCTTGTATTTTATGCATTATGTCCATTTTACTAATAGGATCCAAATATATTGCTGCATTTTTTCTCAGCTTAGTCACTGAAGCTCTATCATTAATGTACAAATGTATACTGCTTGAACTTTTGTTGCTAGCAAGAGCAACGTTAAAAATCACATCATTAATTTGCTTGCTCTAATCGGCCGTTCTGAGTTTGCAGTATTTTTTGTTATTCTTGAAGTTAACAAGCTCGTAACCTGATTCGGCTTCTCCTATATACTACTGGTGCTTCCAGTGAGCACATTTTGTAATTTTAGATCAACAACTCCTTTATTTCCATAACTTCCCGGATAAGTTTTAGTAATTTTACCTAATGGCCACATCGCTGGATGAGTTTCTTCATCTTTGCAGATATTTTGTCGCAAAGTATTGTTCTACTTAGTAGTATCAAAAGTCAACATACGAGTATATACAACCCTACAAAACGTGTTTAACCAATTCACATCTACATTTGTAAAGTTTCACCTGTTATGCTACTATATAGCCATATCTAACTTTTTGTTTCGAAATGGAAAATTCTGTTGAACAACATTCATCATACATAATTTTTAAATATGTAAGAATGAGACGCACATATTGGCAATGAATCTGTTGAAAATTTCCGCCATTGAACAGTACCATTATTATTGATTGTGGCTTTATATACCTGGTGTTCATAAGCTGTGTTATTATTTTCTTTTTTAGTTTCAATAATAGTTAAAACAAAAACATTCGAGTGGTTGATTGGTGATACGCGTTTACATTGGAACCCTAGTCGCGCAGAGTTTGGTTGAACCTGCTACACAGGTAAGCTTGACTGCGTAATGTCTAAAATAATTATTTATTTATTTCCTTATTATTTTATGTGCTTTTAGATAACACTCAACACTTTCCAATTTGATGGTGTGTCGTCAAATAATGTAACATTGTGTATGTATGTATGAAAGTACTTGATTATATGTTGTTCTTAAAGGATTTATTGACATGTTTTCAGTTGCCGATAAAAATTCTGATGAGCTTGATTTTTTTTATCTTATAGCTTCGCCAGTTGTTGCTGGAAAATAACAGTGAATCGGTAGTGACTTTGCCAGAGTACAATACAACAACACCATGGTTGCAACAATATACACCATGTCCCAACAGTAAAGTTCAATACGGTTCCGAAGGCTGTCGTATGGATGCTTCCATTGAGTTGCTTGTATGGGTGCTTTCCACACAGCCTACAGACAGGCAATAAATGCATTGAATGAAATATGGAAGTAGGTGTAAACAAATAATTTGCACATTACTTTTTCAACATGTTGGATACTTCCAGAAAAACTTGGGGTGTTGGGTGAAGTCAATGAACAACAAATGGAATAACTTTTTGTAGCATTTCGTACACCATTTGCTTTAGCAGTTAAAAGATGTAGCTAAATGAGTCTGAGTTCCCTGCCCCACACAACAGGTAATCGGCAAGCGCTATTTCAACACCGAACACCTAACCACATCAATAGTACCGCCTCACTTATACGCTACATTCACCACATTAAAATATACATCACTAACATGCCATCTATTGTAGAACCCAAAAAGGTGATACTTAAATTATGGAGGGAACACTTCTCCAGCCTGCTGAATGGCAATGAACGTACAACGCCAGGAGAAGGCGAACCCGATTCCCCAATCGAAGACAATGGAGCAGACGTTCCATTGCCCGACCATGAAGAAGTTCGAATAGTAATAACCCGCCCGAAGAACAAAGCGGCGGGGGCCGAGGGATTGCCGGCCGAGCTATTCAAACACGGTGGCGAGAACAGATAAGGAGCATGCATCAGCTTCTTTGCAAAATATGGTCGGATGAAAGCATGCCCAACGATTGGAATTTAAGTGTGCTATGCCAAATCCATAAAAAAGGAGACCCCACAATCTGCGCCAACTACCGTGGGATAAGCCTCCTCAACTTCGCATATAAGGTTCTATCGAGCGTATTGTGTGAAAGATTAAAGCCCATCGTCAACAAACTTATAATACCTTTAGACCTGGAAAATCAATAACCTACCTGATATTCACCATGCACCAAATCTTGGAAAAGACCAGTGAAAGGAGAATCAACACACACCATCTCCTCGTCGATTTCAAAGCTGATTTCGACAGCATGAAAAGGAGCTGCCTCTATGCCGCGATGTCTGAATTTGGTATCCCCACAAAACGGCTGTGTAAACTGACGTTGAGCAATACCAAAAGCTCCGTCAGGATCACGAAGGACCTTTCCGAGCCGTTCGATAGCAAACGAGGTTTCAGCCAAGGCGACTACCTACGTGCGCCTTCTTCAATCTGCTGCTAGAGAAAATAGTTGATATTGATATCATCGGCCTCCGCACCCGCACATGGCTCTCACGTCGCTGTTGACAGTCATAACTTTGAAGTTGTATATAATTTCGTCTATTTAGGAACCAGTATTAACACCAACAAAGTAAGCCTGGAAATCGAACGGCTACGACGGCAAGATCATGTTGTCCGAATGGACGAAAACATTCCAGCTCTGAAAGTATTCGACGCAGTACCCACCGGGGAAGCAGAGGAGAAATACAGAGAATAAAAATAATAAGTTTGAAGTGAAAAGTTGAGTGCATTGCAGTGACCAAAAAGAGATAAAAAAAAATATACACATACACAAACAAAACTCAGTTTGAAAACAAAACCAACATATATATATATATATATAATATATATATATATATATTATATTATATATATATATTTATATGAATATACTGGTATGCATATAAGTATGGAGGATGGAGTCATGTATAAAAGTTCACGCCAGTGAGGAAAGTTCTATGATCGCCATTCACTTGGGAGTGGCCAGAAACGATTCTTTTACTTATGGCTCAAGCAGCTCACGACTTCCGGTCTTTGACCAAGTATCCTCTGGGTAGCCTAAGAACATCCGTTTGAAGGCGAGCTAAAGTGAGAAGGTGAAACAACCCCTACATAGGGTTGTGGGTAAAAATTGCACCCAATGGAAAGGAACAACAAGCCTCGAATAAGTTACCTCCCTTTTGATGACGACCATGGCATACGAATTAAGGACTATAATTTATGGACATGCACCTGGAATATCCGGCTCCTTAATTGGAAAGGTGCTGCTGCCCAACTGGTTAATGTACTCGTTAGAGTGAAGGCTGACATCACCTCCGTCCAAGAAATGTAATTGACGGGACAAGGACAGAAGCAAGTAGGTCCTTGTGGCATTTACTACAGTGCCCATATAAACGATTGCAAGTTGGATGTGGCATTCGTGGTGAGAGAGAGACTCCGTCGCCGAATACTACCATTCACTCCGGTGAATGAACGTCTAGCCGCAATCGTCGTCAATGCGAGGTTTTTCAACATATCGCTGATTTGCTCCCACGCCCCGACGGAAGACCAAAGATAACTTCTATGACAAAATATGCCTTCTATGAGCGCTTGGAGAACATCTATGAGAGCTGCCCCCGCCACGATGTCAAAATCGTGCTTGACAACTTTAACACCAGGGTGGGCCAATAAGGTATCTTTGGTACGACGGTCGGTAAATTCAGCCTCCACGAGGAAACATCCCCAAATGGGTAGAGACTAATCGACTTCGCCTCCCGAAATATGGTTATCTGTAGTACAAGATTCCAGCATAAGGAGATTCATCAAGCTACCTGGCTGTCTCCGGGTCGAAAAACCACCAACCGGATCGATCATGTTGTGTTGTGCGCTCCGAGATCCTACCATCGACTCGGACCAGTCGACGTCGAGAAGCTGCAATCACAACAGATAGCGGAACGATTTTCTTCTCGACTTGCACTCCTGCTCTCTGAGAGCACTCGTCAGAAACTCGGTATAAGGGAATTGTGGGACGGCATCTCATGCTCTTTACGTACAGCTTCAACCGAAAGCACTGGTTTTCGAAAATGCAAAAGAACAGCTGGTACGACGAGGAGCGCCATGTTGAGGTGGAGAGTAAACAGGCTGCCCACCTCGCAACGTAACGAGAGTGGAAGAGGGAAGCAAGACTCATTTTCAGACAGAAAAAGAAAGAGGCCGAAATGCGTAAGTATGAAGAGCTTGATGAGCTGGCCGACAAGGGTAATGCTCGAAAACCCTACGAAAAGATGCGGCGGCTAACTGAAGGTTTCAAGACCGGAGTATACTCTTGTAGAACCCTCAAAAGTGATTAAGTCAAGGACGTTTAGATCATACTTAAATTATGGAGGGAACACTTCGCCAGCCTGCTGAATGGCAGTGAACGTACAACGCCAGGAGAAGGCGAACCCGATTCCCAAATCGATGACGATGGAGCAGACGTTCCATTGCCCGACCATGAAGAGGTTCGAATAGCAATTACCCGTCTGAAGAACAACAAAGTAGCGGGAGCTGATGGATTACCGGCCCAGCTATTAAAACCCGACGGCGAGTTACTGATAAGGAGCAGCATCGAATCGTATGGTCGGACGAAAGCATGCCCAACGATTGGAATTGAGGTGTGCCCTGCCTAATCCACAAAAAGGCAAATCCCACAATCTGCACCAACTACAGTGGGATAAGCCTTTTCAACATCGCGTTTATGGTTCTCTCGAGCGTATTGTGTGAAAGATTAAAGCCCACCGTCAACAAACTGATTGGACCTTATCAGTGTCGCTTTAAACCTGGACAATCAACAACCGACCAGATATTCACCATGCGCCAAATTTTGGAATAACATCCTAAAAGGGGAATCGCCACACGCCACCTCTTCGTCGATTTGGAAGCTGCTTTCGACAGCACGAAAAGGAACTGGCTCTGTGCCGCGATGTATGAATTTGGTATCTTCGCAAAACTAATACGCTGTGTAAGCTGGCATTGAGCAACACCAAAAGCTCCGTCAGGATCGGGAGGGATCTCTCCGAGCTGTTCGATAGCAAACGAGGTTTCAGACAATTCATTGTTATTGATATCATCGGCCTCAACCCCCGCGCCGTTAGTTCTGCTTTCTCCAGACTGGACAAGGAAGCAACGCAAATGGGTATGGCAGTGAACGAGGGCAAGGCGAAATATCTCCTGTAATTTAACAAACAGTAGGCGCACTCGCGACTTGGCACTGACGTGACTGTTGACAGTCATAACTTTGCAGTTGTAGATAGTTTCGTATATTTGGGAAATTGAGAAGTAAAGTCCTTTCTCGACAGAAGAAGGAGTAGACCTCCGGTCCGTTGGAAGGACCAAGTGGAGAAGGATCTGGCTTCGCATGGAATATACAATTAGCGCCACGAGCGAAAAGAAGAAACGACTAGCGCGCTGTTGTGAACTCGGCTTTAATCGCGTAAGCGGAGTTTACGCCAATTAAGAAGAAGAAGTAATCAATTCTAATTTTAAGATTAACTGTATGGACATTCTTTGTATGCATGTTTGTTTATAGTTGAGTTGACGTTGACATAACAGGAATACGCTCACTCTCAACTAAATTTAGCTGGATTTGGAACCCATATGTTATTACGATATTATTATGCTAGTACGATATTAAGGATTTACTATATTTATAATTACTCATGTTTAGGGTATGGGAGTGTAACTTCTCCATCCTTGGATTCGAGATTTTCCTGAATTTCGTTACAAAACTATATAATAATTTGAGTAAATTCTAATTAACTCAGTAGTATAAAATAAGTTCTTTTTTGTTTTTTTTTCTTTTCATAAATGTGTAAATTGTGAACGTTTTTAATTTAGAGTTTAAATAAGATTTTAATAGCTTAGCGTATGTATAGTGATTAAACAAAGAAAATTTCTTTATATTAATATTAATATAAATTTTGATAGGTAGTTCTTGTTTTATATTTTTACAATTTTATTTTCAATAATGGTAAGTACATATTTATTAAATTTGAAACCATCCATTAACATAGCTTGTTAGTTTTCTTGCTCCTAATAATAGGGCTAGCTCTACTAGCATTATTTGTTAGTGCGCTTAATTCTAATATTAATAATGGGTTGTCAAAAAAGTCTTGCGGTATTTTTATTAAATCAATTCGTGTGGCACCCATACTTCGAGCTTCTTAGTGACTCCAAGCTTCTTCAAATGGTTTATCACAGTTTGATGACTACTATGCCGGTCTCTTTCAACCAATTCAGCGATTGTATCGCAATTTTCGGCGACGGGCCTTCCGGAGCGTGGCGCATTTTCGACTACCTCTACACCAGAACGAAAACGTTGAAACCATCGTTGTGCGGTGGAAATGGAAACAGTATCGTGTCCATAAACTGCACAAATTTTATTGGCGGCTCTAGATGCATTTTTGCTTTTATCGTATTAGTACTGTAAAATATGCCGTATTTTCTCTTTTTTTTTGCTCCATGTTTGCAATCAAACAAGTGTTAGCGCGTGAAATGAGCTTTCCAAAAAGGTATAGCATAATTCGATGCGACGAATAAAACTAGAACTACGCGCTTTCAGCGCCAACTATCGAAAATACCGCAAGACTTTTTTGACAACATAATATGTATGTACAAAGCATATTGATCTCTTACGAGCTCTCAATTGCACAACACACTTGCATACAAGTCCAATTATTCGGGTGTAATTCAAAAGTATTCGGAATTAAAAATCAGTATATCTTATTTTTTATGTTCTTTTAAAAGTTATATACATATACATTAGACTGAAGGGGATAGATTTTTGTATTAAAATGGGTTAATTGTCGTTGGAGTTTTTGTTGTCATTTGCAAATTTAAAAGGACGTTTAATATTTGATGTATGTACGTATTCTAGATTTCTTTTAATAAATTTTGGTTCCTTTTTGTGTCTAACGCTTTTGTTATTTCGAATGAAATATTCTCTTCTTATTTCTGGGTAATTTTCCTCCCTTGTATTATGTTTAGAAATGATCTTCAATTTTGTTTCTTCTAACCGATTTTTAATTATGTTATGACTAATTTTGTTGTTTTGAAAATGTAAAGGTGTAGCTTTTATTGTGGTATAAAATGATTTGTTATCAAGTATTACGGCTTTACACATTTGAATAGTAATTGGAACTATTTCTTCTAAATTTAGGGTTCTGATACGCACGAGTATTATTTATTATTTCAACATCTGAATTTCCCGCATGGCTATGTGGGTTCTTCTTCTTTACTGGCGTAGACACCGCTTTCGCGATTATAGCCGAGTCAACAACAGCGCGCCAGTCGTTTCTTCGCTACGTAGCGCCAATTGGATATTCCAAGCGAAGCCAGGTCCTTCTCCACTTGGTCCTTTCAACGGAGTGGAGGTCTTCCTCTTCCTCTGCTTCCCCCGGCGGGTACTGCGTCGAACATTTTCAGAGCCGGAGTGTTTTCTTCCATCCGAACAACATGACCTAGCCAGCGTAGCCGCTGTCTTTTAGTTCGCTGAACTATGTCAATTTCGTCATACATCTCGTACAGCTCATCGTTCCATCGAATGCGATATTCGCCGTGGCCAATGCGCAAAGGACTGTAAATCTTTCGCAGAACCTTTCTCTCGAAAACTCTTAAGGTCGACTCATCGGTTGTTGTCATCGTCCAAGCCTCTGCACCATATAGCAGGACAGGAATTATGAGCGACTTATAGAGTTTGGCTTTTGTTCGTCGAGAGAGGACTTTACTTTTCAATTGCCTACTCAGTCCGAAGTAGCATCTGTTGGCAAGAGAAATCCTTCATTGGATTTCCAGGCTGACATTGTTGATGGTGTTAATGCTGGTTCCTAAATGGACGAAATTATCTACAATTTCAAAGTTATGACTGCCAACAGTGACGTGAGAGTCAAGTCGCGAGTGCGACGACTGTTTGTTTGGTGACAGGCGATATTTCGTCTTGTCCTCGTTCACTGCCAGACCCATTTGCGTTGTTTCCTTGTTCAGTCTGGAGAAAGCAGAACTAACGGCGTGGGTGTTGAGACCGATGATATCAATATCATCGGCATACACCAGCAGCTTACACTCTTATAAAAGATTGTACCTGCTCGATTCAGTTCTGCAGCTCGAATAATTTCCTCCAGCAGCAGATTGAAGAAGTCGCACGATGGGGAGTCGCCTTGTCTGAAACCTCGTTTGGAATCGAACGGCTCGGAGAAGTCCTTCCCGGTCCTGACGGAGCTTTTAGTGCTGCTCAACGTCAGTTTACATAGCCTTATTAGTTTTGCGGGGATACCAAGTTCAGACTTCGCAGCATACAGGCAGCTCCTTTTTGTGCCGGCGAAAGCTGCTTTGAAATCGACGAATAGGTGGTGCATGTCGATTCTCTTTTCACGGGTCTTTTCCAAAATTTGTCGCATGGTGAATATCTAGTCGGTGGTTAATTTTCTAGGTCAGGCGCAGATTGTGGGCTCTCCGTTTTTATGGATTGGGCATAGCACACGTAAATTCCAATCGTTGGGCATGCTTTCGTCAGACCGTATTTTGCAAAGAAGCTGATGGATGCTCCTTATCAGTTTTTCGCCGCCGTGTTTGAATAGCTCGGCCGGCAATCCATCGGCCCCCGCCACTTTGTTGTTCTTCAGGCGGATAATTGCTATTCGAACTTATTCATGGTCGGACAATGGAACGTCTGTTCCATCGTCATCGATGGACGAATCGGGTTCGCCTTCTCCTGGCGTTGCGCTTTCACTGCCATTCAGTAGGCTGGAGAAGTGTTCCCTCCATAATTTAAGTATGCTCTGGGCATCGGTGACTAGATCACCTTTGGGGGTTATACAAGAGTATGCTCTGGTCTTGAAACCTACAGTTACAGTTACGGTACAGCAGTACCCCTGTCGGCCAGCTTATCAAGCCTTTCGTACGCACGCATTTCGGCCTCTTTCTTTTTCTGCCTACAAATGCGCCTCGCTTCTCTCTTCAACTCTCGGTATCTATCCCATCCCGCACGTGTTGTGGTCGATCGTAACGTTGCGAGGTAGGCAGCCTGTTTTCTCTCCGCTGCGACACGGCACTCCTCGTGGTACCAGCTGTTCTTTTGCACTTTCCGATAACCAATGGTTTCGGTTGCAGCTATACGTAGAGGTTTGAAATGCCGTTCCACAGTTCCTTATACCGAGTTGTTGACGAGTGCTCTCAGAGAGCAGTAGTGCAAGCCGAGTAGAAAATCGTTCGGCTGTCTGTTGTGATTGCAGCTTCTCGACGTCGAACCTTCCTTGTGTTTGTTGGCGTGCGTTTTTTGCTGAACAGAGGCGGGTGCGAGTCTTGGCTGCAACAATATAGTGGTCCGAGTCGATGTTAGGACCTCGGAGCGCACGCACATCTAAAACAGTGGAGACGTGTCTTCACAACATGATCGATCTGGTTGGTCGTTCTTCAATCTGGAGACAGCCAGGTAGCTTGATGAATATCCTTATGCTGGAATCTAGTACTACAGATAAGCATATTTCGGGCACCGGCGAAGTCGATCAGCCTAAACCCATTTGGGGATGTTTCCTCGTGGAGGTTAAATTTACCGACCGTAGTTCCAAAGATACCTTCTTTGCCCGCCCTGGCGTTAAAGTCGCCAAACACGATTTTAACATCGTGGCGGGGGCATCTCTCATAAGTGCGCTCCAAGCACTCATAAAAGGCATCTTTGGTCACATCGTCCTTCTCCTCCGTCGGTGCGTGGGCGCAAATCAGCGATATGTTGAAGAACCTCGCTTTGATGCGGATTGTGGCTAGACGTTCATTCTCCGGAGTAAATGATAGTACTCGGCGACGGAGTCTCTCTCTCACCACGAATCCAACACCAAACTTGCGCTTCTTTATATGTATGCCACAGGACCAACTTGTCTCTGGCCTTGTCGCGCCAATCGCATTTTTTGGACGGCGGTGGTGTCAGCCTTTATTTTCACGAGGACATCAACAAGCTGGGCAGCAGCACCTTTCCAATTAAGGAGCCGCATATTCCAGGTGCATGTCCACAAATTATAGTCCTTAATTCGTATGCCATGGTCGTCATCAAAAGAGAGGTAACTTATTCGAGGCTTGTTGTTCCTTTCCATTGGGTGCAATTTTTACCCACAACCCTATGTAGGGGTTGTTTCACCTTCTCACTTTAGCTCGCCTTCAAACGGATGTCCTTAGGCTACCCAGAGGATACTTGGTCAAAGACCGGAAGTCGTGAGCTGCTTGAGTCACATGTAAAAGAATCGTTTCTGGCCACTCCCAAGTGAATGGCGATCAGAGAACTTCCCTCACTTGGTGAACTTCTACACATGACTCCATCCTCCTGGGGTTAGTAGCATGAAATTCTATATTTTCTCTGTTTAAAAATTCACCGATTGGTTTTGAATTAAATTCATTTTCGAAAACAAACTTTTTTATATGGCCTTTAATTGACAAAAATTCATTAATTTTATCTATGGTCGTTTGACTATTTCTATCGGGTAAATGGAAATATATGACATGTTTTGAAAATTTGTGGATAAATATTATAAATTAATGCTTATAGTTAACATAAGTATCTATATAAACAATTTCATTAACTGTATTTGGTGTTTTGGTAATTTGTTATTTAGCTTTGATCGGATTTATATCATATTTTCCACCATTACATGCTCGTATGTCGCAATTACTTATTATTTCATGGATTTTAATTTTTAGTTCTGGATCATGTACTTTATGCTTCATTCCCTCGTAAGTTGGAATAATGCCTGAATGTTCAATTTCGATTTTATGGAAAAACGATACTTGTTTCTTTAGTTCGTATTCATCTTCGATGTCTTTCGCAAAGTTGGTACAATTTACAAAGGAAATATTTTGATTGTTTGCGAAAGTATTTGTTCCACTTCATTATGTTCTTTTTCAGTAAGTTCAAAATATATTGCGATCTTACCCTTCTCAAAATGTTTATTTACAATATTAGTGAGAGTTAATGTCTCTTACATCGATAAAAATGCGATCGTTTTTGAAAATATCATTTACTTCTTTATCTTTTGCTTCGACTAAAATTAATTGCTGTTTGAAACGACTTACGGCTGTATTGAGAATTGAGAATTCATAAGACATTGGAATGTCGATGGAGCATTTTTAAGACCGGCATTCTTAAGAATTCATAATGTCCTAACGGAGTAGAAAACGCTGTTTTCTTTTTATCGTTTTCATCTACCAGTATTTGATGAAATCTTTTCGCGAGATCGATAGAGGAAAAATATTGTGCTCTTCCTAGTTTATCCATGATACCATCGATATTAGGTATCGGGAATTTATAGCTAATAGTAATTTAATTTAATCTCCTGTAATCGACGACGATTTTTATTTCCGTCTGCATCCGCTTTTTTGGGGACTATCCACAAAGCAGAGTTGCTTTCTCTAATTATATTATGTTCTAACATTTCTTTTATTTATTTTTGTATTTCTATTTCATGAACTTGTGGATACCTATAAATTTTTGAATAAATGCGTAAAAGAAAGTTAATAGCTTCCTATTTTTAGCTTTTAAAATCTATTACTTTCCATAATAAAGTACCTAATACCATGTTCCGACCGAAAATTTAAAAGATTAGATTATATTTACCGTGCGATTCCGTAATGTGAGACAGTCTCAAGTCTCTAAATTTGAGATTTTGAGTTAGAGACAATTTTTGAGACTTGAGACGGTTTCGCTATTCTGTAAGTGACAGTCTCAAAATCTATTACATTTCATTATTCTGAGATGTTTTTACACTAGAATGATAATAAATATGTCGATAAAAATATTAGCTTTTCTATAACATCGTCAAAACACAAAATTATCAATAAAAATTAAAATATATGTTGATTTTGTTTCATAATATTTACGAAATTTATGTAAAATTTATTTAATTTTAACCTTTTCGTGTTTGAGTTGCTTACAAAATGTAAAAAAACGACAATCGATTAATGTCTATGATGATCTCTATTCAGTATATTGAAAATGGCAGCAATAGTTCTTTTTAGTTTTGTGACCAGCTAACTACAAATTTTAGGCAATATTTTGAGACTAACGCTAGAGACTGTTTAGTGAATAGTAACTAGTCACAAATTGGGATTTTACCTCAAAATGACTCAAATAGAGACTGGTTATAGAATCCCGCTATTAAGCATTTCATAACCCAACGGTGTTCTCACTGCTGTTAGAAAGATCAAAAACAGCTGTTATTGTCATTCAAGAATTCACATCGCTTAATATTTATCAAAAGAAAAGATTGTCATATAGTATTTTGAAATAGAAGCCGTTTTTTTAATATTTGCCATATAATAGAAATAATGGATGCATTTTTTCATTTGTTAAGTCGATTTAATTATTTGTTTGTTTACATTTTTTTCCCTTTGTAGTGTCTAAATCAGCTCAATGAAGTGATTTAGAATTGTCATTTTTGTATGGCGAAATCTTGATAAATTTTTAGGATTAGTGGGATAGTCCATTCAACAGCCGAAATCATGTGATTAAGTGTCGGTCTGAACATGGTATAAGACGTTAAATTCTTTCGGAAAAGGTGTTACAATTTTATATTTTATTTCGCTAATTCCGTTCATAGTTCTATTTCTGCGGATAGTTTGGAAAGTTTTTCCTTTTGAAAGTTTTCGAATAGGGCGTTTGGTTTTATGATGCTAGTTGTTGAACCTGTATCTATTAGGCATTTAATTCTGTGGTTTCCTATTGTTACTGTTATTATGGGGAGTTGAGGGTTTGAGGCGGTGTTAAAAACTTTACTTCTCTTCTTCACCGTTGCCAATTTCCATCAAATTTAAATTATTGGACAAACGGCTTGTACTTGGATTGTAATCGACGCTCATATGAGAGCTTTAAGTTTGTCTCGGTAAATTTGGTTGTATTTTATTTGTAGGATTGTATTACGAATATAATTGTTATTGTTCCCGCTTTGTTGTCTATTGTCGTTTGTTGGTTTGGTTTGTCTATTGTCTGGAATTTTATTATGTTCATAAGATCTATAATTTTTCTTGAAACCTTCGTAATTTACTTTTTTTTTATTGACATATTTTCGATGTCTAAAATCTATAGCTCTTTTGTCCTGGAGCAATTTTAACTTTGAATATTTTACGATTATATCATTTAGTGTTTCCGTTTGGGTTATATGTGCCCTTATAGGTCCATCGATTTTCTCTCACAGTATATCAACAAGGTCTGTGTCTGCTGTACATTTTTCAAAAATTATAAATATTTCATTAAGATCACTTACTTTGACCGTCCTACAAAAATTGAATACCTCTGCGTATGTCTTCCTTGGACGAGATCCTTGTAGAATTTTGGCTTCAATCGCTTTCCTCAGTGAGTTGTCCTCCAGCTCTCTCGTTCTTTTTCCAGCGGTGCTCAGTATTTTCTCGTTTGCTACAATGCTGACACAATGTTGGATGAGTTCCTGGTCTGTGCCGCAGACAGAAATGTTGGTTTCGACCGCTTTAATAAACGCTTTCGGATTGTGATGGTCGTCTAGTAGCTTCTGAGCATGCTGTTGTTACATTTCTTGTTGTTGGGTTTGTAGTAATTCTTCTTGCCTTGCGATAACCCTCTCCAGCTCGGCGATGATTTGATTTAGATTTTCCATTGTTGTAGTATGTGTAGATAAGTCGTTTTAGTTGTGGTTTGGAGATATGGTCCGTGGAGTATTTCTTTTTAGACCAGTTGCGTAAAAGTATTCTCCTTTTATTTAGAAAACTTTTAAACATTCCAGAACCTTTTTTATTTGTATTTTGTTTCTATTTCTGGATGCACATGAACTTAGTTAGTTGTATGACACTGTCCTTATTATTTTCGCGTAACTGTATATATAGTCTTTGCTTTTAGAAGTTTTTCTTTAGCTTTTTTTTATTAGCTTCTGATAATACATAAATATTTTTTTCTGTTTTCAATATTTTCACTATAACCAGTATTACTGTGCTTTGTTTTGTTTTGATGGTTATATTCGATTGTCAGTTACTGTATATATTTTTATGTTTAGGAAAAGTTTTTTTTTTCCTTTTTTTATAATTGCCTAAATTTTTTTCTAAGTATTTTTCTCGTTTTCATTTTATTTCATTTGTTTTATTTATTTATTTATTATTTTTTTCAATATATATTTAACATTAATAATATTTCAATTCTTTTTCATAATATTTTTCGTTTTTGTTTTATTACATTTGTTTCATTTATTTGTTTTCAATATATATGTATATATATATACATATTTTTAAACTCATGTGAAAAGAACGTTTTTTTTGTCGATAAAAAAAACTGATGAAGAATAAGGTAGGTAGGACGCTTTACTACTGTATGTTGAAAGTTGGCATTTATTTTGTTACCATGTGATTTTTTTTTAACTGTGAATTGGTTTCGTTGGTTTCGCAAAAATATTTGTTTTTAACTTGCTTTTTATTTTTGGCGTTTCGCAAAACGGTTGTAAAAATGTAGTTAGTTTTTTTCGAAACTGTGCTTTATATGTATATGTATATTTGTCAATACAGGTCTTTTTAGACAATTTTGTTTTATATTAAATAGTATTATTTTACTGTTTTTTTCGAAACTGTGCCTTATATATGTATTGTATATACATATATACCACAATTTCCGTTGATACTGTTTTAACGTGTGTTGCAAGCTGCAAATTTTAGCTCTATGGGTTCTGTACTGTTTCTTTGTGATACGTGACACTAGCACTTTTTAGCACGACTTTCAACTTTTTGTAAAGTTTCAGCACTTAATTTGCTTTTCTTTTTCTTTAAGATTTTAATTAAGAGAGTGTTCAAAGAGTACGGACGTGTTATTCAGTTCACACCGTGAATTTAATCTTTACAAAAAAAAAAAATTAATAATAAAATCAAGCAAAAAGTAAAACAAAAAAACAATTTATTAAATTGTAAACAAACATTAACAGTGCACACAAATTAATAATAACAAACATAAACAAATAGTGCACGAATCAACGAGCGGAAACAAAAAATCAAACAAACAATAATCGCAGCCTCATCAGCAAGGCCGTAGGCAATCCTTAAATGCCCACTTCAGCTTTGTCGATCCAACAATAACCACAAACTGGCAATAAAAAGTGTAACGGCGATGATGAGTCATCGCGGCGATCAGCAGAAAAGGAATCGAAGCAAAGAACGCAGTCAGCAGCCGAAAACAACAATCGGGCAAAAACAAATGCCCTGACAGCAACAAGTCTGCAGGTATCATCAAACGCGCAGGCAACGAAGAAAACCACATCGCACGGTGAAAGTGTACCAACAAAATAAATATAGTTTAAAAAAACTAAAAACACGCTTTTAAAGCATATCAAATTACAAAGTAAAAAATAATTCTTTGTATAAACTAACAATAATATGAAGAAAAAATTCCTGCATTATTGTGAAAAAAGCGTGGCATGCTCGATATATGAAAAATATGTCACAAAGCACCCCAGCATATTATCAGCTGAAGAGATCTAAGGGCCTAGTTGTTGTAATCAAGGGTATAGAGTCCGCCGTAGACTCTAGTGAAGTCAAAGAAACATTGGAAGAATGCGGTTTTGGAATTAAAACAGTTGTTGTTAAATGCATTGAATAGAAACAAGGTACCACAGCCAATGTTTAAAAATGAATTTTTGCCGAACTCAAATAAACTTAAAAATAATTAAACAGATCCAATATATAATTTGAAATGTTTGCTGCAGCGTAGAGCAACTTGGGAGGAACCACATAAAATAAACGGTCCGGTACAATGTACTAACTACCAAGAATAATATGCCAAGGAAAGCTCCACTTCGTCCTTCCAACGGAGTGGAGGTCTTCCTCTACCTCTGCTTCCCCCGGCGGGTACTGCGTCGAATACTTTCAGAGCTAGAGTGTTTTCGTCCATTCGGACAACATGACCTAGCCAGCGTAGCCGTTGTCTTTTAATTCGCTGAACTATGTCAATGTCGTCGTATATCTCGTACAGCTTATCGTTCCATCGAATGCGATATTCGCCGTGGCCAACGCGCAAAGGACCATAAATCTTTCGCAGAACTTTTCTCTCAAAAACTCGCAACGTTGGCGTCGATGACAGGAGATATTTCGTCTTGGCCTCGTTCACTGCCGGACCCCGATTCGTTTGCTTCCTTGTCCAGCCTGGAGAAAGCAGAACTAACGGAGCGGGTGTTGAGGCCGATGATAACAATATCATCGGCATATGCCAGCAGCTGTACACTTTTATAAAAGATTGTACCTGCTCGATTAAGTTCTGCAGCTCGAACTATTTTCTCGCCTTGTCGCCTTGTCTGAAACCTCGTTTGGTATCGAACGGCTCTGAGAGGTTCTTCCCGATCCTGACGGAGCTTTTGGTGCCGCTCAACCTCAGTTTACACAACCGCATCAGTTTTGCGGGGATACCAAATTCAGACATCGCGGCATAAAGGCAGCTCCTTTTCGTGCTGAAAGCAGCTTTGAAATCGACGAAGAGGTGGTGTGTGTCGATTCTCCTTTCACGGGTCTTTTCCAAGATTTGGCGCATGGTGAATATTTGGTCGGTTGTTGATTTGCCAGGTCTAAAGCCACTTTGATAAGGTCCAATCAGTTCGTTGAAGGTGGGCTTTAATCTTTCACACAATACGCTCGATAGAACCTTATATGCGATGTTGAGGAGGCTAATCCCACGGTAGTTGGCGCAGATTGTGGGGTCTCTTTTTTATGGATTGGGCATAGCACACTTAAATTCCGGTCTTTGGGCATTCTTTCGTCCGACCATATTTTCAAAATTAGCTGATGAACGTCTGCTGTATCGTCATCGATTGGGGAATCGGGTTCGCTTTCTCCCGGTGTGGATGAAGTCATTTGTAGAAGTTCACGCAAGTGAGGAAAGTTCTCTGATCGCCATTCACTTGGGAGTGGCCAGAAACGATTCGTTTACATATGACTCAAGCAGCTTACGACTTCTGGCCTTTGACCAAGTATCCTCTGGGTAGCCTAAGAACATTCGTTTGAAGGTGAGCTAAAGTGAGAAGGCGAAACATCCCCTTCATAGGGTTGTGCGCTGGGTGTGGGACCCGCCACGTAAAAAAAAACACCCCCCATGAAAAAGTCAAATCCTATTACTTCTAACAATAATAATATGCAAGGAAGCTATGCAAATGTGGTGAAAGGCAACACTGTGCAAATGCAACTGCCGCAAAATCCTCTAAATGGAGGTATTAAAACTATGATTATAAATCTTACGCAGTGTATGACACAATTTATGTCTACCATGCAAAACATGATCCGAGATTTAATGAAATCAAAAAATCAAATGCTGCAAAATTAATTAAGTAAACAACTACTAAATGTCTGTATAAGGAATTATAACGGTGTTAACCAACATAAATTAGAGATTATGATCTTTCTGTATGAAAAGAATATAGATGTACTGCTTATTTCGGAAACTCATCTAACAAATAAAAATAATTTCAATATACCGGGACATAAACTATATGTTACAAATCATCCGGATGGAAAAGCGCATGGTGGCACGGCAGTGTTGATTAGAAATCGTTTAAACCACTATGCTCTAAAATCTCATGTTACACCATAGTTACAAGCTACAGCAATATCACTAAAAATCGGGGTTGTGACTTAAACCGTACGGCTATATACTGTCCACTTCGTTTTAAAATCAAATCTAAAGACTTTTTTGGAAAACTAGGTCAAAGATTTCTAGCAGGTGGAGATTACAACGCAAAACACACGTACTGGGGCTCACGTCTTATTACCCCGAAAGCACGACAGCTAAATCAAACTGTTATAAATAGGCACAATAACATTGAAATAATATCTCCTGGTAAGCCGACGTATTGGCCTAGTGATCGGAAGAAAATACCAGATTTAATTGATTTTGCTGTAAACAAAAATATAGATAAATCGCACATAACAGCTGATACATGTTCTGATCTACCTTCTGATCATTCTCCTGTAATAATAAAGTTATGTGAACAACCCATATTTGATAATCCAAAAGTGGATCTAACTTCTTATAAAACGAATTGGCAAAAATTCGTCATTAGCCACAATAATACTCGTATTGAGTACAAAATAAATACAGGAAGAGATATTGACGAAAGCATAAGAGAAGTCAATGATATAATAACCAACGCAGCTGTCTTAGGAAAAGCTATAAGCCGCTTGGTTTCAAAAAAGTCTCTAATAGAGAAATAGAGATACTTGTAAATGAAAAAAGGTGTGCAAGACTTAAATTTCAGATAAATCGTTCCCCTTCCGCTCAGCTTCAATTAAAATCTGCTATGCGAAAATTAAAAAAAGCGCTTAAACATAAGGAATATACAGCTAAAGAGTCGCTCGAATCTCTTAAAACTTCACCTTCTGAAATAATTGGTATCATCAAAGAACTTAATCCAAAAAAGTCGCCGGGACATGATAATATTTCCCCAAAAATGCTAATTGAGTTACCAATTATTGCTGTAGAGGTGCTCTCTTTGCTCTTCAATGCATTTCTTAGTTTCCAATTTCATGGAAAAATCGGAGATTATCTTGATAGATAAACCTGGGAAAGACTGAACACAGCCATCTTCATACAGACCAATCAGTCTTCTACCCTGTTTTTCAAAAGTATTTGAAAAAGTATTACTATCAAAGATGTCTCCTTTCCTCCACGAAAATAATATAATACCAATGAATCAATTCGGTTTTCGTGCGAAACATGGCACAATAGAGCAAGTAAATAGAATTACTAACGAGATAAGGAAAGCATTTGAGCACAGGAAGTACTGTTCAGCAATATTTCTAGATGTAGCTCAGGCATTTGATAAGGTGTGGCACGAAGGTCTTTTATATAAGATTAAAAAAATTCTACCTTTAGAAATATATAAAACATTGGAATCTTATTTAAAAAATAGAAAATGTATGGTAAAAGTGAGAAATTTCATATCTGATGAACGACAGATAAGGGCTGGTGTACCCCTGGGCAGTGTTTTAGGCCCAACATACAGACAGCAGATCCTCTAATAGCTAATAATGTATTAACTTAATTTTTTGCGGACGACACAGCTATAATGAGCCGTAACAAATGCCATATTTCAGCATCAAGGATATTAGCGGAGCATTTAAGTTCTGTCGAAGAATGGCTAGCCAACTAGCGTATCTTCTTCTAAATTGGCGTTGGCACGCGCGTCAGTCGCCAGTTTGTTCTTTTCACTACGCGGCGCCAATTGGATATCCCAAGCGAAGCCAGGTCCTTCTCTACTTGGTCCTTCAAACGGAGTGGAGGTCTTCCTCTTCCTCTGCTTCCCCCGGCGGGTACAGCGTCGAATACTTTCAGAGCTGGAGTGTTTTCTTCCATCCGAACAACATGACCTAGCCAGCGTAGCCGCTGTCTTTTAGTTCGCTGAACTATGTCAATTTCGTTATACATCTCGTACAGCTCATCGTTCCATCGAATGCGATATTCGCCGTGGCCAATGCGCAAAGGACTGTAAATCTTTCGCAGAACCTTTCTCTCGAAAACTCTTAAGGTCGACTCATCGGTTGTTGTCATCGTCCAAGCCTCTGCACCATATAGCAGGACAGGAATTATGAGCGACTTATAGAGTTTGGTTTTTGTTCGTCGAGAGAGGGCTTCACTTTTCAGTTGCCTACTCAGTGGCACCCGTTGGCAAGAGTAATCCCGCGTTGGATTTCCAGGCTGATATTGTTGGTGGTGTTAATACTGGTTCCTAGATAGACGAAATTACCTACAACTTCAATGTTATGACTGTCAACAGTAACGGTAGAACCAAGTCGCGAGTGGAACGACTGTTTGTTTGATGACAGAATATACTTCGTCTTGCCCTCGTTCACTGCCAGACCCATTTGTTTTGCTTCCTTGTCCAGTCTGGAGAAAGCAGAACTAACGGCGCGGGAGTTGAGGCCGATGATATCAATATCATCGGCATACGCCAGCAGTTGTACACTCTTATAGAAGATGGTACATTCTCTATTTAATTCTGCATCTCGAATAATTTTCTCCAGAAGCAGGTTGAAAAAGTCACACGATACGAAACCGCCTTGTCTGAAACCTCGTTTGGTATCGAACGGCTCGGAGAGGTCCTTCCCGATCCTGACGGAGCTTAGGGTGTTGCTCCACGTCAGTTTGCACAGCCGTATTAGTTTTGCGGGAAGCTTTGAAATCTTCGAAGAGGTGCTGCGTGTCGATTCTCCTTTCACGGGTCTTTTCCAAAATTCGACGCATGGTGAAATTCTGGTCGGTTGTTGATTTTCCAGGTCTAAAGCCACACTGATAAGGTCCAATCAGTTTGTTGACGGTGGGCTTTAATCTTTCACACAATACACGCGACAGAACCTTATATGCGATGCTGAGCAGGCTAATCCCCTGTAGTTGGCGCAGATAGTGGGGTCCCCTTTTTTATGGATTGGGCATAGCACAATAAACTTCGATCGTTGGGCATGCTTTCGTCCGACCATATTTTACTAAGAAGCTGATGCATGCTCTTTACCAGTTCTTCGCCGCCGTGTTTGAATAGCTCGGCCGGCAATCCATCGGCCCCTGCCGCTTTGTTGTTCTTCAGGCGGGCAATTGCTATTCGAACCTCTTCATGGTCGGACAATGGAAAGTGTGCTCTATCGTCATCGATTGGGGAATCGGGTTCGCCTTCCCCTGGCGTTGTGCCTTCACTGCTATTCCGCAGCCTGGAGAAGTGTTCCCTCCATAATTTAAGTATGCTCTGGGCATCGGTGGGGGTTCTACAAGAGTATGCTCCGGACTTGAAACCTTCTGTAAGCCGCCGCATTTGTGGTAGAATTTTCGAGCATTACCCCTGTCGGCCTGCTTCTGAAGCTCTTCATACTCACGTATTTCGGAACCTTTATTTTTTTTTCTGCAAATGCGTCTCGCTTTCCTCTTCAACCCTCGGTGTCTATCCCATCCCGCACGTGGTGTGGTCGATCGCAACGTTGCGAGGTAGGCAGCCTGTTTTCTCTCCGCTGCGACACGGCAATCCTCGTCATACCAGCTGTTCTTTTGCCTCTTCCGAAAACCAATGGTTTCGGTTGCAGCTGTACGTAAGGAGTTTGAAATGCCGCCCCACAGTTCCCTTATACCGAGTTGTTGACGAGTGCTCTCAGAGAGCAAGAGTGCAAGCCGAGTAGAAAATCGTTCGGCTGTCTGTTGTGATTGCAGCTTATCGACATCGAACCTTCCTTGTGTTTGTTGACTTGCGTTTTTTGCTGCCCAGAGGCGGGTGCGAATTTTGGCTGCAACAAGATAGTGGTCCAAGTTCATGTTAGGACCGCGGAGCGTACGCACCTCTAGAACACTAGAGACGTGTCTTCCATCTATCACAACATGATCGATCTGGTTGGTGGCTTTTAGATCCGGAGGTAGCTTGATGTATTTTCTTGTGCTGGAATCTATTACCACAGATAACCATATTTCGGGCCCCGGCGAATTCGATCAGCTTCAACCCGTTTGGGGATGTTTCCTCGTGGAGGCTGAATTTACCGACCGTCGTACCAAAGATACCTTCTTGGCCCACCATGGCGATAAAGTTGTCAATCACGATTTTGACATCGTGGCGGGGGCATCTCTCATAAGTGCGCTCCAAGCACTCATAAAAGGCATCTTTGGTCACATCGTCCTTCTCTTCCGTCGGTGCGTGGGCGCAAATCAGCGATATGTTGAAGAACCTCGCTTTGATGCGGATTGTGGCTAGACGTTCATTTACAGGAGTGAATGATAGTACTCGGCGACGGAGTCTCTCTCCCACCACGAATCCCACACCAAACTTGCGCTCCTTTATATGGCCACTGTAGTAAATGTCACAAGGACCTACTTGTCTTTGTCCTTGTCCCGTCCATCACATTTCTTGGATGGCGATGATGTCAGCCTTTATTTTCACGAGGACCATAATCGTCATCAAAAAGGGGGTCTCTCATCCGAGGCTGTTGTTTATTTTTCATTGGGGGTATTTTTTTTATTTAAATCTTTTTAAAATATATTTGAGCAACTGACTTTTGACCTTTCAATACCCAATAAAAGGATTTAAGCTCGTTAACTCTCAATGATTAAATGTTTTTTAATCATTTTCCATTGAAAATAATACTATGATGATTCAAATTACAAAACGTTTCATCAAATACCTTTAAATTTCACAAATTTAATTAATTTTCATTGTTTAACATTTTCGATAAGTGGTCTTGAACGATGCAACAAATCCCTCCGTTCACATGCTTTTTTGGTAAGATTTCAATGTGGCCGTCGCTCGTTTCCAATTGCGTCAAAACCTTCTGAACTCGATCAACTGTCAAAGTTTAGGTGGTTTTGACGTTTAGCAATTTCTCTCTCACTTCCAGTGAGAGAGGAGTTGGACATCTCTTTATCGCTGACTGAACGATAGGGCGTAATAGCAGAACCAGTGAAAAACGCTACTGCCTTCGTTCCTTTTCCTTTCTCATCGGCAAAATGTGTGCACAGTGAAAAACGTGGTAAAAACGCAGAAATCAGCCATCTTTGTTTGTTCTCATTTGAACAATGTTGCCATTGCCCAATACGCATATATAGTTTTGAATATGTTTTCAATTACAATTTTTTACAATATAAAATATTAATACTGAAAACAAACTATTAAAAATACTTTATATATTTATAAATAATAGCATTCGACTCTGATTTTGAGTTATTTTAAGAAAATTTCAAACATATTGAACAGATTATAAAAGTTTATAATTACTGCAGTATGTCGATATTGGCAACCCTGCGTTGTGAGAGAGCAATCAGCTGCGCCGTTTCTGCGGCAAAAATCCAAATGTCGTGAATTCTCACGTCATCCCACGTCAAAGAGAGAAGGGAGTAGCGTTTTTCACTGTTCACACTGTTCAGTTACATTGCGCGCCCATAAGATAGGTTGTGCCAGCTGACACGGGCCGCGATTTTACGTTTTTCACTGGTTCTGCTATAAGCGTACGTGTGAAGTTAGTTTGCACAATTGTGCTAAGAAGTGCCGACCACTGTCAATGTTGCCAACTCAGTCAGTCAGTCAGGTTTTACCACTAAAACTAGTGGTTTTACTTTCCCTCTAGTGGGCAAAAAACTTTTTTAGTGGCTGGTGGGTTTTTCGCGGTAAATATCCTCTGACGGTAAATACAAAAAAATAATAGTATATATTATATATTCTTCACAATTGCTTCCCCCATAAGATATTTTAGTTGTATTTCAAGCTTTTTAAGAGATACGAATAAGACAAATAAAGATAGCCTGTTATATCTCAGGGGGGAGCCTTTTTAACAGCTACATTCCACTATACTCAATTGTTTGATATACTCATACGTTCTCTTTTATCTTGCTCGCTCTTTCATTCTTCGTAACAGAATAAATGTTCATTTTTTAAATCTCTTAAAGTGAAAATTTACTTGTAATGTACTCCATCATTAATATACTCACATAACAATGTTTAGTAAACGACAGTATTCTTAAAAATTTAGGGATTTCTGGCTCAAAGACCTTATTTTAAAAGATTGGTTACAATTTGTAGAAGATCATGACGGCAATAAAGTAGCTAAGTGTAGGTTATGCGGTGTAAGGTTGCGGAATCACTATGCAGATTTAAAAAATCATACAACGACCAAAAAACATCAAGAAAATGCTAAGTAAATCAAAATAAGATTATTTTTTATTATTCACTTTTTATTTAAATTAAAATTTTAATAAAGTTATAGCTTCAATTATTTATATACATAATACTTTATATACATCATTTACTGATTATCAAGGGTCATCCAAAACTCCCATTCAAACCAACAGATACTAAAGTATCAAAACCAAAAGAGGCTCGGCTTTCATTGTTTACCGCCATGCACACGAGCGTATGTGTGATTGATCATTTAGGGCAGGCTATTAATCACTCTTTTGCCAATGAAGAGGATAAAACAAAGTTACATCGAACAAAGTGTTCAGATATCATCATGAATGTTTGGGCACCACATTTCACTAATCTACTAAAAGAAGATTTGAAAGGTCAACCTTACAGTATTCTAATTGATCAATCAACCGATATTGCTGTTATGAAAAACCTAGGAATTGCAATAATGTATTACAGTAATCGTTTCGAGAAGGTCGTATCTACATATTTAGATTTAGCAACGATAATTGACTGTGATGCTAATAGTATTGTTTCTGCAATTAAAGACGTTCTTCAGCGGTTTGAATTACAATTAATAAATATGATGGGTATTGGAACCGACAAGTTATGACCGGTGTAAATGAAGGTGTTTACGCGAAATTAAAAAAGAGAGGTCCCTCATCTGATTTTAATCCGTTGTATATGTCATTCACTACAATTAGCCGTCTCTAGTGATGCCAAACAGTTTTTAACACGAAATCTAGAGTATTTAATTAGTGAAACTTAGAATTGGTTCTCCCGATCAAGCTAAATATAAAGATTTGTATAAAGCAATAAATGATGGAAAAGATCCACTGAAGATCGTGCAGTCCTCTCAAACTAGGTAGTTATCAATTGAATCAGCTGTCTCAGGGATATATAACCAGTGGCTGGAGCTAAAAACTCATTTTTCAATTGCTAAATTAGACGAAAGATGTTACACGGCTGAAGTCTTGCGTGGTATGTATAACGATGACATTAACTTTCCGTTTCTTGTTTTTCTTTATCCAATACTTACTGAACTAAATAGGGTTAATAAATTATTTGAGTCGAAAGATGCAGATACAACAAAACTAAGTAACGAGTTGGTGAATTTAATTGAGTTACTTGTTACTAAGATCAAACTGCCTACTCAAAGAGTGAATATTTTTACATAAAACAAAAATGATTTCATTGATCCAACATGTAATTTACGGTATAGATTTAATACTGCTATGACAAAATTAAAAGAACAGGGACTAAAGCAGAGTGACGAGAAAGCAATTCGTCAAAGATGTATAACATTTATTGTGAATTTAATTAATGATGTTAAAGTTCGATTACCTAATAATGCCGGCATAAAGATCACGATCAAAAGAATTAGTGTTGATAGTGCACTAAACCCTAACAAACAACCTATTACTGATTTAATCAAATATTTTAATCACAATAAGAGTGAAGACTTGATTGCACAAATAGACGACCACTGGTATCAAATTCATACCTTAAAGTGGAATGAATCTAAAGATAGTAAAAAGTTTTGATATGAAGTTTTTGCCTTTAAGGATGCTCAAAGACAAAGAAGATTCAAAAAATTGGCTTCTTTTACTATGTAATTTTGGATATTACCTCACTCTAATGTTGACGTCGAGAGACTTTTCGAAACATGAACATAATCAAAAGTAAAAAGCGTAATAAGATGGATCTACCAATGTTGAGATCACTGCTGATGGTGCAAGCTAGTTTATCTTTAGCTGAAAAATGCGATTATGAGATACCAGATAAAGTCATTCGACAAATTGGAACTAAAGTTGCTTATCGTTCTCAGGAAAATGAGCTTGAAAATATTGTCGATAGTTCTTCAGAAGAAGAAAACATTTTTAATCTTTAATTACAAAAATAATAAATTAAAAAATTTTAATCTCTGTTATTAGTTTAATAGATCAAAATAATTTAATATTTTCATTGTATTTTTATCATTTTAAAAGTATAAACTTTTAAATTAGTTTGCGATTAACAATAATTATATTATGACTTTTCTTTCCTTTTCTTTTAATTATTAAACTTAGTTAGTTTAGCTTGGAGAGAGCGCTAGTGGTCTTTTAGTGGTTTTAGAGTGGACACTAGTGGTCCCTGGAAAAATATTCTGGCAACACTGCTTGTCCGCTTGAGAGAGTTTTCACTGTACTTACTTTCCTCCAAACCCCCTTTTAGGCGTGATAAAGTAAGTGTATCGTTTTTCATTTCTTTTTATTATATGTATGATAACAAACGAATTTACATACTATTTTTGATATAATCCGTTTGAACGGTACGAAATGGGAAAAATTTAATTGTATATATCATCAATAATGTAAAATAAAAAAAAAATTGTTTTCCTACTTGCTCACCGCTGTGTTACAAACACACATTACAAACAAATAAAGCAACAATTTAAATTTATGTATCCACTTGCTTGATTTTCCGCAATACTCCTGCTTCTCAAAACAGTAAGCAGTACATTCAAAATAAATAAGTCAAAGGCACAATAAAAAGACACGAAGAGAAACAAAAGAGAGAAAAGATTCAAACATTCATACATACATATTAAGCATGGTGAACTCTCTTTTTGATTCGTATCCCGCCTACAACAACAAAATAACGCAAAAACAATACGAGCATTAATCGAATTTTTAAATTTTGAAAAATTATCCGACATTTACTGGTTTATTGAAAACATATAAACGGTCCGGTACAAAAAAAAACATATATTTAAAGACAGCACATTGGCAAACTTTTCCTTTATACGTATTTGCACTTTATATACATAAGTATATTTATATCATAGCACATTTTGTACAGACCAGATACATATGTAAAGGGTATTGACCCCTGCACATACGAGCGCATACCAATAAGTCCTCAAAAAAAAAAAACAAAAAAATATATATATATACTATAAATTCGGATGCCAAAAAATTCTTGCGGTATTTTCGCTAGTTGGCGCTTAAAGCTAGTAGTTCCAGTTTTATTCGTAGCAACGGATCATGCTATACCTTTTTGGAAAGCTCATTTCACGCGCTAACACGTGTTTGATTGATTGTCGTTTCTTTTAAGTCGTTCGTGAGTTATAGCGTCGAAAACATGGAGTAAAAAAAAGAGAAAATATGGCATATTTTACAGTACTACTACGATAAAGGCAAAAATGCATCTCAATCCGCCGCCAATAAAATTGTGCAGTTAATGGACCCAATACAGTTTCCATTTCCACCGCACAACGATGGTTTCAACGTTTTCGTTCTGGTGGTTTCTTCAATCGACGAAGAAGCAAATCGATGCATTGTTTTCAAATATCATTGAACATGCTTACTTATCAGCAAAGCCGAAATTCTACTAAATATAAATATCTATTTATATATTAATATATTAATATACATAAATATTAGGTTGTAAAAAAAAGTCTTGCGGTATTTTCGTTGGTTGGCGCTGAAAGCGCGTAGGTCTAGTTTTATTCGTCGGGGTCATCCCCGGGCCTTTAAACACGTGTTGATTGATTGTCGTTTCTTTTAAGTCGTTCGTGAGTTATAGCGTCGAAAACCATGGAGCAAAATAAAGAGAAAATACGGCATATTTTACAGTACAAACTACGATAAAGGCAAAAATGCATCTCAAGCCGCCAATAAAATTTGTGCAGTTTACGGACTCGATACAGTTTCCATTTCCACCGCACAACGATGGTTTTAACGTTTTCGTTCTGGTGTAGAGGTGGTCAAAAGATGCCCCTAGGGGAAGGCCTGTCGTCGAAAATTGTGAAAAATTTCGCTGAATTGGTCGAAAGAGACCGGCATAGTAGTCATCAAATCGTTATAAACCATTTGAAGAAGCTTGGAGTCACTAAGAAGCTCGATTTATGGGTGCCACACTAATTGATTCAAAAAATAATCCCGGGAAAAAAACTTTTTTGAAAAGCCTAATATAAAATACAGTACACAATATAATAATTATATTATTGAATAAACATTTCAAAAAAAAAAAATAAAAAAGGAAATAAAAACGATATACTCGTATTTAATTTATTTATTCTTATTTA
The DNA here is from genome assembly GCA_027475135.1 of Bactrocera correcta. NCBI lineage: Eukaryota > Metazoa > Arthropoda > Insecta > Diptera > Tephritidae > Bactrocera > Bactrocera correcta. The sequence continues at coordinate 19,727,442 of CM050322.1, forward strand.
CGTAAAGGAGTTTTCGGTTTTTTACATTTACCAGTTTACACTGAAAAATAGAAATCAAAAAAGAAAATCTAGGCAAGTTTCTTGAAAACGTATCCAAGCTGAGTATGACGCAATTGTAGAATCTGACGAATCAAATCTACCTGAAAATTTCAAATCCTTAGCATACGCTAAACACGAAAACTGCTTAGACCAGTACGGAGTAACGAAAGCTATGGTCTCCGATCAATTGAAATTAATTAAACTCCACAATCGCGAGTAGAGCACAAGTACAAAGCCAAGAGGCGAGTTCAGGCATCCACCTTAAAATGTCCGCTAGTGACACTGAAATTTTTCATGATGGTTTCCTTCTGGGATTATCAGAAACGAAAAATTTGTACAAGCTCCGATACAAAACAAAAGATCAAGCAGTCGTAATAGTAAAACAGTTCGCTCGTAATGACGAAAATTTCAATTTTTCTTAAGAAGCTCTAAAGGCTCGTTACGAGAACGAAAGAATATTAGTCGACAAACAAGTGACAATATTAATGAATTCGCCAAAAATTCAGAAAGAAACAAATGAAAAATTCATAAAACTTCAATTCACTGTTATTTAATTTTCAAATTGCTTGTGGGTTCCATCGACACAAAAACCCAAAATTGGGACCCCATTCTGGTAAATGTATGCACATCTGCATTACCAGAAAGATTGTTTGTATTGTGGGAGCAATCGCAAAATGCCCAACGTGGCAACAAATGAAAGATTTCTTAACTACCCATTATGAAATTGCGGAAAGGGTAGATAAAAAAATGGTCAGAACTAAAAACGTTCAACAAGACCTAAATCAAAGCTTCAAGGCCCCAAGCTAGTGGTAACAAAAACTTAAATCGTAGTTTATTCAAAACACAATCGTTCACATCCGAACAAGACACACATACGTCATGCAAACTTCAAGTATGTACAGGAGGGCACAAACTCAAAAAATTAGTTTAAAAAATTTAATATTAACGAAAGGAACAAATTTGTCAGATCAAAAAAACTTTGTACAATCTGCTTGTCCCATCTAAATAATTGCGAAAGCAAATTCAATTGTGTATATTTCCACAAAAGGCATCATTCAATGTTGCACTTCAATAACTTTCCCAATACACTCCAAAGTAGCGATTTCTCAAAAAGAGCTACAGGTTTAATTGCAAACGCAACTCCCGAAACACAAAATCCCGAAATTTGCCAAAAGACACCATGCTGCTCAAAGGAATTCAAACTCAAACGCTACACAGCGAGATTCAAACTAGGGTAATACCCACAACATTCCCCTCCATAGAACATCGAGGAGAACTGTTTAAGCCTTAATAGAACTAGGATCACAACGACCTTTCATAGCACCTAGGACACAAAATAGGCTAAAACTGCCTATTTTTTAGAAAAAATTTCAAACACTCTCCTAGCTCAGAATACTATATTCGGTTGAGTTCTAAGTGGAGTAGTTCCGGAACCAATTAACATAATGACAACTCAAGTTGAAGAAATCTCCAATGAATACCTTAATGCACAATTAAGGAAATTTTGGGAGTTAGAAGAACTCCCCCATTTCAATTACAACGATAGAATATCAGTATTGTGAAGACTTTTACAACGCCACACTACTAGATCAGGAAATGGTCGGTATGTCGTATGGTTACCACCTAAAAACAATTCCTTAACATACTCACCTTACAGCAATTTCCAAGTATGGAAAGAAACCTACTTAACAAAGGTGAACTCAAGTCAGAATGTGGTGGTGTGTTAGAAGAATACCTCCATTTAAATCACATGGAAGAACAAAGCTCAAGGGAAAAAATCGTCAACGGAAATATTATTCCTTTTACTTGTCACACCATGCAGTAGTAAAGCCTGAAAAGAAAACAACAAAAGTTAGAATTGTCTTCAGTGTCTCAAGATTCACCAAGTCGGGGAATTCCCTAAATGATATTCTATTCACGGGAACAACACTCCAACCAGATTTGATGCTCCTCATATTAAATTGGCGTATCTACAAATACATTTTCAATGGGGTTGTCGAAAAAATGTATCGACAAATAGTCGTACATAATGATGATCAAGATTTTCAGCGAATTATTTTCCGAAAATCTCCCAATAGTCCACTATGCGACTTATAATTAAAAACAGTTACCTTTGGCGTAAACTGTGCCCCTTACCTAGCCATTTGTACACTCCACGAACTGGTAGAGGACACAAAATCAGAATTTCCTCTGGAATCACAAGTGTTAAAATCATAAACGTATGTAGACGACATCCTGCCTGGAAGCCACATTCTTCCAAAAACATACGAGTCCTTATCACAGGTAATAAATGCCCTCAACACCGCAGGGACTTCCTTAAAAAAGATCATAGATAATCACCCCCAAACGAGAATTTGTTGGATACTAATTTCCTTATATTCGAAAAGGAAAGTACAACAAAACCATTATGGAATGCGACATCGAACCAGTTTTCATACACTACTGAGTCCATATTCGCACTATCAGCCATCACAAAGAGACAGATTTTATCCTCATTGGCAAATTCGCACATACAAATTCCACGGTGCATAAACTATTCCCCCGAATACAAAGCCATGGAGACTTCTGCGACGCCTTTTGTGACACTACCTATGTCCGCACACGAAGCGAGACCGCAACTGCAAGCCACCTACTAGTGACAAAAGTAAAAGTTGCGCCTCTAGAAACGATAAGTCTATCAAAACTTGAATCCCGTGGCGGCTCTACTACTTGCAAAACTAGTTTCCATGGTGCATACCCACTTAGACATGGAGAAATTTTATCTTTTTTTCATTTCAACTTTCCCCCGAGCCCTCAGAGTGGTCGCCTATATGCTCAAGTTCTTAGAGCGGCTTAAACTTAAAATTAAAGGAGCAACTTGCAAGACTTGCAAAAAGAAAGGTCGCTCTTATCGGGTCAACTCAAACACGCTACTTAATCTGTGACATATCTTTACTAAGAGAATCGAAGCCAATTGACAAAACGAGCTCACTCTTCGTTCAAACCCATTTCTAGACACGAAAGGTCTGCTTAGTGCCAATGCTCGGCTTGTTAACTTAAGCCTAACATACAACGAACGCCACCGCATAATAATACCTGAGAAGTCTCCATTTGCCACATTATTCCTGAATTACATCCACATCTTAATGTTACATGCCGAACATCGTCTCATGCAATCAGCCCCGAATCGAGAAATGCATTTTCATGTGCAAGATCTGCACTATGCATAAGCAAACAATGCGAACTCAGATTATGGCTGCACTTCCACCAGAACGCTGCAATTTCGCTCTGCCTCTTACCACCACAGGTGTCGATGTTGTTGTATTTGTATGTTTCACAGCAAAGGAAGTACATCTTGAGCTATGTACTAATTTGACGACAGAGGCTTTTCTCGCAGCATTTCCTCGCTTTGTCGCTGGACGTGGCTTCCCATCAAAAATCATGAGCGATAATGGCAAGACATTCATTGGAGCTCAACGATCCATAGAAAAATAGTTTGAGAGCTTCTTTAAACAAGTGTCACCTGACTTCTTACGCCCCCCATGGTATCCATTGGCAATTTATATCCCCAAGCACTCTTCATATGGGTGATTTATGGGAATCAGCTGTAAAGAGCTTCAAATCTCATTTCAAGAAGCTAGCTGGCTGCTACTAATTTAATTACGAAGACTTCACGACATCATTAACTAAAATCGAAGCCGTCCTCAACTCGAGGCTCCTCACGGCTCTCTCTCAAGATCCCTCCGATTTCACAGCCCTAATTTCAGGACATTTTCTAAAAGGAGCATCAATCCTGACCATACCTGAGCTATGCGTGGAGTCGCTATCCTTACTAAATAGATGGGAAAGAATTGTAGTTCTCTATCATAATTTCAGTCGCCGATGGAAAGAAGACTACAACAAGGACTTCCACAAGAGGAACCGAAACTACGATTGGATATTATGTCCTGATTCATGACGAATGTCTCCCCCATACCGTATGGCGGCTTGACCGCAAAGAGAAGCTTTACCAAGCTTGACTTTTGAACAAATTATCAAAATATATTTGTTTTGAGTATATAAGAAATAGGAAGTTTGGTTATTTACAACACATAAGTTTTTTGAAATATTAAAATATTTGTTAATTTGAGCTTGTGTATGCATCTTCTTCCTTACTGGCGTAGAGAACGCTTATGCGGTTATAGCCGAGTTAGCAACAGAACGCCATTCGTTTCTTCTTTTTGCAATGTGGCGCTAAAAGGCATCATTCAATGTTGCACTTCAATAACTTTCCCAATACACTCCAAAGTAGCGATTTCTCAAAAAGAGCTACAGGTTTAATTGCAAACGCAACTCCCGAAACACAAAATCCCGAAATTTGCCAAAAGACACCAAATCAAAGGAATTCAAACTCAAACGCTACACAGCGAGATTCAAACTAGGGTAATACCCACAACATTCCCCTCCATAGAACATCGAGGAGAACTGTTTAAGCCTTAATAGAACTAGGATCACAACGACCTTTCATAGCACCTAGGACACAAAATAGGCTAAAACTGCCTATTTTTTAGAAAAAATTTCAAACACTCTCCTAGCTCAGAATACTATATTCGGTTGAGTTCTAAGTGGAGTAGTTCCGGAACCAATTAACATAATGACAACTCAAGTTGAAGAAATCTCCAATGAATACCTTAATGCACAATTAAGGAAATTTTGGGAGTTAGAAGAACTCCCCCATTTCAATTACAACGATAGAATATCAGTATTGTGAAGACTTTTACAACGCCACACTACTAGATCAGGAAATGGTCGGTATGTCGTATGGTTACCACCTAAAAACAATTCCTTAACATACTCACCTTACAGCAATTTCCAAGTATGGAAAGAAACCTACTTAACAAAGGTGAACTCAAGTCAGAATGTGGTGGTGTGTTAGAAGAATACCTCCATTTAAATCACATGGAAGAACAAAGCTCAAGGGAAAAAATCGTCAACGGAAATATTATTCCTTTTACTTGTCACACCATGCAGTAGTAAAGCCTGAAAAGAAAACAACAAAAGTTAGAATTGTCTTCAGTGTCTCAAGATTCACCAAGTCGGGGAATTCCCTAAATGATATTCTATTCACGGGAACAACACTCCAACCAGATTTGATGCTCCTCATATTAAATTGGCGTATCTACAAATACATTTTCAATGGGGTTGTCGAAAAAATGTATCGACAAATAGTCGTACATAATGATGATCAAGATTTTCAGCGAATTATTTTCCGAAAATCTCCCAATAGTCCACTATGCGACTTATAATTAAATACAGTTACCTTTGGCGTAAACTGTGCCCCTTACCTAGCCATTTGTACACTCCACGAACTGGTAGAGGACACAAAATCAGAATTTCCTCTGGAATCACAAGTGTTAAAATCATAAACGTATGTAGACGACATCCTGCCTGGAAGCCACATTCTTCCAAAAACATACGAGTCCTTATCACAGGTAATAAATGCCCTCAACACCGCAGGGACTTCCTTAAAAAAGATCATAGATAATCACCCAAACGAGAATTTGTTGGATACTAATTTCCTTATATTCGAAAAGGAAAGTACAACAAAACCATTATGGAATGCGACATCGAACCAGTTTTCATACACTACTGAGTCCATATTCGCACTATCAGCCATCACAAAGAGACAGATTTTATCCTCATTGGCAAATTCGCAGATACAAACTCCACGGTGCATAAACTATTCCCTCGAATACAAAGCCATGTAGACTTCTGCGACGCCTTTTGTGACACTATCTATGTCCGCACACGGAGCGATACCGCAACTGCAAGCCACCTACTAGTGACAAAAGTAAAAGTTGCGCCTCTAGAAACGATAAGTCTATCAAGAGTTGAATCTTGTGGCGGCTCTACTACTTGCAAAACTAGTTTCCATGGTGCATACCCACTTAGACATGGAGAAATTTTATCTTTTTTTCATTTCAACTTTCCCCCGAGCCCTCAGAGTGGTCGTCTATATGCTCAAGTTCTTAGAGCGGCTTAAACTTAAAATTAAAGGAGCAACTTGCAAGACTTGCAAAAAGAAAGGTCGCTCTTATCGGGTCAACTCAAACACGCTACTTAATCTGTGACATATCTTTACTAAGAGAATCGAAGCCAATTGACAAAACGAGCTCACTCTTCGTTCAAACCCATTTCTAGACACGAAAGGTCTGCTTAGTGCCAATGCTCGGCTTGTTAACTTAAGCCTAACATACAACGAACGCCACCGCATAATAATACCTGAGAAGTCTCCATTTGCCACATTATTCCTGAATTACATCCACATCTTAATGTTACATGCCGAACATCGTCTCATGCAATCAGCCCCGAATCGAGAAATGCATTTTCATGTGCAAGATCTGCACTATGCATAAGCAAACAATGCGAACTCAGATTATGGCTGCACTTCCACCAGAACGCTGCAATTTCGCTCTGCCTCTTACCACCACAGGTGTCGATGTTGTTGTATTTGTATGTTTCACAGCAAAGGAAGTACATCTTGAGCTATGTACTAATTTGACGACAGAGGCTTTTCTCGCAGCATTTCCTCGCTTTGTCGCTGGACGTGGCTTCCCATCAAAAATCATGAGCGATAATGGCAAGACATTCATTGGAGCTCAACGATCCATAGAAAAATAGTTTGAGAGCTTCTTTAAACAAGTGTCACCTGACTTCTTACGCCCCCCATGGTATCCATTGGCAATTTATATCCCCAAGCACTCTTCATATGGGTGATTTATGGGAATCAGCTGTAAAGAGCTTCAAATCTCATTTCAAGAAGCTAGCTGGCTGCTACTAATTTAATTACGAAGACTTCACGACATCATTAACTAAAATCGAAGCCGTCCTCAACTCGAGGCTCCTCACGGCTCTCTCTCAAGATCCCTCCGATTTCACAGCCCTAATTTCAGGACATTTTCTAAAAGGAGCATCAATCCTGACCATACCTGAGCTATGCGTGGAGTCGCTATCCTTACTAAATAGATGGGAAAGAATTGTAGTTCTCTATCATAATTTCAGTCGCCGATGGAAAGAAGACTACAACAAGGACTTCCACAAGAGGAACCGATGGAAAGCTACAGAAACTACGATTGGATATTATGTCCTGATTCATGACGAATGTCTCCCCCATACCGTATGGCGGCTTGACCGCAAAGAGAAGCTTTACCAAGCTTGACTTTTGAACAAATTATCAAAATATATTTGTTTTGGGTATATAAGAAATAGGAAGTTTGGTTATTTACAACACATAAGTTTTTTGAAATATTAAAATATTTGATAATTTGAGCTTGTGTATGTATCTTCTTCCTTGCTGGCGTAGAGAACGCTTATGCGGTTATAGGCGAGTTAGCAACAGAGCGCCATTCGTGTCTTCTTTTTGCAATGTGGCGCTAATTGGAGATTCCAAGCAAAGCCGAGCCTTTCTCCACCTGGTCTTTCCACCGGAGTGGAGGTCTTCCTCTTCCTTCTGGAACATATATTTGGGCTTACATAATATAGGATATCTAACTATTTAAACTAGTGTTCATTACGTATACTTTTCTGTGGAAACCCCATGAAATACTATACAATAAAAATCTCAAAACTCATTTCTTATTATGCTATGAAATGCCATACGGTCGGATAAAATCTATAGTACTGTTTGAATGTTGGGGCCAGGTCTATAAAAATAACGTTTTTGTTGAAGTTTTACTGTTTGCAACAAATACAATAGTTAGAATTGTAAGCCTTAAATACGATGCCAACTGAGCACATATATTAAAACTGTTTTGGGGGTCGTTCTTGCCGGTGTTAACTTTGGTCTTCATAGTCATGCTTATTATAATATTAAAGCTTAGGTATGGTCTAACTTTGACACACTTCGTTTTTGAGTTTCATATTTAAAGTCTTGTGGTATTTTCGATAGTTGGCGCTGAAAACGCGTAGTTCTAGTTTTATTCGTCGCATCGGGTCATGCTATACCTTTTTGGAAAGCTCATTTCACACGCTAACACGTGTTTTGATTGATTGTCGTTTCCTTTAAGTCGTTCGTGAGTTATAGTGTCGCAACCATGGAGCAAAATAAAGAGAAAATACGGCATATTTTACAGTACTACTACGATAGAGACAAAAATGCATCTCAAGCTGCCAATAAAATTTGTGCAGTTTATGGTCCCGATACAGTTTCCATTTCCACCGCACAACGATGGTTTCAACGTTTTCGTTCTGGTGTAGGGTGGTCGAAGATGCGCCACGCACTGGAAGGCCTGTCATCGAAAATCGCGATAAAATCACTAAATTGGTGGAAAGAGACCGGCATAGTAGCCATCAAACCGTTATAAACCATTTGAAGAAGCTTGGAGTCACTAAGAAGCTCGATGTATGGGTGCCACACGAATTGATTCAATAAAAATACCGCAAGACTTTTTTGACAACCCATTATATGGGGGCTAAGGAAAGTATTGGTCCGATTCAACCCATTTTTGATATACAGACATACCATTATAGGACCTTAATTTCAGCTATATATGTATATCACACACTGAGCGACATTTTCGACTATAGGTTCCTAGGACTAAATATTCGGTACCTAGGGGCTTGAACAGTTATTATTGGATTTAAAAATATTTTGGTCATAAGGTGGCACACACTAAAGACATTACTCGTCCAAAGTTTTATCCCGTTAAATTAATTGTTTCTTGATTTGTGTACTGGAAAGTGAACGAATCAATTAAAATTTAAAATTTTGCATATGGCACAATATAGGCGCGGTTGTTGCCTAATTTCGGTGGGTTTTCACCCACAGCCCCCCATAAAGCTCTCTCATACAACTCGGTGGTAAAATTTAATGTCTCTGGCGTATTTAATGTCTCGCGCTTTTAGTAGTTTTTAACAGTACCGTTATATGGGAAGTAGGCAGGGTTATTATTCGATTTCATAAATTTTCGTACCCTTATAAAATTTTTAGTTTAGGAGATATGTACATTAAGGTGCTATACCAATGTGACAAAACAAAAATCCCTTCTGCTTTTTTCTCTGTATTCAATGCTTTATAAAAAGTGTTACAGTAATCGGATTTAGTTCAAATGCGCGAGTTATGTTAGTTACGTTGCTCAAACTTTCTTTCGTTCAATAGAACAACTTATTCCTTCGAAGGTTACACCAATAATGAATTTTATTCTTAAACCAATTTTACATCAAGTCAAACAAGTAAAATAAATTTGATGAGTCAGTAAAATAAAACAATAGTGAGTGCACAAAAGTTGATAACAGGAAGTAAGCATTAATTACAATTTTTGCAAGTAAGTATTAATTACAATTTTTGCAATGTTTTAAATAATAAAATAAATTTAATGATACATATGTTCTTATTATTTTATTGGTGTCTTATGAAGTCAAGCAAATAAATTTGATGAGTCAGTAAAATAAAACAATAGTGAGTGCACAAAAGTTGATAACAGGAAGTAAGTATTATTTACAGTTGTTGTATTGTTTTAAATAATAAAATAAACTTAATGATATGTTCTTATATTTATTGGTGTCTTCTTGGTTTTGGTGGGGGTTGATGTGACGATATAACTCCTCCCCCCTTAGAGTAGAGCGATGGCCACAACGAAGTTGGTGGAGACAGAGCGGCTTCAGTAGGCTTAGGGTAGTACCGAATTCTGGGGTTTTTCCATAACAGAGTTACACAAGTGATAGTTAAGTGATGAGTATCAATGTTATTATCGTTGTTATGTTTCTCCTTTGAATTGCATCCTTTCTTAATCTCGTAATATCATTTTTGTTGATGAAACTGTAATCTTTGATCTTCTCTAGGCTTAAAGTCTCTGTTATTGTTGATATTTGCACTTTCTCCAGATTTGGTGGTGCTACGAAGATTGTGTCCCAATGGACTGAAGGGTTGTCTTTATATGTTGTTCCCGCTATCGTGACGGAGCAATTCGTGTAGTGGAAAAGAGAGGTTCCTTCAATTGTGAAGTTTTGCCCACAATCAGAGATTATCGGTAGTCCCTTTACGTTGATAACCATTATATAATTATCTTCCGGTTGGAATATATTCGATGTGGGCCCCACATCGTTCACAGGACACATTGGTGTTTTATTATTTAAGATTCTCCCGATACAGGTTGAATTATTGGTGTTTTCGAAGTCATTTGACCTCTTGCAGTAATACACATTCTCAATTTTTGGGCAAATCTCTGTTAAGTACTGGAGCTCGTGGTTATTGTAACTTACGTATGGTTTTGTTTTAATTACTTTCGTATTATTCATAGGAAGAGGAATGAGATGGAAAAGCGAATTCGTACTTTTAGCCAAATTTGGAAGTTTTATATTAAAAATTAGGTTGCTATTATTATAATATGCTTGGAGTTCCAGAAGTTCGTAAAGGTGTCCGTCCGAAACTAAGTCAATATTCTGGGACTTAAAATGGTGTCTTATTTCATCCAATTCATCTGGATGAAGAATAAGCTTTGATACTATACCAAGTTTTGCGAGCATTACAGCTTCTATTATGTCAGAGATATGGTTCAATAATAAATCTATATTATAATCAAGCTGATTCATGTATTGGATTTCTAATAGCGCATTGTCTTCTTTTAGAATATGATTAGTTGTTTTTGTTGAGAGTTTTTCTAAAAATTTTGTAATGCTTTCCTGATTGCTATTCATATGCTCTGTCAAATTTTTAAATCTCTGTATCATTTGTATATTCAAACTTTTTTGATTTTCCTCTATTATTTTTGAATTTAATGTTGTGTCCTGTAGTTCTTGTATTTGTTTATTTATAGTCATAGCGTCATTTGCGTCCATGTTCCCAGTTACATATTTTATTACAGAGCCTAAGCCGTTGAATAGTCCCCGTTTTGTACGTTTATATGGATTTAGTGTCTGTAGTTTGTTTTCGAGTCCCTTAAGTTTCATCTTACAAATTTTAGCAGCATCTTTTAGAAGGCTATTTTTTTCAAATTTGTCTACGATAGTAATTAATTTTGAAGTTTGCGAATTATAATTGTCAAAGTCTATTATATGAATGAAATTGAAATAACTTTCAATCGTTCTCGCGTGTCCAATCTTCAGGGCTATCATATTCTGGTCTTCGTCAAATTTTTGTATTTCCAAGACTTGTCCATAAGCAAAGGCTATTCTAAAGGTAAATAATTGTTTAATATTTTCGTGGTCTCAGTTTAATTTTTGATTTGTGTAATTTTTTGTCTTTAGTAGTTTGTAAAGTAACGTCATTATCTTTTAATACTTTATGTTTTGAGAATCGTGCAGTTATTTTGTTTCTCCTACATTTTTTTCTATATATATCCTCTTCTTTGTTCCTACGCTCTGGAGGTTTCCTAGATTTATTAAGACGACTAATATTTTTTAATTTAGCTTTTATAACTTTTTCTTTAACTATGGGGTATAGTTTTTCTTTAAATTCATTTAATTTAACTAAAAATTCGTGTTTGTTGTCGTATTTTATGTCTCTTGAGAAGTTATACGGTCTTCCAAAGAATAACTCATATGGTGTAAATTTTGTAGATGAATGGATTGTATTATTGTAAGTTATGAACGTCTCATCTAATATCTCTTCGTGATCTAATTCTAATTTCTTGGATTTTCTGGTTGTCATTATAATTCTGTATATTTCAGTTAGCGTTGAATGAAGTCGTTCTACTGGGGAGTTGCTACTGGATTGTTGAAATGAAGTGAAGTGAAGTATAATTTCATATTGTCTACAAAAATCTTTAAAAATGTTAGATGTAAATTCGGTACCCTGATCACAAACAATTTTCTTAGGTATTCCTGCAAGATTCATAAATGTTTTTAAAGCTTTAAGCACACAAACGCTTGTTCTTGATGGTAATGTATAGCCTGTCGCATATTTAGAAAATTTATCGATGATGGTCAAAATACATTTACTATTTATAGTATATATGTCAATGTGCAAGATTTGAAGAGGCTCATTTGGTGTTTCTGTAACTTGGAATTCTAATTTTGGTGGATGTCTGTCATATTTGAGTGTATTGCGAATTTCACAATTATTTAAAGTTTTATTTATTATAGATTGCATAAGGGGAAAATAATATTGTCTCTTTAAGTATTCATAAATTTCGGTAATTCCTCTATGGTTCCTATTTTCATGACAGGTACGAATTAGTTCAACTTGCTTATCATTGTCAGTTACATCTGATAGGATTTTAGTGCATCGGACAATACGAAATTGTTTTCCATTTGAAAAGTATTTTGAGTATATCAGTTGAATAGTTCTGAAGGTTGGTTCATCGGAGAAAATGGCAGTTAGTTTGCCTGAGGGTATAAATTTTTTGAAAATTTGAACTATTGTGTCTTGAGAAAATTCTTTTTCTCTTATAGTTCTACGTTGTTTGTTTCTAAAGATGGTTTCAACAGTCATACTGGGTTTTTTGTCAGATTTTTCTAATAAAAGTTGCAAGTTGAATTCATTTAAAGGTTTTTCTGAAATTGGTATGCCATCATTCACATTTTCTTTACATGAATGTATTGTAGACAGTTCTTCCGAATCACACAAATTTATATCAGCGGTTTTATCATGGTCTAATTTTATTCTGCTTAATGCATCTGCGTTACTGTTCAATTTTCCTTTTTTGTATACGATCTCGTAGTCATACTCTTCCAACTTCAGGCGCCATATCACCAATTTCGAATTGGGCTCCTTGAGACCCATTAGCCATGTAAGTGGTCTGTGGTCAGTAATTATTTTAAATTTACGACCGAAGAGATATGGGCGGAAATATTTGGTTGCCCACACTATGGCTAAAAGCTCTTTCTCAATAGTGGAATAGTTAATCTCACTCTCAGAAAGAGTCCTACTTGCGTAGCAAATAGGTTTGTCACTACCTATGTGACCTTGAGAAAGGACTGCTCCAAGCGCAATGTTACTTGCGTCTGTTGTGAGTAAAAATGGCTTTGTGAAATCAGGGTATTGCAGTATTGGATCGTTCATTAAAATGTTCTTGCATGTTTCGAAAGCTTCTAGGTATCTGGCATTTAGTGTTATGCTTCTGCCCTTTTTTAAGCATTCTGTCATTGGTTTTGCAAGTCTTGCCAGGTTCGGGATAACCTTCTTATAATAACTAAGTAGGCCTATGAACGATTTTATTTCACGATTAGTTCGTGGTATTGGAAATTTCTGTATGGCTTCTATTTTTGTCGGATCCGGTTTTATGCCTTCCGTCGTGACTACATGTCCTAAAAAAGCAATTTCTTTTCGCATAAACTCTGATTTGTCCATCTGGACTTTAAAATTTGAACATCTTAACTTTAGAAAGACTTTTTCTAGATTCTCAATATGTTCCTGGAGGGACGTCGAAAATATAATAATGTCATCTAAATACACTAGACAGATTTTTCCAACTAAATCATTTAGGACATTATCCATGACCCTCTGGAAAGTTGAGGGTGCGTTTTTTAAGCCAAAAGGCATTCTTACGTATTCGTAGTGACCCCCTTCTACAGTAAAGGCCGTTTTTGATATGTCCCGTGGATTCATTTCAATTTGATGGAAGCCACTTGCTAAGTCCAAAGTCGAAAAGTAAAGGCATTTGCCCAGTTTATCCAAGATCTCAGATATGTTCGGGAGTGGGTATCTGTCCGAGACGGTTTTCTCGTTCAACTTCCTATAGTCAATGACCAGTCTCCATTTCGTTTTCCCCGATGCGTCCTTCTTTTTTGGAACAATCCATACTGGAGAGCTCCATGGGGAAAAGCTCGGCTTAATAATCCCTTGCTCCAACATCTCTGATATCTGTCTCCGAACTTCCTCTTTGTGAACGAAAGGATACCTGTAAGACCTAGTATGAATAGGAATATCGTCCGTCGTCCTAATTCTGTGTTTTATTTCATTTGCAAACGTCAACTTTTCATCCTCTCTATAAAAGATATCACTATATTTAGTACATAGTTTCAAAAGTTTATGCTTTTCTTCGCCATTCAGATGTTCCATTCGGAGTAAGTCAGATAAATTTGCAATTCTTTCACTGTTTGATTTGCAATGCATATTAAAGTTATTAAGTTCGACGAAGTTTTCTGAATCATACGGACTTGTTTTCAGGGGTTGCTCTAAGAAAATTGTTTGGTCATTCCCCGTGGGATTAACTACTTCTATTGTACTAAACCAGTCTTTCGCAAAATATATGCCTGGAGAAATAATTAAGCCGTTGTCCAAAGTTATTGTATTTATCATAATATCTCCTTCCTTAGAATCAACCGGCAGTTTTACGATTTGTTTCGAATTTGCCTCTATTGTGAATTTATCAGAGGAAAAATTTGGTTTCATTTTAAGAGGTATTGTAATATTATTTGTAATTAGTACTTTATTTTCAAGATCAATTTTAGCTTTATTTTTTGTCAGAAAATCTAAGCCTAACAGTCCGTCAAAATAATCATGGAATTTAAAAACTAAGAATGTAAGAGTTCCTGTTTTCCTAATTTCTTTGAAAATTGGTAATGTTACTTGCTTGTCAATTATATATTTATGTAAGATGGTAGATATAGTTATTGGAGTACATTTTTTTGATATCTAAGGGATTTATAAATTCCGGGTTTATAAATGAAGAAGAAGCTCCGGTATCTATTAGGAATCTTAATTGTCTGCCAAATGGAGAGCTTATACTGATATAGGGTAAAATACTACCATGTTTATTGCAGTCTATATATCCTATTTGTTTCTTGAGGCTAACTGTAAAAAATCCTGATTATCGTCAATATTGTAATTTTCATATTGGTCCAGGTTTATCTTGTTAGCGTGGTCAAGACATGGAACAGAGCTTTCATTTCGAAGACTTCTAAATTCGTTAATATTATTCATTTCATTCCTATTTGTTATCCTACTAAATTGAGTGCTTGGGCTAGTTTTAAATTTGTTTGTACCCTTTTCAAATTTTGAAAATCCACTACCGGTATCCATAGGTTCTGGTGGAGGCTGTGATTGCCTCCAATTCGTTTGTCTCGAAAAATTATCGAAGCGTTGGCTGGGTTTAAAATTTGAAAAATTCTCGCGATGTACTTGGGAATTTTGGAGTAACAAATTACGGTTCTGATTGTTTGAATTTGGCTCAAAGTTATTGTTATTAACATAGTAAGGTCTGGTTGAAAAATTAGAATATCTTTTAGGTTGGTAATAATTTTCTTGTCTTGGTGCATTATTTACAAAATTTTGTGGATATTTAGGATATGGATTATATTGGTAATTTGGTCTCCATTGAGGATATTTGGGTTTATTCAAATTGGACCTAATATAATGAATATTCTGTTCTCTGATGCAGTAGTCAAAAGCAATCGGCAATGATTCTGGTCTCATTGCTCTAATCGTAGATCCCATAGGTTCCCGTAAACCTGACAAAAATGAGTTTAGGTACATTTCAGAAAATAGATTTCTCTTAGCATTAATTACATTAGTGTCGGACTCATGGATAGATAAATTATTAGACAAAGCTGATTGAATTTCCATTATTTCGCTGTAATATTTTTCAATCGGTTTGCCGTATTGTTTTAAACAATGAAGATCTCTAATTAGGGATGTTTCTGTCCTTTTATCTGAATAATGCGATATCAAGTTTCCTCTGATCTCATCCCAATTGAGGGATGTGCCATACATGTTCAAGACTTCATTGGCTTGACCATCTATTTTATTTCTTATGGCTCTCAAGAGGATTAGTCCATGAGGAGTGTTATCTGCTCCCCTAATGTGAAGGAGTATTTCTTCCACATTACTAATGAATTCGTGGAGCAATCTTGGATTACCATCAAATTTGGGTAGGTCCTTGATTGCATCTGAAATCCTAAGTGAGCTAAAAATGTCGATATTGTTCATGTTGTTACTACTACTTGTCGTTTGAGTCCCTGATATACTTGGAACTTCTGTATTTGAAAGCATATTAAAATTTAATGTACTGTCCTCGGATATAACGGGTAGGCTTCTTGACTTAAAAATCTTAAAACTTTTAGGATATGGAAAATTTCTAGATTTATTACTCATCAAAGATAATAACTTGTTTTATGTACGTAGGATAATTTGGTTCCGATTAATTGATAGGAATTTGGAATCAAATAATGCCTACACAAAAATAATATGTAATTAATTTTTTTTTTTTTTTTTTTTTTTTTTTTACTTTTTCCACTTTTTCACTTTTCCACTTCGTCCTTTTCCTTTTTAATTTTATTGATTTCGGCAAGAAAATATAACTATTTTCTTTTAAATTGTAAAGATTATATATATATATATATATATTTTTTTTTTTTGATATTTCCAATCTTCCTTTGGAATTAATATATTTTTAGTTAAAATTTTCCTAATTTTATCTACTTTCACAATATATTTATGTACATGCGAGTATGTTAACTTTTCTTAACTTTTCTTAATTTTCTTAATTTTCTTATTTTTTTTTTTTTTTTTTTTTTTTAATTATATTTCTAATCTTCCTTTTGAATTAAGATATTTTTATTTAAACTTTTTCTAATTTCATATACTTTTGCATTATACATATGTTAACTTTTCTTCAAAAAAATTTGTTTTGATCTTTCCAATCTTTCTTTTGAATTAATATATTTTTATTTAAAATTTTTCTAATTTCATATACTTTTGCATTATACATATGTTAACTTTTCTTCAAAAAATTTGTTTTGATCTTTCCAATCTTTCTTTTGAATTAATATATTTTTATTTCAAATTTTCTAATTTCGTCTACTTTCGCAATATACTTATGTACATTTGTTAACTTTCTTCAAAATTTATTTTTATTTTTTATTTGTTTTATTTTATATATATATGTAATTCAATAACCGCTCATTTACTTACAGAGCCCCTATGAGAATGGTGTGCATGAGGGGTGTAGGTCCTTTTTTCCACCGGTTCACTTATGTATCTCCTTGTGGCCTTATACCAATGTTCTCTTGGTATTTGTTTTGCGTCCGATATTCCCTCGGATTCAGAACAGGCGGCCCCTTATGTGGTCCAAGGATTCACAAAGTTTTATTTCGATAGCACTTTTAGACTTTCGACTCGAACCGTTGGCTTTTCGACTGCGCCAGTTATGTTAGTTACGTTGCTCAAACTTTCTTTCGTTCAATAGAACAACTTATTCCTTCGAAGGTTACACCAATAATGAATTTTATTCTTAAACCAATTTTACATCAAGTCAAACAAGTAAAATAAATTTGATGAGTCAGTAAAATAAAACAATAGTGAGTGCACAAAAGTTGATAACAGGAAGTAAGCATTAATTACAATTTTTGCAAGTAAGTATTAATTACAATTTTTGCAATGTTTTAAATAATAAAATAAATTTAATGATACATATGTTCTTATTATTTTATTGGTGTCTTATGAAGTCAAGCAAATAAATTTGATGAGTCAGTAAAATAAAACAATAGTGAGTGCACAAAAGTTGATAACAGGAAGTAAGTATTATTTACAGTTGTTGTATTGTTTTAAATAATAAAATAAACTTAATGATATGTTCTTATATTTATTGGTGTCTTCTTGGTTTTGGTGGGGGTTGATGTGACGATATAACTCGCGCCGTTTCGTTCGATAATTTGTTTCCATCTAGACGGCAACTTCATAATACCCCCCTCGTAGAAGCCCCCCTCCTTATTTGCGAAGAACTCGGACAGCCACTTTTCACAAGCCTCTTTTGAGTTCAACTTTACCCTAACAAGGGCGTTCGCCATGGACAAGAACAGGTGGTAATCACTTGGCGCTATGGCCGGGCTATATGGTGTGTGGTCAGGCGTTGTCCTGGTCAATTCTGGCCGGTCAAGTTGTTCGCAGTAAATGGTAGAATTAAGCGTCTGCCCATATGGGAGCAGCTCATAGTGGATGATCCCCTTCCAATCCCACCAAACACACAGCAAAACTTTCACGGCCGTCAATCCCGGGTTGGCCACTGTTTGAGACGATTCACCGGCCTTCGACCACGCCCGTTTTTGATTGATACTGTCGTATGGAATTTATTATTCGTCGCCAGCTTCAAAAATGGGTCGAGATCGTTCCCTTTCAGCAGGATATCGCAGGCGTTGATTCGGTCTAGAAGATTTTTTTGCATCAAATCATGCAGCACCCAAACAACAAGGTTTGGTGATTAACTCCCATCTTCTGGGTGATGTCACGAGACGCCACATGCCGGTCTAACCCGATGTTTTCTACGATTTGTTCCGTATTCGTCGTCACAGGTCTTCCGCCAGCTGGTATGGCCATGGTGTCGTTTGAAAAAAACTGAAAACCACTCCTACGCACTTTGAAGTGATAGAGTACCATCCCCAAAACACCGTTAATCGCACGGAATGTTTCTCTATCGGATTTGCCTTTAACGAAGGAAAACTTGAAAACATCGCGAATTTCGGTATTGTAAATCGACAAGAGCTATATTGCCACTTTTGTCACTTCTTACTGTGAAGAAGCATCAGAAAGTTGTTCAATTTATGATTTTTAGCTTTTGCCATCAGCAAGGGAAGCGGTGACAATCGGCGGCATTAGTTTATTTTTTTTCGGCACAGCCATTGGTTGACCGTGACAACGGAGATGCGAAAAGACGCGAGCGACACTTGTTGTTACGAATGTATGTATGTACATATGTATGTGGCTCGCATTTGCTTTGGTAAACATACAAATGCGCCAAAGAAATAATATATATACAAATATGGAAATGATAACGAAATAATGCTAATATGCATATTTCATGAAGGTCATTAATTTTTTTGAAGAAATGAAGTTCATTTTACACATCTTCACTTTGTAATAGTCGACATAAATATTAATTTATTTAAAAATTAAAAATTCAAAAAAAGAGAAGTAAAATTAAAACATTTTTTCCTAATTTTTCCCGATTTTGTAAACAAAATTTAAATTTTTATCATTTTTTGGAAAAAATGGTTTATTTGATACAAAATAATCACGCATATGTGACAATGGTCATATAATACAATATAAGCATGCATATGTCACTCGGATAATGCTTTTTTACATTCTCTGTGTGACTTTGTATATATATTTTCTATATTTTTCTACGAAGCAAATTCTCTTTATATATTTTCAGTCATTTACATATTTTTCTGACACTCCACGTGCTCAATTATGCTAAATAACAGCGAGCACGGCGAATTCCCTGAAAAATATAGAAAATATATATACAAAGTCACACAGAGAATGTAAAAAAGCATTATCCGAGTGACATATGCATGCTTATATTGTATTATATGACCATTGTCACATATGCGTGATTATTTTGTATCAAATAAACCATTTTTTCCAAAAAATGATAAAAATTTAAATTATGTTTACAAAATCGGGAAAAATTAGGAAAAAATGTTTTAATTTTACTTCTCTTTTTTTGATTTTTTAATTTTTAAATAAATTAATATTTATGTCGACTATTACAAAGTGAAGATGTGTAAAATGAACTTCATTTCTTCAAAAAAATTAATGACCTTCATGAAATATGCATATTAGCATTATTTCGTTATCATTTCCATATTTGTACCAATAGAATTTCTATAACACATACATACATATGTATGTATATTATTTCTTTGACACATTTGTATGTTTACCAAAGCATATGCGAGCCACATACATATGTACATACATACATTCGTAACAACAAGTGTCGCAAGCGCCTTTTCGCATCTCCGTTGTCACGGTCAACCAATGGCTGTGCCGAAAAGAATTCAATTTATGATTTTTAGCTTTTGCCATAAAATAAAAGGCAAAAATTAAAGACAAATTCTGTCGAGATTTGAACTTTGGTACTCATCGTTCCTTTTCAAGCGCTTACCACCAGCACCACCATTGACACTTATGTTGTGTTGTCCTAATTATGGTTTGCTTATGCATGAAAAAAATATACAATGGATCGCCGATTGTTACCGCTTTCCATGCTGCTGGAACAGCATCGCCTACAAGCTAGCGTAAATATGTATGCATATGTATGAGCTTGCATACATATCGACGCAAATTTTTGCGAGCCACGGAAAAATACTTATTTTAGAATTGACAAATATTGTGAATCGACAAGAGCTATATTGCCACTTTTGTCACTTCTTACTGTGAAGAAGCATCAGAAAGTTGTTCAATTTATGATTTTTAGCTTTTGCCATCGTCGCGAAAAGACGCTTGTTGGCAAAGGCATTCTCGGGGAGATGTTACGGCGTCTGTGTATATGAATGAAGCGAGGTCGCTTGTGGCATATGCGCCTGCGTTTATGAATGAAATCGTTTTTGTTGTAAAATGTACTACATTTGGGCTTCGCCAATTCGGTTGCCATATTGACTTGTGATGCTTCTGCTATTTGGACAATTGTTGTTTTTGTAGAACAATGCTTCAATTTTTTTTGGGTGACATATTCACATGTGTACGCATATGTTTGTATGCTTGTGCATTTTTTGTTCGGAAGTGTATACAAATGTATGTACATATAAGTGTATAGTGTATATGAATGTATGAACATGTAAATCAATGCGCGCACATGTAATATGTTGATAAGTGATAAAATCATTGTTTGAATTTCTGAACGCGCACATGCGTATACATGCAATCATATGAGCAGATAATAAGATTATGATATGAGCATGTGCAGAGACATAAGATAATAT
Organism: Bactrocera correcta; assembly: GCA_027475135.1. NCBI lineage: Eukaryota > Metazoa > Arthropoda > Insecta > Diptera > Tephritidae > Bactrocera > Bactrocera correcta. Next base: position 19,748,085 of record CM050322.1, read on the forward strand.
GATGTATGTACATATGTACATATATATTGTTGTGATAAATTTAATTTCTATTAGTAGGAAATATAATACAAAAATATTTATTAGTATAGTATATTATGTAAAAATTATATAAAATTATTACATATGCACGTCCAAATCGACTATAAAAATTATACTCTTATCATATTATGTTTACATGTCAATATTTAGTTGCCGACGGCAAAACGCAAAAGCATACATACATATGTACATACATACTTATTTGCATACATTGCGATTCCCAAGTTGAAAAATTGAAGCATGAAAATATAACAAAGTTGGGAGATCATAAGGAGCAGCATACATATGTTTATGTCTTCATATTCATATTCATATTCAATGCATGCTTATGTTTACATATGTCTTCATATTCATATTCATGCATACATATATTTATGTCTCTGCATATTCTTGCGTATGTGAGACAGAGAACATCATGTATTTTGTACACATTTTTCGGTGTCAAAATGAAACAAAATATAAACAAGCAAAACGAAATTCTTCGTTGCGAGTCTCTTCATATTTTCTGCTTCGACATGTACATACATATATGCCGTCATCATATGCCGTGAATACATATTCTCTTCATATTCTCGCTTAGAATATGTGAGAGAATGGTAAAAAATGTTAAAATTGCGGGGCGAAATCAGACTCACAATGTTAACGAATCCGGCGAATTCCCTAATAAAAATCTATCAAATGTTCGCAGTCGAACCTGCACCTTCTCTATACTTTTAAGTTCTCTGGCTGAATGGCAGTGAACCCACAACGCCAGCAGAAGGCGAACCCGATACCCCAATCGATGACGATGGAGCAGACGTTCCATTGCCCGAACATGAAGAAGTTCGAATAGCAATTGCCCGCCTGAAAAGCAACAACTCGGCAGGGGCCCGATGGATTGCCGGCCGAGCTATTCAAACAAGGCGGCGAAGAGACCCCACAATCTGCGCCAACGACCATGGGCTAATCCCTCCTCAACATCGCATATAAGTTTCTGTCGAGCGTATTGGGTGAAAGATTAAAGCCCACCGACAACAAACTAATTTGACCTTATCAGTGTGGCTTTAGACCTGGTAAATCAACAACCGACCAGACATTCACCATGCGCCAAATCTTGGAAAGGACCCGTGAAAGGAGAATCGACACACACCACCTTTTCGTCGATTTCAAAGCTGCTTTCAACAGCAGGAAAAGGAGCTGCCTTAATGCCGCGATGTCTGAATTCGGTATCCCCGCAAAACTAAAACGGCTGTGTAAACTGACGTTGAGCAGCACCAGAAGCTCCGTCAGGATCGGGAAGGACCTCTCCGAGCCGTTCGATACCAAACGAGGTTTCAGACAAGGCGATTCCCTATAGTGCGACTTTTTCAACCTGCTTCTGGAGAAATTTATTCGAGCTGCAGAACTCAACAGAGAAGGTACCATCTTCTATAAGAGTGTACAACTGCTGGCGTATGCCGATGATATTGATATCATCGGCCTCAACACCCGCGCCGTTAGTTCTGCTTTCTCCAGACTGGACAAGGAAGCAAAAGAAATGGGTCTGGCAGTGAACGAGGGCAAGACGAAATATCTCCTGTCATCAAACAAACAGTCGTCGCACTCTCGACTTGGCACTCACGTCACTGTTGACAGTCATAACTTTGAAGTTGTAGATAATTTCGTCTATCTTGGAACCAGCGTAAACACCACCAACAATGTCAGCCTAGAAATCTAACGCAGGATAACTGTTGCCAACAGGTGCTACTTCGGACTGAGTAGGCAATTGAAAAGTAAAGTCCTCTCTCGACGAACAAAAGCCAAACTCTATAAGTCGCTCATAATTCCCGTCCTGCTATATGGTGCAGAGGCTTGGACGATGACAACAACTGATGAGTCGACGTTGCGAGTTTTCGAGAGAAAAATTCTGCGAAAGATTTATGGTACTTTGCGCGTTGGCCACGGCGAATATCGCATTCGATAGAACGATGAGCTGTACGAGATATACGACGACATTGACATACTTCAGCGAATTAAAAGACAGCGGCTACGCTGGCTAGGTCATGTTGTCCGGATGGATGAAAAAGCTCCAGCTCTGAAAGTATTTGACGCAGTACCCGCCACAGGAAGCAGAGGAAGAGGAAGACCTCCACTCCGTTAGAAGGACCAGGTGGAGAAGGACCAGGCTTCGCTTGGAATATCCAGTTGGCACCACGTAGCGAAAAGAAGGAACGACTGGAGCGCGGTTGTTGACTCGGTTATAACCGCGTAAGCGGTGTCCACGCCAGTAAAGAAGAAGAAAATCTTCATTGACATTGACATTGACATTTAACTTTCTCATAAATTTTTATTTGCTCTTTTAATTCTCTTGCTTGTTGAATTTTTAATCGGGAAACCCTTGTATGAAATATTCTGTTAGGCTAGCTTGCCCCAGTTTTACCCGCTTCTTTATTTACATTAAGGCATATAAAAATTGAATAAATTTTTTGTTTTAACTGTTTCGACGATTGCTTAAAAGTCTATGTACCTCAGCTGATGAAAATCATAAATGATGATGCCACCGTGAGTGGCACCGTACTCTTACCCAAAACACTTTCACGAAGCGGCTCCACTAATTCGACCTCACTCTCGCTTTCATCGTCATTGTTAAGAACACCGTAGTGTGTCAGAAGTCTGTTTCGTATCTCCTTCTTGCGTCCATTTGTCGCATTTGTCGGTAGCCCTGCTTCTTTTAGCTTTTCTTTTAACATTGTCATAAATAAATGAAATAATAAAAAGATAATTTAATTTAAAAGTAAACTGTAATCTACTTACGTTGAGGCAGCCGTTCGAACGTTGTTGCTGACGATGAACGTTCGCTGCCGTCGCAAACACACTTCTTTACCGGCTGCAACCCGTTCGTTGCCAACTTGTTAGTAACACGTAATGCTCGCTGTCTGTTGAATAATTCGCTTAACAACATGAACTATCTCCAACTAATGTGTTGCGAAATCTGCTGTGCTATTGCGGCGCAACCTTTCGATTCACTGCTTATTCGACAATATAAATCAACCGCAACCTATTTATTACCGATTTTGCTGCGCTGTTACGGCGCAACCACTCACTACTCGTTTGACAACACGAACCAACTGCAACTTAATTGTTGCCAACTTATCGATAACACTCAAACTCGCTGCTTGTTACACTATATTGTGCTATATTCGATTACATACCCCAAAAAATTTACTTTACGCTTCAAACGATTACATTTTTCCACTTCATTTTCTAGTTTAGCTCTGTTTTCGAAGCTACCTAACATGACCACTTCTTAATTACCGATTCCGACCAGCACTCGTTTACCTTTGTTTGGTTTAATTTTAAAATTAATGTTTTCAACTGTATCTACCCTGATCAAACACAATGGACTGCTCGTATCAACCAGCGAAGGAAAAATTACGTTCCCTTCATTACTTCTGTAATTGTATTCGGTAATTTAATTCGAATTATCTTTCACTTTTCGTTTAAACCGTTAGACATCCGTTGGGTTTATGGCAGATTTTGTTCCACTTGTAGCATCTAATTTCTTTGTGCAATTCTTTCGCCAAATTTCGAAACATGCGCGATTTAAAATTAAACGTTGAATATTTTCCTTGCTCTCTTCATTGACATTGGAGGATGGACTGATGTGTAGAAGTTCACGCAAGTGAGGAAAGTGCTCTGATCGCCATTCACTTGGGAGTGGCCAGAAACGATTCTGTTACATACGACTCAAGCAGCTCGCGACTTCCGGTCTTTGACCAAGTATCCTCTGGGTAGCCTAAGAACATCCGTTTGAAGGCGAGCTAATGTGAGAAGGCGAAATATTCCCTATTTAGGGTTGTGAACAACAACCCTCGAATAAGTGACCCCCCTTTTGATGACGACCATGGCAAACGAATTAAGGGCTATGATTTGAAGGCATGCACCTGGAATGTCCGGTCCCTTAATTGGGAAGGTGCCGCTGCCCAGCTGGTTGATGTCCTCGTGAAAATAAAGGCTAACATCACCGCCGTCCAAGAAATGCGATGGACGGGACAAGGACAGAGACCAGTAGACCACAATCCGCATCAAAGGGAGGTTCTTCAATATATCGCTGATTTGCGCCCACGCCCCGACGGAGGAGAAGGACGATGTGACCAAAGATGCCTTTTAAGAGTGCTTGGAGCGCGCTTATGAGAAATACCCCCGCTACGATGTCAAAATCGTGCTTGGCGACTTTAACGCCAGGGTGGGCAAAGAAGGTATCTTTGGCACTACGGTCGGTAAATTCGGCCCCCACGAGGAAACATCCTCAAATGGGTTGAGGCTGATCGACTTCACCGGGACCCGAAATATGGTAATTTGTAGTACTAGATTCCAGCATAAGGAGATTCATCAAGCTACCTGGCTGTCTCCGGATCGAAGAACGACCAACCAGATCAATCATGTTGTGATAGGCGGAAGACACGTCTCCAGTGTTTGAGATGTGCGTGCGCTCCGAGGTCCAAACATCGACTCGGACCACTATATTGTTGCAGCCAAAATTCGCACCCGCCTCTCTGCAGCACAAAACGCACGCCAACAAACACAAGGAAGGTTCGACGTAGAGAAGCTGCAATCACAACAGACAGCCGAACGATTTTCTACTCGGCTTGCACTCCTGCTCTCTGAGAGCACTGGTCAACAACTCGGTGTAAAGGAACTGTGGGACGGCATTTCAAACTCCTTACGTACAGCTGCAACCGAAAGTGCAAAAGAACAGCTGGGACGACGAGGAGTGCAGTGTCGCAGCGGAGAGAAAACAGGCTGCCTACCTCGCAACGTTACGATCGACCACAACACGTGCGGGATGGGTTAGATACGGAGAGCTGAAGAGGGAAGCGAGACGCATTTGTAGACAGAAAAAGAAAGAGGCCGAAATGCGTGAGTACGAAGAGCTTGATAAGCTGGCCGACAGGGCTAATGCTCAAAAATTCTACGACAAAATGCGGCGGTTTACAGAAGGTTTCAAGACCGGAGCATACTCTTGTAAAACCCCGTAAGGTGAGCTAGCCACCGATGCCCAGAGCATACTTAAATTATGGAGGGAACACTTCACCAGTCTGCTGAATGGCAGTGAACGCACAACGCCAGCAGAAGGCGAACCCGATACCCCAATCGATGACGATGGAGCAGACGTTCCATTGCCCGAACATGAAGAAGTTCGAATAGCAATTGCCCGCCTGAAAAGCAACAACACGGCAGGGGCCCGATGGATTGCCGGCCGAGCTATTCAAACAAGGCGGCGAAGAGACCCCACAATCTGCGCCAACGACCATGGGCTAATCCCTCCTCAACATCGCATATAAGTTTCTGTCGAGCGTATTGGGTGAAAGATTAAAGCCCACCGACAACAAACTAATTTGACCTTATCAGTGTGGCTTTAGACCTGGTAAATCAACAACCGACCAGACATTCACCATGCGCCAAATCTTGGAAAGGACCCGTGAAAGGAGAATCGACACACACCACCTTTTCGTCGATTTCAAAGCTGCTTTCAACAGCAGGAAAAGGAGCTGCCTTAATGCCGCGATGTCTGAATTCGGTATCCCCGCAAAACTAAAACGGCTGTGTAAACTGACGTTGAGCAGCACCAGAAGCTCCGTCAGGATCGGGAAGGACCTCTCCGAGCCGTTCGATACCAAACGAGGTTTCAGACAAGGCGATTCCCTATAGTGCGACTTTTTCAACCTGCTTCTGGAGAAATTTATTCGAGCTGCAGAACTCAACAGAGAAGGTACCATCTTCTATAAGAGTGTACAACTGCTGGCGTATGCCGATGATATTGATATCATCGGCCTCAACACCCGCGCCGTTAGTTCTGCTTTCTCCAGACTGGACAAGGAAGCAAAAGAAATGGGTCTGGCAGTGAACGAGGGCAAGACGAAATATCTCCTGTCATCAAACAAACAGTCGTCGCACTCTCGACTTGGCACTCACGTCACTGTTGACAGTCATAACTTTGAAGTTGTAGATAATTTCGTCTATCTTGGAACCAGCGTAAACACCACCAACAATGTCAGCCTAGAAATCTAACGCAGGATAACTGTTGCCAACAGGTGCTACTTCGGACTGAGTAGGCAATTGAAAAGTAAAGTCCTCTCTCGACGAACAAAAGCCAAACTCTATAAGTCGCTCATAATTCCCGTCCTGCTATATGGTGCAGAGGCTTGGACGATGACAACAACTGATGAGTCGACGTTGCGAGTTTTCGAGAGAAAAATTCTGCTAAAGATTTATGGTCCTTTGCGCGTTGGCCACGGCGAATATCGCATTCGATAGAACGATGAGCTGTACGAGATATACGACGACATTGACATACTTCAGCGAATTAAAAGACAGCGGCTACGCTGGTTAGGTCATGTTGTCCGGATGGATGAAAACACTCCAGCTCTGAAAGTATTCGACGCAGTACCCGCCACAGGAAGCAGAGGAAGAGGAAGACCTCCACTCCGTTAGAAGGACCAGGTGGAGAAGGACCAGGCTTCGCTTGGAATATCCAGTTGGCACCACGTAGCGAAAAGAAGGAACGCGCTGTTGTTGACTCGGTTATAACCGCGTAAGCGGTGTCCACGCCAGTAAAGAAGAAGAAAATCTTCATTGACATTGACATTGACATTTAACTTTCTCATAAATTTTTATTTGCTCTTTTAATTCTCTTGCTTGTTGAATTTTTAATCGGGAAACCCTTTTATGAAATATTCTGTTAGGCTAGCTTGCCCCAGTTTTACCCGCTTCTTTATTTACATTAAGGCATATAAAAATTGAATAAATTTTTTGTTTTAACTGTTTCGACGATTGCTTAAAAGTCTATGTACCTCAGCTGATGAAAATCATAAATGATGATGCCACCGTGAGTGGCACCGTACTCTTACCCAAAACACTTTCACGAAGCGGCTCCACTAATTCGACCTCACTCTCGCTTTCATCGTCATTGTTAGGAACACCGTAGTGTGTCAGAAGTCTGTTTCGTATCTCCTTCTTGCGTCCATTTGTCGCATTTGTCGGTAGCCCTGCTTCTTTTAGCTTTTCTTTTAACATTGTCATAAATAAATGAAATAATAAAAAGATAATTTAATTTAAAAGTAAACTGTAATCTACTTACATTGAGGCAGCCGTTCGAACGTTGTTGCTGACGATGAACGTTCGCTGCCGTCGCAAACACACTTCTTTACCGGCTGCAACCCGTTCGTTGCCAACTTGTTAGTAACACGTAATGCTCGCTGTCTGTTGAATAATTCGCTTAACAACATGAACTATCTCCAACTAATGTGTTGCGAAATCTGCTGTGCTATTGCGGCGCAACCTTTCGATTCACTGCTTATTCGACAATATAAATCAACCGCAACCTATTTATTACCGATTTTGCTGCGCTGTTACGGCGCAACCACTCACTACTCGTTTGACAACACGAACCAACTGCAACTTAATTGTTGCCAACTTATCGATAACACTCAAACTCGCTGCTTGTTACACTTGTCTACGTACCGCTACGTCGCTGCTTGCTTGCTACGCTTCTGCTTTTCTACCAAATCCCAAGTGTACTTAAACAGTACTTCACCTGTATTTCCAGCTTATGGCTTTTAAGCACCTCCAAAAACCGCCTTAGATTTGTGTCGCTGCTCCACTGTACTGTCTACGGGAGTCTCGAACTGCTGATCGGTAGGGCCCCCAATTTGTAGAAAGAAAAAAATGAGCAAGTCCGATTTATGGAACTTAAAAAGACTAATTTCTTTGTGCAATATATTAGGTTGTCAAAAAAGTCTTGCCGATACAGTTTTTATTTTCACTGCAAAACGATGGTTTCAACGTTTTTGTTCTGGTGTAGAGGTGGTCGAAGATGCGCCACGTTCCGGAAGGCCTGTCGTCCAAAATTGCGAAAAATTCGCTGAATTGGTCGAAAGAGACCGGCATAGTAGTCATTAAACCGTTATAAACCATTTGAAGAAGCTTGGAGTCACTAAGAAGCTTGATGTATGGGTGCCACACGAATTGATTCAATAAAAGTACTGCAAGACTTTTTTGACAACCCATTAATTTGGTATTTTATTCGACTTTCTGCTTTGACGTCCGTTATCCAAGTGAAGTGTTTGTTTTTGGTGTTATTCCGCTTGCGTCTATTTCGTTCAATCAGTGTTGTCGTGTATCAAAAACGTTCAGTCCGCACGGTCGCATTTCTTCGTTCTAGATATCTAGGCGGGAAATAAAATTCAGAAACATGTAATGACTATTGGGTAGAAACTCTGTCCTATATACACTTAACCCTTTCAGGACCGCACTTAAACCAACCACGAGAAAATTTTTTTTCTTGATTTGCCGACTTAAAATGGCTCAATTAACTCCCATGAAAAGTTTTGGGTTTCTAGCGTGATCCGATCAATAGATATTAAAATTGCTTATAAGCAACTTTGGGTGTTTATGGCAGTATTTGAGTGATATATGTACATAAATACATGCAAAGGAAAAAATATATATACAAGGGATTTTTCTTTATTTATCATATACATATGTTTGTTTTGTATTTTAAGTGTGAGAAGATAAAAAAAAAAACAGTTCTGCAGCATAGATGAATACCACATTTTAAGCATTTTGAGAGAGGTGTTCCGGTTTTACATAGACGGCATCGTCCTTTCTCTCCTCAAACTATCCAGTGACCAATTTAATCATATTGCTTTGAGTTGGGGGGTTCTTCAACAACATGACAGCGTTTCGAACTAGACGCTTCTAAGAAAGAAAGTGAGTCCGGAGTTGAGATGGCTTCTAAATTTTGCATCGAACTAGGCCGTTCCCTCTTCTTTTGAGTAGATCTGGAAAACACCGGCGTAGCGCTTAAGAGCTCATTTGCGATATCCATCTGGAATTTTATAAGTGGCATATGCTTGATGTTTGGATTAACGATAGTGTAAAAAAAAACCAAAAGTGGAAAACTGTGAACAATTAGGAAAAAAGAAGAAAAAATAAAAATTAAATACACAATCTAATATACATATGTACGTATATTGTATACATATGTGACCTGGTCTACGGAAAGGGGGCTTAGGTGTCAAAAAATCAATTTTCACTTTTTAGTTGATTCGGATGGAAGATGAGATGCTTTTTCACGTGACAGAATCCAAAAAGTCATAACTTGTTTGAAAGTTCCCTAAAAAAGACATGATTATACTCTAGAAAAATGTATTATGGGCCAAAAATAATAATGCTGAGTAGTTTATGTATTTTTCTTTGTTGTCGTTTTCCTTGAGATCTTTTTACGTGTTGATCCTGAGGAAGATGGACCTGGTTCCTCGTCTGGTTTGAGAACACCTTCACTAGTTTTTGCCTTCCGTTTCTTCGATGGCAAGTCTTTCGGCAATGGAGCCACAATATCTACTTTAGATATATCCGAAACTAAGCTGAGAAGATTGTGATAGATGTACCACTGACGTTCCAAAAATAAACCGGCTGGTTGTATAACTTTCGCCATTTTAGGATCAATAGGTTTTAACAGAAGCTTAAAGGACTGCACTTCTTCACTGTCTGCGAATTGGTTTGTTTGTACACAATCTGTAGAGAATATGAAATGATGGAATTGTGTTGTTCCAACAAGTGACTTGTACAGTGGTTTAAATAGCTGTCCCATTCATACCAGACGACTTTTTCAGGCGATACAGCTTTATTATAACCCCCAGGTGATGATGCCTCGACACACTGCAGTAAATCTGCATACGTGTCGATGTTATTGACAGCATACTTACTTTTGAAAATACCGAAGTAACGATCAGGCGCGAACTTAATGTGCCCTGTAAGTAGAAAATTGAATAAAATAGTTTTGTTAAGACCCCGAGCCAAACACCATTGCAGATATAATAGCACAGTGTTATTCTTATTCTGCCCAACACAATTGTTACAGAAAAGAACGAGTGTTTCAATGTCTTTATAGTAGGTTTCCAGGTGATAATGCAGGATGCTCTCAACACAGTTCGGTCCTTTACAAACGTCATCTTTTTCGTCTAGCATGTAATTGTACTGTAAAAAAAAAATTATAAGTAAGATCCTGTAAAGGCGAGCAATTTAAGTTTCTATGATTCAGTTTGAAATTCTAACCTGAACTTTTTGTTTTTCGTTTGAAATTCCGAAGACTCCGCACCTCTTGGTTGCTTTGAAGTATGCTGTACCAGGTTGTTGTGGACTGACAGGGTAGTGAACGGTTTGCGCAAAATCAAATGACAAAACGACTGCTGTAGGGTCAGTATTTCTACACCAACTTTGATAATATTCTCGTTTTTTTCGGGTTCGATGGAGGTGATCAAGAAATTGATGAAGCTTCTGTTCGCGTTCAATGTCAGTAACACCTTTGGCTTGCGCAATCGATATTGCGTTTCCTATTAAAAGAAAAAATACTGAATTTAATCTCAACGTTTGATACAACTATAAAATAAGCAAATAATGAGCTACTTACCACGGCAGACATCGCAGAGATCATCCGCTGGTTTCATAACTGTAACGTAGGGTATGTATTTGGACCATATCCGTCGAAAACTGCGATGACTCATCTTCAATTCGTCATCATTGGGTGAAGAAATGTATTTTCGATAAATTGAGGACTTCGTATCGCTGGATGGCAGTTTCATTATCCGAAAATCCTTAAATTTTGGGAGTCGTCCGGGCAGTGGAAGAGCCATTAAATCGGCTATAGACTCGATGAATTTAACAGCTTTTTCGATGTCAGCCGGTTTAAATGACTTTGGATGTGTACTCGGTTTATTTGCCAGTCCGTGTTGGCGCACTGTTACACCCTGTTCGGCAAAATGACGTACTAAATGTTCGTAACGCTTCTTCCCACACGCATGTACAAAAAGGAAAAACGAAAGACAAACAGGTACTCTGTAGAAGGTAAATGTAATTTTATGCCTCATAACTTCTGTATCCTGTCTCTGTCCATATTTCTTCCGCCCAGCAAGCTTTGCGTATACACTTTCTAGCTTTTCGTTACTCATAATTCCTGCTTCGATGTGACTTAGTATCACTAAAACATTTTTCGACATCTCTAAACAATTGTTCCGCGTACTCTCGATCATTTCCCGTGGTATCAGTGTATGACATTTATTATTACAACAATCTTTTGACAGAAATTTTGTTACCAGCTCCTCCTCCTCCTTTACTTCAACAACAGACAAGTCAATCTTAACAAAAGTTTGTTCGGTATCATCTTCTGCCTGAGATACATATACTTTGTCTTCATCATAATCGCTCTCTTCATTGTTTTCATCATCCTTTTCATGGAAATATTGTCCGCATACTGCACTGAACTCCTCATCACCACTCATGTTTCATTTCATGCGAAATGAGAAGACGATAATCAACAGAAATACTTACACAAATGTCATAACAGAACATCCGGAAAGAGAGACGTATGAAAACAAGACAAAAGCAGCTGCGCGGTATTAGAGTAAACGTCACTTCTTCAGTGTTACTTTTTTAAATGTTCCACACTAGCAACTTACACGATGAACTATAATAATATTCCGACCAAAAACAACATTTACTGGACGTCCTTGAAGCCTCTGGAAAGGAAAACAATTAATGAGATAACGAGAAACTGACTGAATACCTGTCGACAAACTAAGTGTGATAAAATTGAGCAAAAGTGCGGTGCTAAAACGTTACATACATATACAAAAAAACAAAAACAAAAAAAGAGAGGTGACAAATTGTGGTGCGCAAACTAAAAAAGTTGACACAACAAAAAATTTCACAGTGCGGTGAAAACAAAAACCAAATCGAAACCAAAAGAGGAACGAGGAAAACCCAACGACACCGCCAACACAAGGATTGGAGGAAGACGCACAGGCACAAGCGCAAGAGCACAGGCACATACACATGCACTCCTATTATCCCCAAAAGCCCCTGGCGGAAACCAAAGTGAGTTGTATCGTTCCTTTCAATTTTATATATCACTTTCATATACATATGTATGTATGGTAGAATCTAAAACTTAAATTTACGGTTCAGACCAAAATTCAGGTCTAAAAATGAATTAAAACCGTTACCAAACTGCTTTCGGAGTTCGGTTTATTTTCCTGTAAAAACCGAAAACCGCTAACAAAGCATTTTGGTACTGTATATAACAGATTTGTGATTGCCGGTAAATGCGTACTGTTGTGTTATAACACAGAACTACTCGAGAAAATACATATAAAAATTCAAGTATTTACTTGCGAAATTTCCAGCAAGACCTCTAATACTTAACCAAGTATAAGCAAGATTGCTTAAATTAAGCTACAGTAATCAAAAAGAAAAAAAAACAACAAACAAAAGCGTATTTGCGAATTAAATTTTATACCATACATACATATGTACATATATTTTACGTATATTTCTAAAAACAAATAAAGAGCGTAACTGGCTCATTTACTACTAAAATTATAAGCATATTTCAAAATATATACATTTACATACATATATTCTAAAGGCAGAATATCATTATATTTTTTTTTTGCGGCCTAATGTCTCTGCGTACATGTATACATACTTATGTATATGCGGTGCAGTTATACAATTATATACTAACTAACAAGCGAATTTGCGAAAATTACCTACGGTCGTTTAATTCTCTTTTCGTGGTTTATTCGTACCGCGAACATATATACATATATACGCATATATATACACATATACATACGGGCGCATATAAATATATTCAATATATACTGAAAGAAATACCCAATCGACATTAGGTACAAATTATATAACAATAAATACATAAAACAAAAGAAAGGATTTTCTGTAACAAATAAAATTTGTACAAAAGTGTATTGTCACGTATGTATGTAGATACGCTAATTACTTCAAAGTCCACATTGGCATATTCCTGCAATACTCCTTGATTTTTGAGCAACAAAAACAATCAGGATTCTGTAAAAAAACAAAAGCGTAACACATATGTACATATATATAGGGTGATTTTTTAAGAGCTTGATAACTTTTTAAAAAAAAAAAACGCATAAAATTTGCAAAATCTCATCGGTTCTTTATTTGAAACGTTAGATTGGTTCATGACATTTACTTTTTGAAGATAATTTCATTTAAATGTTGACCGCGGCTGCGTCTTAGGTGGTCCATTCGGAAAGTCCAATTTTGGGCAACTTTTTCGAGCATTTCGGCCGGAATAGCCCGAATTTCTTCGGAAATGTTGTCTTCCAAAGCTGGAATAGTTGCTGGCTTATTTCTGTAGACTTTAGACTTGACGTAGCCCCACAAAAAATAGTCTAAAGGCGTTAAATCGCATGATCTTGGTGGCCAACTTACGGGTCCATTTCTTGAGATGAATTGTTGTCCGAAGTTTTCCCTCAAAATGGCCATAGAATCGCGAGCTGTGTGGCATGTAGCGCCATCTTGTTGAAACCACATGTCAACCAAGTTCAGTTCTTCCATTTTTGGCAACAAAAAGTTTGTTAGCATCGAACGATAGCGATCGCCATTCACCGTAACGTTGCACACCAAACAGTGCATTTTTCGGGATGCATGGGCAGTTCTTGAACGGCTTCTGGTTGCTCTTCACCCCAAATGCGGCAATTTTGCTTATTTACGTAGCCATTCAACCAGAAATGAGCCTCATCGCTCATCGGACACGGACGCGAAACACATTTCGAACCGAACACTGATTTTGGTAATAAAATTCAATGATTTGCAAGCGTTGCTCGTTAGTAAGTCTATTCATGATGAAATGTCAAAGCATACTGAGCATCTTTCTCTTTGACACCATGTCTGACATCCCACGTGATCTGTCAAATACTACTGCATGAAAATCCTAACCTCAAAAAAATCACCCGTTACATGCATATGTACAAAGTGCAGTAATCATTAGCACATAGCAAATAAAATATCCACCTATAGATATACCCTATAGGACACTTGGACATACAGCTTATAAGTTAGCAACATTAAAGTTAAATGCGATAATGCTAGATAAGCAATTCACAAATCAACATCCGGCACGCGTAGTAGGAATTAATGCTGACCAACGGTAATGCAACAATTCCAATCAACATCCGGCACAAGTAAATTCAATAGTGCTAACATAAGTAATTTTTAAGTTATAAATAATTGATAATCAAAATTGTAAATTTTAGTCGTAACTGAACATTTGATAATAAAAGGTCATTTTTGACCAAAAACAAAATTTTTTTAACCCGTTTTCATTTAACCGGCAATAATTGGCGCCCGAGCTTAAAAAAAAGCTTGTTCGGTTCGCGAAAGTCTAAAAAGCGCCGTTATAAAAATATAAAAAAAACGGCGCGAAAAAGACAGTGAGTGTGAAAAGGATAGAACAAGAAGATTTCCTGGATGCTCCAACGACACCGACAAGGAATAACAGCGAAAACCTACAGCCAACAAAGCCTACAGTAACAAAAACAGTGTGAGAGGGTGTGCCCCAGTACCAACAAGGAAAAAACCAATACACGATAATCGGTTACATCGGTATGAAGCTGTATATAGTGTAAGTAGTATAAGAACTATAATTAATGATAAAAAAAAAAAAACAGAAAAAAAAATTATGAAAAAAAGTTTAAAAAAGAAAAAAATTGTTCTTAATAATAAACAAATTATTAAGTAAGAGGAAAATTTTAACTACTAAGCTACAGAAAAATTGCTACAGACTTCTCGTTTAAACTATAGTATAAGTAAATATCAATAACAAAAAATAAAATACGGCTTGTACAGCCAATAACATAAACTAAAACTGAAAATAATATTGCTTAACTCTGCGATTCCGTAGCCAACTCAGGAGTTGACCGGACCCTCCAGTGTAAAAAAGCCCCCTTCCTAGAAGGAATAATGAAAAATATAAATATTCAAAGGAAAAAAAAGAAAGAAAAAAATTTAAAAAATGGCTAACCCAAACAACCTGATTAGGCCATCATTGCTAGGGAATGCTGCTCCCACTGCTACAGCAGGACCTTCGGCTCCGGCTAACCAAATTTCGCCAGAATTGACAAACATAATTAAAACTATGGTAGCCCAAGCCCTAGAAACGAATGGACCCAACTTAGTTCAAAGTATCCTTAATAACACAACAAATCCCATAATAACCGATCAGACAATAGACGTACAATTTCAGAATAACTTGAGCGAGATGGATAAAATACCAGATGTACTACGCTCATTACGAGAATTTTCAGGAAACGCTTCAGAGTTTAGCTCCTGGAAAAAAAGCGACGAACGCATTTTGAGGATATACGAACCCTCAAAAGGCACTCCACGTTATTTCGGTATTCTAAATGTAATACGAAACAAAATAATCGGAAAGGCAGATATTGCATTAGAGTCCTATAACACACCATTGGACTGGACAGCAATCTCTCGCTGTTTAACTACTCATTACGCCGACAAACGGGACATAGGTACGCTAGAATATTAAATGACTTGCCTTATACAAGCTAAATTGACAGTGAACGAATTCTACCAAAAGGTATACGCACACTTATCACTCATATTAAACAAAATAGGCTGCATGGAAGTTGGAGAAGAAGTAGTACAGTTGTTGACAGAAAATTATCGTTCAAAGGCCCTCGATACTTTTGTCAGAGGACTTTCTGGTGATCTACCTAGGCTTCTCGGTATTAAAGAACCGAGCTTACCTGAAGCCCTACACCTATGCCTAAAACTCGAATACCAGAATTTTAGAGCCTACCACGCAAATAATCAATCTTTTAACGCGCCGTCAACATCTCGACAACAGGGCTTTACCCAACAAAATTCACGACAACATTTTGCCCAACCAAGATACTCCCAACCACAAAACCACCAAGTTTCACAGACAAAATTCCATCCTGAACTAGCTTATCTACCGCAACCTTTGACAAATCCTAACCCATACAACTATCAACGCACACAACAAAATTATTACCCACCTAATATCCAGAAATCTATAAACCAGAACCCAAATCAATTCAACCAGCAATATAACCAACAAACCCATATTCCACCAAGACCTCCTAAACCACCTCAACCCATGGACGTAGACGTAAGCCTGCGGACAAACGCGATTAATTATACTAATCGACCAAAACCCCAAGAATTCGGTAAAAGACCATCAAACGCTTCAATAATAAATAACCCCCCACAAAAAATGCAAAGAAACTTTCACTTGAATTCAACCCCAGATCCATATAATGAACAGAATTACCAAGATAGTCAGTACAATTGAGACTATTAGGACAACGAATATAATCACGACTATAACTCAACACAGGACGATGAAAATGAACACTCCTTAGACCTAACAGACGTACTTTTGATTGTTGATACTGGTTCAAACAAGAACTATATTCAATCAAGTGTAGTAAAAAATCTCAAAGAAAATGATAACCCTTTTTATGCAAATTCCGTAGGTAAAATAAAAATTACGCACCACGCACTTCTAAATCTTTTCAATATCAAAGAATGCAATTTAAAATTTTTCCTACTACCAACTCTCACTACTTTTCATGCCATACTAGGAAACGATAGTTTAAAACAATTTTCAGCAATAATCCACACTAAAGATAAGACATAAAATCCAACTCCAACAATACACAGCACAGGATGTAAACTCAATACAAATACGTGACGAACATATGAATGAACTACAAAAACACCGGAATGTATTTTCAGACCCGAATGAGAAATTGACGTATACAACAAAAGTAGTAGCCGATATACGTACAAATTCAGACACACCCATTTACTCCAAATCATATCCATATCCTATTAGTCTTAAACAGGAAGTAGAGAAACAAATAAATAAATTATTAGAAGACGGCATCATTAGACAATCACGATCACCATACAATTCCCCAGTATGGGTCGTCCCGAAGAAAGACGACACATCAGGTGAAAAAAAAAATTCAGACTGGTAATTGATTACAGGAAACTGAATACGGTTACAATCGCAGACAGGTACCCGATACCAGAGATAGATGAGGTACTGTCCCAACTAGGAGAAACCCGAGTATTTTCAGTAATCGATTTAAAAAGTGGCTTCCATCAAATTCCTCTTAAGGAATCGGACGTGGAAAAGACAGCTTTTTCAGTGAACAACGGAAAATATGAGTTCACCAGACTTCCCTTTGGCTTGAAGAACGCCCCTGCCATTTTCCAACGGACGCTAGATGATATTCTACGACAACATATAGGCAAAATATGTTATGTATATATAGACGACATAATAATATTTAGCAAAGACGAAGAAACACATTCCCAAAACATAGACACAATTTTCAATACTTTAAATAATGCTAATATAAAGGTACAAATCGATAAATGCAAATTTATCAAAAAACAAGTCGAGTTCCTAGGATTTTTAGTTTCCTCCCATGGAATCTCTACAAACCCATCAATAGTACAATCAATAGGAAATTTTCCTTACCCTCTTACTCTCAAAGACTTGCGATCCTTCTTAGGCTTATCCGGATATTATAGAAGATTTATCCAGGATTGTGCCAAGCTCGCAAAGCCACTCACATGCTTACTTCGAGGCGAAGAAGGCAGAATGTCAAAAAATATCTCAAAGAAAACTCACATACATCTGAATGAGGAAGCTATGGCAGCGTTTAATAAAATCAAGGCTGCTTTGACTTCAAAGGACGTCATTTTTCAATACCCTGACTACAAAAAAGAATTTGACCTAACTACAGATGCTTCCAAATACGCAATAGGCGCTGTTTTGGAACAAAATGGTAAACCTATAACATTCATATCAAAGGCATTGAGCAAAACCGAGGAGAATTATGCAGTAAACGAAAAGGAAATGCTTGCCATAATTTGGGCACTAAATTCCTTTAGAAATTATCTGTATGGCACGGCAAAAGTAGTAATCCATAAGGATCATTAACCTCTCACGTACGCTCTGAGCAACAAAAATAACAATTCAAAGTTAAAGCGCTGGAAAGCAATACTCGAGGAATATAATTATGAAATTAAATATAAACCCGGAAAAGCCAATATAGTAGCAGATACACTATCCAGACCTTTCGATATAAATTCCTTATCAGTTGCAACACATTCAGACGAAAGCTCATCTCACAATCTAATCCCAGCTGTAGAGGCACCTATAAATGCTTTTAAAAACCAACTTTGGATCTCAGTAGGACACGAAGAGAGTTATCAGTTCAAACTACCGTTCCAAAGGTACCATAAACATATAATCACAAAACCCAATTTTTCTGGGGAAAACCTAATTTCACTTTTAAAACGATACCTTAACCCCTCAGTGATAAATGGCATATTTACCTCTGAAGAGATAATGGGAAAAATACAGGAAACATGCCCACTCCATTTTTGTAATTATAAAATCCGTTACACCCAAACAGAAGTAAAGGACATAACAAGCGAGGATGCACGAGGAAATACTAAACGAACACAAGCGAGCACATAGGAATGGAGACAAAAATAAAAAACAACTAATACAAAGATGTTACTTTCCAAAGATGAAAACAAAAATAAAAAATATGGAGACGAAAAAAAAAACAACTAATACAAAGATGTTACTTTCCAAAGATGAAAACAAAAATAGAAAATATAATTAAACAGTGTAGAGTCTGCAAGGAAAACAAGTATGATCGGTTTATTAGCCACAACTATTAGAAACCCCAATACCTCAATACCCTGGAGAAATTGTGCATATAGATATTTATAGTACGGGAAAAAATTAGTTCTAACAGCAGTAGATAAATTCTCCAAATATGCTCAAGTTAAAATAATAGAGTCAAAGTCAATAGAAGATATCAGAGAACCTTTACTACAAATACTTTTCGCTTTTGGTATACCCAAAACAATAGTTATCCGCAATGAGAAATCTTTAAATTCAGCCTCCATACAATTTATGGTCGAAGACCAACTCGGTATTAAAATTTTTAAAACTCCCCCATACTCCAAGTAGAAAGATTTCACTCTACCCTGTCTGAAATTCTGAAATTATGCGATGCCTTCAAACGGAACGCACACACCGTTCATTCCTAGAACTCTTAGACCGATGTACATACGAATATAACTACACCATACATTCCGCAACAGGAAAACCACCTATAGAGACATTTTTTGGAAGACGTGTTACAGTAGACCCAGAGCAGTATGAAAATGCACGACAGGAAAATATAGAAACCCTTCGGAGAAGACAGGCAAAAGATTTAGAAAACCCATAATAAAACCCGGAAACCTATCAAAATATATAGTCCTGGAGATGTAATTTATGTCAGAATAAACAAATGAATAGGATCAAAACTTACAGCAAAATAAAAAAAAGGAAACAGTTAAGAAAGACAAATCCAGTGTAGTAATCACTGAAAAAGGACGAACAGTACATAAAAGCAACATCAGACAATAGTAATTTTTTTTCTCTTTAACTTTGCAGGTTTTTTGTACACCTAGTGTACGCAGACTTTAAAATAATAGACTATTCAAATTCACAATTAGAACAATCGATACATGATTGACAAGGATACAAACAGGAACCTACCGAATAATACATAAAGTAGGCTTAGACGCATTTCAAATGACACTCGACGAAATGGACAATACTATTAAAACCAAGATAACATCAAAAAACCCTTTCTACCCATCTTGATAAATGAATTAACCCTTACACAAACTTAAATAATAGACTCCGACCCAAAAGATTTAAAGAATCTATTGAAACAATAGGAAAAGTTTGGAAATGGATCGCGGGAAATCCCGATCATGATGACTTAGTAATTTTAGATAATCAAATAAATAATATAATAAACAATAATAATAACCAAGTAGTAATAAATACAATAATTTTTGATAGGATAAACAATATTACGAGAGTATCGAATAAGATTTTAAAAGCGGTACAATCTAACGAAGATGTACAACGCAATTTTGCTATAGAATTAATATATAAATTACAGATTGTAAAAGAAGAAATTATTAATATTGATTATGCGATTCATTGGGACAAAGCCGGAATCGTCAATTCGTATATTTTATCAAATGAAGAACTCGCTTTAGCAAAATCCATTTTTATAAAAAATAGTTTCACGTTAAATAACGTAGAAGAATCGGTAAGATATTGGCAAATGTAAAAGTAGCCTCAAATGAAACAATGTTATTTAATATGATAGGAATACCATTAATAAACGAAGAAATTTGTGATTCAATTGTTATCAAACCCATAAAGAAAAATAAATATATTAATAAAATTCCCTATGAGGATATCGTAACCTGTAGTAAACATAAGGTATTTGGAATAAAAACAAAATGTAATGAGAATAATCATATCAGAATTTGTAACTATAAGAATATGATAGATATTAGTAATACTACTTGTGTCCCGCAACTACTCAGAAGCGAACCAGCAGAATGCACTCGAATAAATAACCAGCACATCCCATCGATAGAAAATATTTTCCCTGGCATCATATTATTAAACCAGTATAATGGCACGATTGAAATCGATAACCAAAAAATAAATCTTTCAGTTTTAATCGACAACCAAAAATACTCCTTTAATGAAATACTAACTAACAGTCAAATATCCCTTCGAACAAAGAGGAAGAAATTCTCAGCCCTGAGATGATGAAGGAACTCCACATAAATAACACCAATCATTTATAAACACTGCAGACAACCCACACAGCAGCTCTAATAACAAAGTTTTCATTAGTAGTTATTTGCCTGATCAGTCTAGCAACAATAGGCACTGCATCAATCATAAGGAAGAATTGTAAAACAAAATTATTAGAACCATCGAGCTACAATGTAAACGTGAATGTAGCCAATAATAAAGAAGACACATCGGGAACTCCCACGTCAAAAGTGCCAATAACCCTAATAGTTTAAACAAACGAGGACGTTCGTTTTTGACTGCAAAAGGAGTTAGCAACATTAAAGTTAACTGCGATAATGCTGGATAAGCAATTCACAAATCAGCATCCGGCACGCGCAGTAGGAATGCTGACTAACGATAATGCAACAATTGCAATCAACATCCGGCACAAGTAAATTCAATAGTGCTAACATAAATAATTTTTAAGTTATAAATAATTGATAATCAAAATTGTAAATTTTAGTCGTAACTGAACATTTGATAATAAAAGGCCATTTTTGACCAAAAACAAAAGTTTTCATTTAACCGGCAATAATTTATATAAAAGAAATATACACAAAAAATTAAAATACTTTAAATAATTTCCGGTCATTAAAAAATAATTAAATCAAATTTAAGCGATTAATTATTTACTTCATTTTAAAACTCTTATTAACTTAAAAGAGTTCGCGATTGCGCATATTATTAAATACGTAAAGCGTTATCTTTATTTCAATTTAGTTCAAAACTCTTATTTACCTAAAAGAGTTCTCGTCTAATTATATACATAAAAACATACACAAACTATATATACGAAAATATTTTGAAATCTCGGTTTATCAAAGCCCTTGGTTTTATTGATTTTTTGAATCTCTGTAAAAGAGTCTTCTATTCAACATTTTATATACTATATTTCATATACTTCTTCTAAAGTCACTAAGACGTTTTGATTCATTCTATATATCTTTTAAATGAGCTCAGACTCAAAGGAATCTAAAACAACTCAGTTGGTAAAAGTTCCAAAGATGATTTCGGAAGAAAAAAGTCCATGTACACCGGCAGAAGCTACACGCTCAAAGCAAGGTGCTACAAAACTAAAGAGGGGTAAAGATACATATTTCATATACAAAATTCATTGCTGAGAGTGACAGTTTGATTCGATACTGCACTCGATTTTCATCTTCACCGATTTAAGACAACTCTAAATCGGTATTAGAAATCAAAAAACACAATTTAGACAACTTCTGGACACGTCTCCAAGCGGCATATGATGCAATCGTAGAATCTGATGATTCAGATCTACCAGAAAGTTTTAAATCTTCGGCATACACCAAATACGAACACTGGCTAGACCAGTTCGAAGACACAAAGGCATTTCTGATCAACTAAAGCTAGTAAGAGCAATTGCACCTACTCCACAACCGAGAGTAGAGCTGCCACAAAGTCAAGCCGAAGAGGCAAGTTCAGGCATTTACCTTAAAGTGCCAGTATGTGACACAGATATATTTCATGGTGGTTATGAACAGTGGCCGTCCTTCCGGGACATGTTTACAGCTGTGTTCATAAACAATCCTAAATTATCACAAGCGCAGAAATTGTATCACCTCAGATACAAAACCAAAGGTCAGGCAGGCTTAATAGTCAAACAGTCCGCTCTCAATGACGAAAATTTCAATTTTGCTTGGGAAACTCTTAAAGCACGTTACGAAAACGAGAGAATATTGGTCGACAAGCAAGTGACGATATTAATTAATTTACCAAAAATTCAGAAAGAAGCAAGTGAAGAGTTCATAAAGCTTCAATCCACTGTTTCAAATTGTTTGTCGGTTTTATCGACACAGAATATTCCCACAGATAACTGGGACCCCATTCTGGTAAATATATGCACAGCTGCATTACCAGAAAAATCGTTGCATTTGTGGGAGCAATCGTTCTCATCGCGAAGAAAGTGCCCAACGTGGCAGCAAATGAAAGAATTTCTTACTACCCAATATGAAATCGCAGAAAGGATAGATAAATAACTAGTCAGAACGAAAAACGTTCAAAATGACCTCAATAGAAGCTTCAATAGACCCCAAGCAAGTAGCCACAATAATTTAACCCTGCTGTTAGGTTAAGACCATTTGGTGCAGTTTTTTTTTTTTGTTTTCTTTGTAACTTTGGAACGGTGATATATACTGTCTAAATTTTTCAGCTCAGGTGGTCTTTTTATAAAACAATATTATGTGCGAAAATTTAATTCTCTGACTTATAACTGGACTAAGATAAATTGAAAATTACGAATCTTAGGTTAAGGGACCATTTGGTCCATAGTATATTTTCTTTGATTTTCTTTACATTAATTTTCCAAAAATAAGTATTTATTAGTTTGTTCGATATTTTTTGGCACTACCTGATGAGCAAAATGTTTTTCGGTTGGTTACGCACTGCAAATGGAGCATTTTACATTAGACTTAGACTTGCAGTAACTACAAATTCCTCGCTTTCGACCTCCTGAACTAGAAGCATTTTTAGGGCAGGCCACTGGTGCTGTGGAAGGTGTTCGTATTTCTCTCAATAACTGCGCTGCAAATTGTTGTTGAGGTAATTTAGTGCGATTCATCATATGTGGCTCAGCCAAAGAAAGTGCAAGTTCCCGCAAAAAATTTGGTTTGCCAGGCAAAAAACTATTTGTAGAAAACCTTTTGTTGAATTGTAATAAGAAACAATCTCTGGTTTTTTTTTTCGGCCCACTCTCATCAACTTTATCTTTCTTGCGCATTGTACTAATCAATATAGTTGCTTTGTTTTTGTGACTGATGTATGATACTAATGTCGCAATGTCATTGAATACAAATATAGATTTGTACAATGGAAGATTATTCACAGTCAGCAATTTCAGAGGAATGAAAGTTTTATTTTTGCGAACCGTTCCCACATGTGTTAATTTTCTCTCATGAAGTTTTTTTACCAACTCAAATGTGGAAAAAAATTGTCAGCTGTTATATTTTGCCCTTTCAAACCTTCTGTCAAGTCCAATGCAACGCGTTCTCCTTGGTTCTTTTCGGGCTTAGCATTTCTAGGTTTACCAAGGTATGATTGTATTTTCCATACGTGGCCGGACTTTGAGTCCACGGATAACCATAACTTCAAACCATATTTTGCTGGTTTTGATCGCATAAACTGTCGGAAAGCACATCGCCCCCTGAATGCAACAAATTGCTCACCAACCGTGACATTTTCATGGCATTTGTAGAACATAGGAAGAAGTTGTTGCCAACGGTCCCACAAGTCACGAATAGGAGCAAATTTATCGCTACTACGCGTTTGTTGTCGACTCAAAACATCATCGAAACGAAGCGCTCTAGTAATCTTGTGGAATTGATTTTCAGACATAATTGATCGGAAAATTGGGCGACCAAATTTTGAAACTTCATTTTTGCCGCTGTCATTGAGTAAGTTTATATTAGTAAAATATTTTACTGAAATAAGAAAAATAAGAATGTACTCACCGACATACGCCTGCAAGAATAAGCACAGCTATATATGCGCGCAATATGTCATATCGCCCCATTTGTCATCGAACTTGACTCTGCCGTACTTATTAGTATTTCCTATCACAATTTTTTCTATTGGAGGCGAAAAAACAACAAAAAAGCTGAGACAATGTCATGGCATCTGGACACTGCAAATCGAGTTGATCCTGGTTGTGTTGAGATAATATTCTCAACCGCAGATCCAATATGCTGAGGTAATGGTGTGGCACTCCATACCATCTTGTTTTTAGCAATAAATAAGGAATCAACAGAGCCACTTGGAGTTAAGAGGGGTTCCGGTTCACTATCTGTTTCAGACTCATTTGTTTCATAATTCTCCGAATTATAATCAGTATCGAAATCTGAGATATCCGATTCACATTCTGCATAGAACACTTCTCGTATCTCGTCTTCATTCAAGTGCGCCATTTCATAAGTAAACACGTCCGAACTCTCGAAATCAACACTTAAACTGAACAAATTCGCACAAACATTCGTGATTTTCTACCACAAAAAGCCAAAAGGGAGAATCCCGCAATTATTGTTAGCACTTGCTATGTTGAGAAAAGAAAAATGCAAAACGGGGGAACCCCGCAATTATTTTTTGCACTAGCTATGTTGAGTAAAGAAAAATGCAAAACGGGGGAACCCCTCGCCTAGTTTTTATTTTACCAGAGTTGAGTAAATAATAAAATAATAATATTTAGCAAGTATTGAACCAAATTAAATATAAAGACTAAGATTAAATTGTTATTTTGTATGAAAACTGCAGTAAGGACTAAATGGTTCTCTAACCTAAGACTCGTAAGTGTTTTTTAACCTAACAGCAGGGTTAAATAGAAGATTTTTTAAAAATCAATCGTTCACATCCGAACAATATAAACAAACGTCATGCGAACTTTGTAGAGGAGGTCCCAAGCGAAAAAAATGTTAGCGATAGAAACAATTTCGTAGGAACGCAAAAATTATGTACCAACTGTTTGTCACATGCGCATACGCTTAAAGATTGCGAATGCAAATTTAATTGCGTTTACTGCCACAAAAGACATCATTCTATGTTACATATAACCAATTTTTCCAGTTCACCCCCAAACAGCGCAAATGTAAAAAAGAGCAACAGGTTTAGTTGCAGCAACAAATTCTGAAAACTGCCAAGAAGCACCATGCTGCTCAAAGGCGTTGAAAACCCAAACGCTACATAGCGAAAATCACAGTAGAGTACTATTACCCATAGCGCTTGTCTCCATCGAACACCGAGGAGAACTGTTTAAACTCAGAGCCTTAATAGACCAAGGATAACAACGATCATTTATAGCGTCTAGGTCACAAAACAGGCTACAGTTGCCAACAAAACTGGAATGGGCGGAAGAGTTGTTCAAAACTCAAATAAAATCTGCCCCATTACCCTCTTTTCCCCCAAAGCGGATAAGCGCATACAAGCAGAAGCTATTGTCTTACCGCAATTAACTAATATGTTACCCAGCTATCACATAAATGGCAAGCATTCACACCTAAAGCTAGCAGACCCTAACTGCAACACCCCCCCTCAAATGGATCTTCTATTAGGTAGCGATCTCATACCACAGACAACACTCGAAGGTACTGAGAAAATTTCAAAAACACTTCTAGCGCAAAATACCATTTTCGGATGGGTCCTAAGTGGACTAGTTGCGGAACCAGTTGCCACGATGACAACTCAGGTTGAGGAAGTCTCAAATGAGTACCTAAATTCACAATTGAGAAAATTTTGGGAATTAGAAGAACTCCCCCCCATATCAGTCACAACCCCTGAAGATCAGTATTGTGAGGACTTTTACAACGAAACAACTACTACATCAGAAAACGGTCGGTACGTCGTACGACTACCACTTAAGCCACAATTTCCTAATACATTAGCCTTAGGTCACTCTCGCACCTCTGCAATTCAGCAGTTTCTAAGTATGGAAAGAAACTTACTTAAAAAAGGCGAACTCAAATCTGAATATGATAGTGTGTTAGAAGAATACCTTCATTTGGATCATATGGAGGAGGTAAACCCAAATACTACTCCTTTTACCTGCCACATCACGCAGTAGTAAGGCCAGACAAAAGAACAACAAAAGTAAGAGTTGGCTTTAATGCCTCGAAAACCACTAGTTCGGGGAATTCCCTAAATGATATCTTATTTAAGGGACCCACACTCCAACCAGATTTAATGCTTCTGATATTAAATTGGCGTATATTCAAATATGTATTCAATGGGGACGTTGGAAAAATGTATCGTCAAATATACATAAAGACGACCAAGATTTTCAACGTATTATGTTCCGAAGATCCCCCGCTAGTCCTTTACGCGACTTCAAATTAAAAACAGTTACATTTGGCGTTAACTGTGACCCATTCTGACAACACAAAGTCAGAATTTCCTCTGGCAACTGAAGTGTTGAAAACTCAAACGTATGTAGACGATATTTTGTCTGGAAGTCACACTCTTCCACAAGCATACGAGGCCTTATTTCAGGTAATTAAAGCCCTCAAATCCGCACGGTCTTCATTAAGAAAGATTACGGCAAATCACCCAAATATACTCAAAAATATTCCAAACGAAAATTTGTTGGACACTAATTTTCTTATATTCGAAAAGGAAAGTACAACAAAAACACTAGGCATCCAATGGAATGCGATATCGGTCCAGTTCTCATACACGACAGAGTCCATATCCGCATTATCAGCCATCACAAAAAAGACAGATTCTATCCTCGGTGGCAAAATTTTTCCCGACCCCGCAGGATGGCTTTCGTCAATTATGATCCAATATAAGAATTATGGCTAGATGGAACCGACTGGGAAGAACAAGTGAAACCTCTTCGCTTAGAAAAATGGTCCCAGTTCGCAAACAATCTGAATGACGTTTCTCAGATTCAAATTCCGCGATGGGTAAATTACTCCCCCGATCACAAAGTCGAATTACATGGCTTCTGTGACGCCTCTGAAAAGGCATACTGCGCTACTATCTATGTGCGCACGCAAAGTGACACCACGACCACAAGCCACTTATTAGTAGCAAAAGCAATGCTTTAAAAACTATAAGTCTCCCACGACTTGAGTTATGTGGCGCACTACTACTTTGGTTGGAAAAATCACCACATGCATGGAAGACGTATATTTCTAACCGAACGTCTCAAATACTTGACCTGGTGGGATCGGTCACTTGGCGTCACGTAGCCAGTGCTGACAATCCCATCGATCTAGGTACAAGAGGGTGCAAGCCACTGCACCTTGCCACTATCACCCTCTGGTGGAATGGCCCCCGTTGGTTAATAGAATCTTCTGATTCTTGGCCACAATCCCCCATGCGCAACATTATCGCCCCAGAAGGTCGAAAAATCGCCACCTTTCATACATTGTTGGATGATACCGACATCTTTGAACGATTTTCATCGTTTCCCAGAGCTCTCAGAGTAGTGGATTATATGTTCAAATTCATAGAACAACTCAAAAGCAAAATCAATGGATCACATCATTTCCTATGCAACACAGTGACGCACCTAGAATTACAAAAGGCAAAGGTCGCACTAATAGCATACACACAAGCGCGCTACTTCAGCCGCGATATAGCACTACTAAGAGAATCGAAGCCGATTGATAAAAAGAGCTCCCTCTTAATTCTAAACCCATTTCTGGACACGAAAGGTCTGCTTCGTGCCAATGGTCGGCTTTCTAATTCGAGCATAACATATAACGAACGCCATCCCATAATAATTCCAGAGAGGTCACCATTTGCAACATTGTTCCTCAATTACATCCACATCTTAATGCTGCACGCCGAACATCGCCTCATGCAACATATGGTACGCCAGGAGTATTATATCCCCCGTCTTAAGCCGCATAATTAAGAAGTGCATCTTCACGTGCAAGATTTGCACTATGCATAAGCAGAAGATGCAAACGCAGATTATGGCAGCACTTCCACCTGAACGCTGCAATTTCACTCTGCCTTTCACCACAACAGGTGTTGATTTTGCTGGGCCTTTCCAGGTAAAGGCGTCTAAGTTAAGGTCTCCCACTCTCATGAAAGGCTATGTGGCTGTCTTTATATGTTTCACGACAAAGGCAGTTCATCTTGAGCGATGTAGTAATCTGACGACGGAGTCTTTTCTCGCGGCATTTGCTCGTTTCGTCGCTCGACGTGGCTACCATTCAAAAATCAAGAGCGATAATGGCAAAACTTTCATTGGAGCTCAGAGAGCCACAGAAAAGCAATTTGTGGATTTCCTAAAGCAAGTGTCAGCCGACATCGTACAAAATTACGCCCCTCAAGGTATCAACTGGCAATTTATACCCCCAAGCGCGCCTCATATGGGCGGTTTATGGGAATCCGCTGTAAAAAGCTTCAAATCCCATTTCAAACAGGTAGCTGGAAATTATAAATTCAATTACGAAGAGTTCACGACGTTATTAAATCGAATTGAAGCCGTTCTCAATTCACGGCCCCTCACAGTACTATCGCAAGACTCGTCAGATTTCACCGCCTTAACTCCAGGGCATTTTCTAAAAGAAGCACCCATCCTGGCCATTCGGAGCCAGACGTGGAGTCGCTATCCCTATTAAATCGATGGGAACGAATTAAAATTATCCATCATGATTTCAGCCGCCGCTGGAAGGACGAGTACATAAAGGATCCCAACAAAAGATACCGTTGGAAGACTCCTGAACAAGCGTTTAAACTTGGAGACTGCATTCTTATTCATGATGATTGTCTATCCCCTACTGAGTGGCGGCTTGGAGGCATAGAAAAGCTACATTATGGCTCCGACGGTCACATACGCGTCGTGGATCTCCGTACGCAAAACGGAACACTAACCATACCGCTCGTGAAGCTGTGCTTTTTACCAACCACCGACGACCGCAAATCCGAAAACCGAAAAAACCAAACCGATACTGTCGCGATATGATAAAATCACTAAATTTTACGCTAAAACGAGAAATACGCCAGTAACAAATCGCTAAAAAATAATAAACCGTCAAAACCAACAAAGAAAACTAACAAAAAATGGTCGATTAATACGACGATCCGTTCGTGGCACGATTGCCCATATCAACTTATATGACAGATATGTATAACTAACCATCTCCTTTACCATAAATCACCATGATGTAGACACATCAGTCGCAAACCTGTCAACCACTCGGGCTATCACTGCGCCACGCACCGGGCCTACACTAGCGCCCCGAACTGTGGCTGCAACAACGCCGGCAACTACACCGGCAACAACGCTGGCACCTATACCGGCAACCGCGCCTGCAGCGGTACTTACACCTGCACCTCGTGGTGGCACCCGACCACCATCGACTACATCGGGGACTTCGGAGACCCGTCGGATAAGGTGTCCCATCTGTCGACGTCCTCATCATCTTCACCATTGTGGAATATTTAGGGGTATGCGGCCATTGCAACGGCAGCAAGTTGCTCAGGCCCACGGGCATTGCCTCAACTGCCTGTCGCACACTCATGCGACTACAGAGTGTGAGTCCCGTGGGCTGTGCCAAATGTGCCACCGGCTGCATCACACGGTGCTACACCGCAGCTCGTCAAGCGAAGTGAGCCAGCCACCCAACCATCGCGGCCGCGTATCTCGACTTCCACTCGCTGATCGTGTCATACACCAGCGGAGTGGAACCTCGGTGCGGCGTCGACAGACTGGACCACCACCTCGTCGATCCACGGGTCTGAGCGTTGCCACAACGCTGCAACAGCTGCAGCGCCTCCTAGGCTAAACAGTCGTTTAGGGGGACCTGGATGGCTAAAGGAGCTTCTGCTTAAACCTTTCGGGACTACTGGGATAATACATCCCAGCAAATTTCGAACTTCTGTATTTTCTTTACTATGCACGTTATTGGTTTTGTAAAAACTCCCAAGAACAGGTTTAAGTATCGCCTTTGCATTGTAAACAAAAACATAACGGTACGTTTTTGCATTTTGATGTCACATTTAACGGAATCTCACAAGTTCACAAATTTTCATCAGTTTTGTTTCGTTTTTTGGTAAATCAGTCGCAATAAAATTCAAATCATAAATTTTAAGTTTCGTTTATGTTAAGAAGAGTTTAATAAGTGGAATCAAGCGATGTATTGACCTTTTTTGCTACAAGAGGTTAAGTTAAAATAAATTTTATAAATGTGGGACATATAATCCCAATAAGTTTTCTACCTAGGATCACTTGTCCCAATAAACTTTTTACATGGGATTAATTGTCCCAATCTGCAATTAGATGGCGAAACGAAATTTAAAACTTGAGGTCCCTGGACCTTCCGAAGCAAACAGCGAGATGCATTTAGTTGCCCAGTGGGTAAATACCTTTCCCGATGATTGCCAAAACTTTACTCCAAAGCATGCATTTCTTTCTGAACAAGACTGCCAAATTCTTATTGCCATAACTCCTGATGACAGCGAATTTGAAGTATTTTCAAAAATATTTCCATACAGTTTGTGTATTAGAATTGCTGAATGCACTAATCAGCGATTGGTCGCTTTGAATCGTCGAGCTCAATCACAAAGAAATTTAACTTACCAAATCTTCTTGGTGTTTCATTAATAATGCATTACAACAAGTTGCCGTCCCTACAAGACTGTTGGAGTAAAAATCCATCGATGGGCAACTCTGTTATAACTCGCGAGACCGATTTTTGTTGTTATCATCGAAGCTTTATTTCAATGAAAGCAATAAGCCTGACGACGTGTCAAAAGATTATTACATTTCTGATGTTTTGCAATGTCTAAAACATACATTCGCAGCTGCTCGAAGCAGTCTATCGATGAATGCACGGTCAAATTTAAAGGCAGATCAAGAATGAAGCAATATATGCCAATAAAACCAGTAAAACGGGGAATTAAGTTGTGGATGCGTTGCGACTCAAAAACAGGGTATACTTACGATCTAAATGTTTATACTGGTAAGGAGGCAAATATTATACCTTCGGAAACAAGTACTCTTGGAGAAAAAGTAGTTCTTAAGTTAGTTTCTTCCATTCGTGAAAAGGATGTGTGTAGCCTTTGATCGCTTTTTTACATCCATAAAACTATTAGGGACAATCCCATATCCAGCCCTTGGGACATATTTGCAAAAAAGAAAAAATACACCTAAATTTGCCAGGAAGTTAGCCAGAGGAGAAAGTCAGTTTTAAGTTAATTCCAGTGGAATTTTGGCAGCCCGCTGGATGGATTCAAAAGAAGTCGTTTTAGTTTCAAACTGCCACGTGGCAGCCCTTGAAGAAATTCACAGAAAGCAAAAGGACGGATCAAAAAAGAAAATACAATGTCCAAAAAGTATTAGTGACTATAATGGAATCATGGGTGGCGTTGATTTGGCTGACCAGAAGACAGCCGTTTATGATTTCAACCGCAAATCTCAAAAGTAGTGGAAAAAAAAGTTTTCTATTAGCTTCTAATGGCAAACGTGACAAATGCACGGATAATTTACATTGAAAATTAAAAGCAAAAGTGACCACTGAAAGACTTTCTGGTCCCACTTGCCGAGCAAATGATTGCGGAAGGAAGTAAAAGGCGCGAAGTAATGCCTCGTCGACAGGGAGGTAGACCACACAAACGTTCAAGAACTGATTGCCTTAATATTGGAGATCACTTGCCAGTCGAGCAAGAATAGCGTTGTCGTTGTGTACGCTGCACATCACTTGGAAAAGAAACTCGAACAAAAATTATATGCTCAGGCTGTAACAACGCGCTCTGTTTCAAATGTTTTGGACCTTTTCATAAATAAGTCATTAATAACATTGTATTAAATCATTTTTATTCTAAATAAAGCTTATAATTTTATAAAAACAACTTTTATCTATTCCTTCTATGAAGTTTCACAGCCGGATAAAAAACTGATTGGGGTTTTAAATTCCACAAAAAATGCTTATTGGGATTATATGTCCCAGGATAAAAGGACGATTTTGGGAATTTTGAGTATGCAGAACATAATTTTTTAGCCACTATATATAGATACAAGTATAAATTTTGGTTGTGGCTATTCCCATTTTCCAAATAAAACTCCGTCCCGAAAGGGCTAAATAATTTTTTGGAGTATTAAGGTGTCAAAAGTAAGTTGTTTGAACATACCACAAAAATATTTATATTTTCTCCATGTATTAAACGACCTCTATAAAATACAGTAGAATCGCGAAAAAGTTAACTCGCGAAAAAGTTAAACCTTCGGCTTCGGTTTTGAGTGACCACGTACCGCTCTAAAAAATTAACTTTTGGCTAACTTTTTTTAGCTTTTCTTTTTTTTCAAACCCAATCGTTTGTTTAGCAAGAAAAACAATTGCTATGTATTCCCCGAATTTCTATGTTAAAATTATTGTCGGTGTCGAGAGGTACATACATACGTAGTTTGTTATGAACGTTTGAACTTGTGAGTTGTTTATAGTTATTGTTAAAAATGTCAACAAAGCTGAAAAAATTATTGCAAATCAAATTAAATTTGCATCAAAAGGCTGATATTTTAAGAAAAATCAATTGGTTGGATTATAATCTGTCTAAGGCAGCCATCTCAAAAATAAAGAAATTTGCTGGTAAAATTAATAAAATGAAATTTTTGGGCGTGCAGCTTTGTAAGGCAGATGAATCTGGACTATTTCATCGTTTTCTGCCCGATAAAACATTTGTCGCGGCAAACAAAAAGGTGACGCCTGGTCCAAAAGGATAGAATCACATTTATGTTGTGTGCGAACGTAGATGGTTTGCCTATTTCGGAGTATCTGAAAATAAAGTTGATGAACATGTTTTTCGGAAGCAGTTGAAAACATCATTACCTTGATAGTGTGGTGTGAAATAATGATGCAAATCAGATATCACATCTTATTATTATGCGCACGAAAATTGTCAGGAGTTATTACACAAAAGAAAAGAATCAAACAAGTCTCGACTGCTTATTTAAACTAGTCCTTACAAATTAATATGTACATATGTAAGTATGTATAAGGTGAAAAAGTAAAAACTTAATCTATCTTTCTGTTTTGTTTCGAGTAAAAGGGAGTCATGCAAATAAATTGAACATATTATATCACCAAATGTTTATTTCCGTGTTTTATTCAAATTCAAAAACCCTTTGAAAAAGTTAATATTTCGGAAAAGTGAAACACCCTTTGGACAATTTGATTAAATTTTTCGCGATTTCACTGTAATTTTTAATCGAAATAATTCTTTGGTCTTTTTATTTAAATGCCCAAATGTAATTATTTTTTCCAATATATGCCATAAAGGAACATGTTATCAAAAACGCTAATTGCGGCGCTCTAACCCTGGAATAAGTTGGGGATTCCTTTATCCCTGATGTTTATGTTCCATTTGTAACACAACAGATGCGTAACAATTTGTCGACTGAACGTGTGACTTTGAGAATGTTGCCAGAATTTTAGCGTACAACGTGATTCTTTCTCATTAACGGCAACACTGCAGCAGTAATTGCACAACGAGCACACCCCAACTATCCTCTTCAATAGAATATTTGAACTAAATTTTGTAAAACTCTTAAAGCAACCTTGAAATGTATGAAATACAAATTTATGACTTACTTTAGATCGTTATTGAACATTGATTGAATTATCCTGAACGCATAATAGCATTACAATATTTGGACAGAAATAATTTTTTTCTGACGATTAGTAGAAATTTGTGGAAAATCCAATTGCTTTATTGAGCTGCAAACATAAGTAATTGAAGAGTGAACGCATCTCTATCCTTAAATTATGTTAGTCCCAGAAACAAATAAAAGTAATTAGTTTCCTATACCTTATTCCCACATACAATTTTTATAAAAGAACGGTATGTATACGTAGTTTTAATGTAAAGGGCATCTCAACTATTTATTATGAGCAAAAAATGTACATCTTATTATAAATGTATGCAACAACATAATGAATACGGATTTTTTTAGAGTACAGGGGTAATTGGCTTAACATCACGTATGTATTCTTCAAAATTTTTATCTTCTTGAAGCGAGGGATCCATTTCATTAATTAAATGTGGAAGCAATGGATTATCCAACATTGACGTATGGTTTCCTTCAATAACTTTTAAAACGATTTTTCCTTTCGTAATTTTTGATAGGCAATAATCCTCTTCTATGTCTTGTAAAGATACTTCTGCTGGCCTTATTAAAACTATGGGTGTTGTAAGTATATCACTAGTATTTAGATCATAATTTGCCGCCATTCGTATACGTCGAAACATTGCATGCACAATTTTTTTTGCATATTCTTCGCTATATAAATCTTGCTTGTTTACATATTCCACAAATTTAAGCATTTTGTTTGATAGCTCTTCCCGTTCACTAAATTCTAAAGCCACTAATTCTTGAGTTTCTTCCGGAAATATTTGTTTCACAATACTTGAAAGGAGAAAATTATACAAATCATTATCATTGAAATCTTCCCCAAGGTGTGCTAGGGTTAATTTTTTGAGGAAATGCGGCGATCCGTCGATGAGCAAGAGTTGTCCTCGAAAGCCAGCCTTTTCAAGCATTGCAGCTAATTTTAGTGCAATAAATGATCCATATGAATATCCAATGATATAAAACGGTTCTGTAGATTTTAATTCTGCTTTCACGTCCTGAAAATAGTAAAACATAGGATTATTATTAATAACTTTATCACAGAATAATGAATATTTGCATACTTCAAAACATGCTTCAGCAACTTCCTTAACTGTTGTACATTCACTAAATTTGTGAAGTTGTAAGACATTTGTATTATTCTTTATGTATGATCCGATATTATACCAAGCTTGGCCTGCTGTACCCTCTAAACCTGGTATTATAATGTTTGGCGGCGTAGACTGTTTTGTAGCATCTGCCGCTGTCTTAAGAGGTATCATAACTTCATTACAACGTGTTTCGTCGCCCAAATTTCTTAATAAGATTTCCATTCCTAAAAGATTAGTGTCTGAAGCAAATATCATTTTAACGGCGTCCGTACTCTCTCTGTCCCGGGCATCTGCATATTCTTGCAGTTTTTGGAAAGTAAGGGCACGTAAATCTTGTGGTGTTAATATAAGATCGAAATCTCTCTCCAAAGTTTGCTTTATTTCAACAGCCATGAGGGAGTCCATTCCCATTTCAGAAAGCGTGGTTCCCAATGAAATTGATTTCAAATCTCGTATGCCCATAATATTCATGATTGTATCAAGAATGCTTTCATTACCTAATCGGCCGGAACGTTTTTCAGCTACTACCATACTAGAAACTACTGGATCTGGGGTAGATAACAATGTGTCCAACTCATATAAGCAAGATGAAATGCGTTGCTGCAGAGTTCCGCCAATTTCCATGTCAATTTTATCTTCAGCCATATCTGCCACTAAACCAACTTCACCAACCGCTCCCCATTGGATTGCTTTTCCGGGATAACCATCTTTAACACGATTTTCAACTATTCGTTCCATGATTGAATTAGCCATGCCGTAATTAGATTGACCAGCGTTGCCACGCCCGCATGAAACACTCGAAAATACAACAAAATATTCCAGATGCGGACAATGTAATCTTGAAAGTTGGTCTAAATTTTTTGTTGCTATTGCTTTTGGAGCTAAGCTTTCTAAAAACTTTTCCTTGGTTTGGTTTGTAAATATTCCGTCTCTCAAAACGACAGCTAAATTGAAAATTCCAGCAACAGGTCCTACATTTTCAGCAAGATTAAGGAGAGCTATACAGCCCTCAATCGTGCTAATATCAAAAGTGCTGACAATGACTTTACAACCGTAGCTCTCCCATAATCTGAAAAAGGATTTAATATTATAATTTAATTATTAATTAAATATTAGGATTAAAATAACAGTAGATAAATATAAATCAACTGGTAACATACGCTATTCTGTAAGCTTGATAGTCTTTCGATATACCCCGACTGGAACTCAGAATCAATTTACGTGCGCCTCGTGTTACCATCCAATCAGCCAACTCTAAGCCAAAACCACCTAAACCACCCGGTATTATGTAGCTAACGTCCGGTTTAAAGTAAATCTGTTTTAAGACTTTCACTGGCAGCGTTAGTTTCGATTCGGAACTCTCTCGAACTTGAATTAAAACCTTTCCAATATGTTTCCCTCCTATGAGATGCCTAAACGCTTGTTCAATTTCATGTGCAGGGAAAATCGTACATGGAAGGGGTTGAATAATTCCTTTTTCAATGTCAACATCCACCATGTGTTTCAAATACTACAAATATACATAGGCACATGTTTAAGGACGAATGTATTGCTATGAATTTAAACTTACTCCAATATCCTCATCTGAAGCAAATTCTAGTCGGTCGGCCAGAACAGCATGGAACGTTATCTCTTTGAGGAAGCAGCTCATCCCAAGTTTGGTGTCATTTGACATATCAAACTTTCCAATTTCTAAGAAATGTCCACCATGCCCTAAGCAGCGCACTGACGCCAATAATTTATCTTCAGCTAGAGAGTTTAGTACAAAATCAACGCCATTGCCATTGGTTTCATGTTGTATCATAGTTTCAAAGGATGTATCTCGAGAATTGCCAATGTGACTTTCTAAATTTTTATCAACATTTTTAGTACTTTTTTATTTGATATAGTTTAACAATTACCTTTTAACTTTGGGAATGTTTTTAATAAAAATTGCTTCTTTAGTTCTGTACTGCAAGTTGTGAATACTTCAAGATTGTATGCCAAGGCGACCCTTATAGCTGCAAGGCCTATTCCACCAGTTCCAGCATGAATAAGTATACTTTTTCCTTTTCGTATATCTGCGGTCATAAAAAACGCATAGTATACGGTAATATAGACAACTGGTACGGTAGCAGCTTCTTGGAGAGTCCAGTTGTCTGGAACATCCCATATGAACTTCGACGGCCTTTCGTTATACGATGCAACACCAGCTTTCGCTACCATGCTCATGACTCGTCTACCGGTCTTTGTATTTATTCCAGAGAATTCTAAGCCTAATACACATAACTGAGCGAGACGACTACTACCGTACAATTCAACAGCTAATCGACCAGTTGCTAGCATAACGTCTCTGAAGTTAAGCGATGAATACACAATTCGAACAGAGCATTTATTAATGTCCAAAGGCCCTTCCAACCAGCGTAAAGTGGATAAATCACCCCGTTGCATAACGTTTCCGTAAATATGATCAGATCTTGGTTGTAAAGATTCATGACACAACAACTGTAAATGTCTATAAGAACCCCATTGACCCTATTTTCAATAAATATCTATGAAATACATATACGATTTTTTGCTAGAAAAATAAATATATACCTGATAATATACATTAATGGCAAGTCCTAAGGCATATTGGCTGTTATAAAACGAATTTGTCAAATCAAAAGCAGGTGCATTATTATCATCAATATAAAAGCACGAAATTAGATTTCCATCTGGCTCCTTACGTAAGCAGTTCACAAGTCCAATAATACCATTTGAGATTTGGTTGAAGGAATATAGAACAACTGGTGTTTTGTTAGCAAGGCATGTTTGAATATGGGTAACCCATTCAAATTCATTATCTTCTTCAGAAATTTGTATAACTAACGGCTCAAATGTCAGTTTTTTTGCAACCTTCTGCAATAATAACAGTTGCTCATCACCACACAAACGGATATTTGCTATTAAATTGAAATTTTCAAAAGTTGTTGCACAATGAGTAGGCTTGAATTTGTTTTCTCTCGTAACTAAAAAGCCTTTTTCAACTAAACTTTTATATGCTGCTTTTACTGTTGTAACGTTTTCCTCATGGCTTATACCATTGGCAATTATAAAATGGCAGTTGGTTTGTTTGATGAATTTTGCATTTTCTATATGAACACCGGCTATGTCATCAACTTGTTGATCTGTGAAGAGCAGAAAATCCCCTGTTACCAATGGTAAATCTTCAACTGCTTCTACAAATTTCGTAACGACCGGTTCTTTATTCTTCGCGCCTACTTCCACAATTTTTAGTTTTAATACTGGAGTATTTTCAATGGCTAACTGGACGCACATGCGAACTGCTTCTGTTATATCCAGGGTTGGTGTTGGAAAATGTGAAACAAATTGATATCTTTCGAGCACAGGTATTCCGGGAGCTTTACGTCTTTGAACTGGGCTAGCATGTAGTCCAATTAGTTCAATACCACCGGCAACAATGCGATCAAATTTTGGCTCAACATAAACATCAAAAACTCTGTTTTCAGGATCCATTTTAGTCATAAGGTCAAAATGGTGCGAACCATTAATCCTTAATTTCCGTATTTTAGTTGGTATAAGCAAGGTACGTGAATCAGTTCCCAAAATTTCAATTTGTAACATGGCATCCATAAATGTTACCCAATTATATTTCCATTCTACTTTTCCATATAAACCATCTCCACGCGCTAGTGTCACTGCGCGGAAAGCACCATTATAGTGATATCCTCTCAGCCTAAGCTCTTTGTAAAAGTCTTTCTTAGATAACATTGGGAATTCCGAATCCTTATATGGTTCGTGAATATTTGGAATTGCTGGATTTTCAATTTCTCTTATTCGCCCCGTCACTACCAAGTTTCCCGACTCGGTAATCTATAAAACATAAAATGGGATAAATAAGAAGAAAGTTGAGCTAAGTTCGGATGTAACCGAACATTTTATACTCTATCAAAGTCGGGCCAAATTATAAGGTGTTCGAAAGCTTAATATAAAAAAATGTTACGTAAGAAGTCAATCAATCAAAGAAACCGAATGGAGTACAATCATATTTGGTATCTTTTAATTTATAGTATTATAGTCCTAAGTGTCTAAGGCTTAATGTTCGAAATATTGAAATCAAGCTAATTAACGAAAATGAAATATGTACGCTCTGCCCAGAAAGTATCGATCATTCTTCATTTTAATCTCCCGCTTATATGGAAGGTAGGTAATTTTTTTCCTAGGTCTGTACGACTGTTCTTAATTAAATGTGGAACCTTTTTGAGATTATTGTCTGGGGGGTGAGAAATTCCAAGTCAGGGTGATGGTACTAGGTCAGTAGAGTAAAACCCTCAAAGGGTTTGGCGTTCGTATGTATCAATTTTTTTTATGACCTTTTAAATTTGTTTCTTATATTGATGCTTTTTCGCTTAGTTGTAACATTTTGTTTGATTTCAAAATGTAAGCTAGCTCTTCCGATTTATGCTGTGTTAATTCCAACTTGGCAACAATTGGATCAAGCTTATTTTGATTTATTAAAATTGGCTCATTGGATACTTATGGCTCATATGGGGGATCATCACGTGCATTATGTGTCGAAGCAGTCATAAAAGAGAAAATATCTGGGCTAGAAGCTTTTGGCACAGGAATGTGGTCCGAATGAGGCGAATGTTAAACTACGTTTTTGCCAAAATGTTATAACTAAGCGAAAAAACATCAAGATAAGGAAGAAATTTAAAAGATCATAAAAAAAACTGACACATACGAACGCCAAACCCTTAGAGGGTTTTACTATACTGACCTAGTACCATCACCCTGACTTGGAATTTCTCACCCCCCAGATTAGCTGTTGTACTGCATATTGATGACATAAACAGCTGCTGTAAACAGCCTGGTTCACCGATCGCGCTAGTTTTTGGCGTCATAATTAAGGACAGTTGTACCAACCTAAAAAAACTGGTATTCTATATAAGCGGGAGATGAGAGGGGGAAATGAAGAACTCCTGATACTTTTTTGATAGGGTGTATATGTAATGCAAAATCAAACAGGATAAAATTAATATTTTGTTAAAATATTTTATTAATATATGAAACATTTGATCATTTTAAAGATTCAAGGTCAGATAGAAAGCCTAAATGGATGAAAGATATTATATTGAGTACATTGCATAAATAGCGTTATGGAAAAATTTGGATTGACTTTTGCAATTATTACAATGAGCTTGAGAACATGTTTCCAAGCAATTTTATGATGATATCTCTCATGCAGAGCAACAATTTGTCACAATGTCTTCTAAAATAACGAAATTTATTATTTTATTAATTTTCTAATGGTCGAATCACTTCTTAAACTGGAGTTTGGGATAGATTTTCGCTCTTTTTTTTTTAGAAATAGGAAAAAGTCACATGGAGGCTGGGGCATCGTTAGAGTAATGTTTTCGGCCCAGAATTCACGAACAATTTCCTTGGTGTATTACTTTTTACCAAACAAAATTCGCTAAGCTTAGCAGCTGCTACAGGCAATGCAACAGCATATACAATACTTGTATAGCAACATAAAAAAATTACCATTAGCCTCTTCAAACAAGCGAAATTTTTAATTTTAAAGTTCCCATCACATTTTTTAAGCACACTCGGTAACACTGCTACCCTTAATATTAATATTGAATATTAAAATCTAAAATAACACATTTAACCCATATACAATATAATAGTCCGAAATCGTTAAATGATTGACATATTTTGAGACTCGATATCATATTGTGGTCAACATGCCCCTTTCTTTTACTAAAATATCAGACCAATATATGTCACTATATTTGGCATATCAGGATAGAGAAATCTGTATTCTAGCTTATCTATATATTCCATCATTAAATGTAGTATATAGGAACTGGGATAATTCACTGACTAATTTCAGACATTTTCGGAAATGAAATATCTGTTTAAGATACTGAGATCACCATGTTCGGTATCTGGGGATATGAAAGGTGGTGAGCGATTTGGATAACTTTTGAGTGGGATGAAATATCATAGAAGCACTATTTGTGCAACATTTTTATTACGATACGATTGTCTTATATGGATTTGAAAACATTGATATATTGAAAGCGGGAGTGGTTTTTGCTCGATTTTGCCCATTTCTGAGTGTAACCGGTACCGTTTCCATCTAGGGTGTAAAACTTAATGTATCCGAAGCATTTATTTAGTAATATAAAACTCTTTTAATAGATTTAAGCATGAATTTTATATGGGTAGTGGGCGTGGTTATTATCTGATCTTACCATTTTCACATTCTTTACCGAGATGCTAATAAAACTTGTCGCCAGAAATAACCGGAAAAGCTTCTGAAATATGTAGGTTAAACATATTATAAGGCCAGAACCATTTTTTTATTTTTAAACCACAAAGACTCCTTTATACTGTGATTACCATTTGGTGCGAGGGAAAAAAAGTAAATACTATATGCCAGTATTGTATTTAATTCTCCCGCAGCAACGAATTGATTCGAATAATCGAATTTGCCTGTTCCAGAAATCGAATAATTTTTTTATATGATTGCGAAACGAAATTAATTGTTATGAAAACCGAAATAAAATATTTAAATGTAATTAAAAACGGAAAATTTATATCGCATGATTTCTTCTCTGCGTACATGCAAATAAGAGATATCTGGGCGGCGGAATGTTGGGGGGATAGTTTGATGTTAATATTAACTTTAGCTTCAGGATGATATCAAACCATTGAATTATTTTCCTGCAATTGTAGTAGCAAATATGTTTTACTTTAAAGAACAGCCTCCCACTGTGCGCTCAAAATTAGTTAAGAAGTGTTTACCTTCACTAATAATTGCAAACTTATATTTTATTTTCAGACTCTGTAAAGCCGATGAACTGTATCAAATTAAATTGGCAAATGGTGTTCTTATCTCAATCTAATCAGAGTCGTTGCGCCGCGGGCCTGATGCATTTCAGCACAGTCTCCGGAGACCTTGTGAAAGTTAAGAAAGCGTTAGTTACCAACCATCACTGTGTAAAAGTTATATTTTTCTTTATCAAAGTGGGACGTGGAGCTCCTCACTATTGAATTATCAGCACTTAGCAATGTTCATATTATCGCAATGATAAGAGTTCTCTCTAGATAATGTCTTATTATTAATAAAGTTAAAAAGTCAATGCAAATATTTAAACATCACATAAGCAACTTCAAATGGATTTGAAAGGCCTTGTTATAATTTTCTGCAACGCGAAATCATTAGTTTGGAAAAATGAAATTCTTTGAAAAGTAAAACATGTTTCAAACAGCTGTTTCGATGTGGAATAGAATGACTTCGAAATAAATAAAATCATTTGGTTTGCAAAATTGAAATCATTCGGTTTGGTAAAAACGAAATCACATTTCATTCGGTTGTATCTATATATTTATATTAAAAAATTAAAAATTTATACCTCAAATTGCCCTGTTCCATAGTGAATCATGACATTCAGTTCCACACTTCCATTCAAAGTCATATTTGTCGCACGTATGAATCGTACGTCCTCGAACTCAATCGGAACATCCATGTAGCTTGGACCATGATACATCAAAGAGAATGTTTCCCAAACATATTGAAGGTAGCATGTAGCCGGAATTAGTATTTTCCCATCAATAACATGCCCGCTCATAAATTCCTCATTATCGCTACTTAAGTTTATTTTAAATAAGCGTTCTCCACTCGATTTAGTTTTCATGTTCTCATATTTCGTCACAAACCAGTCT
The DNA here is from genome assembly GCA_027475135.1 of Bactrocera correcta. Lineage (NCBI taxonomy): Eukaryota > Metazoa > Arthropoda > Insecta > Diptera > Tephritidae > Bactrocera > Bactrocera correcta. Next base: position 19,790,608 of record CM050322.1, read on the forward strand.
TCACTATGATCCCAGCGAATTAATGAGCTGATTCCAGGAGTACCCGTCGATACTGGGAATTCAATTCTTGAATATAAATTTTCTACCGGGAACGTTACTCCACTGCTAAACAATCTAAAAGCAAATATTTAATAAAATATTATTTATAATAATTTATAATTTATGACTTTAGCATGCAAACTAAAGATGCGTGAAAAGGTTTCATTAAAAAAAATGCACAAATATTTTTGCTTGAAATTTGTATAAATACAATTTTTTTTACGGCCTGAGATTATAAAAATGTTAAGTCAATAATAAGAGTACTTACTTTCCTAATGCCGTGAGGAAAAACAGGGTATTATTGCTGTTGTTCCGTTGTGTGAGCGGAATATGAATACCATTGGGCATTGATCGTTTGAGTATTGCCTGGAGTAATCCGTGGGGTGCAATTTCGATAGTTAAAGAATTTTTGGGTAGCATTTCAAATGTTTCTTCAAATAATACGCTATTCAGAAGATTGTTGGCGTGATACTCTGCTGAACATAGATTACGTCCAAATTGCTCCCACTCTTCTTTAGGTACACTTGTACTCAACCATTTTGAACTTCTTGGTTTTGGATCTGGTATGATTTGTTGTAAATATTTAAAAAAATCAGGACCCATATGAGCTATGTAACGAGAATGATAAGCAATATTTGAGCAAGGTACTTCTTTCGCAAAAATATTTTTAGCTTTTAACTCTTCCACAAATTTTGCTATATCTTCAGCTGGCCCGGAAATGGTACAAGATTCTGCACTATTCCGACAAGCTACTTCAATGCCATCTGGAATTATATTGATAATCTTCCTATACCCCATTCCCACAGCTGCCATTGATCCTTTTATTTTCTCAATTTCCAGACTAACTTTTCCACGGTAATAAGCAGCTAGAATCATTTGTTCTGCAGTAAAGCATCCATCGGCATAGCCGCAGCCCAACTCACCTACTGAATGACCAATAATGTAGTCGGGCTCTATGTTTAATGAGCGCAAGAGATCTACCAATCCGATTTGAATTGCGGCTATTCCTACGAAGGAGTGCATTATATTTTCGAATGTACTGTGATCTGCGGATGTGAGTATGTTCATTAAGTCAAGTCCCTTCGATTGTAGAGTCTTATGGCTCTGCTCAATGGAATGCAAAAAAGTAGGAATCTGGAGCAATGATGCTCCCATTTCGGCCCACTGCGAACCCATTCCGCTAAACACCCAGACTATAGGACGTTTTATACCGGTGAAATGGTGTACATCTCTAATCTGTGTTTTCACTTGGTCGGTTCCATTTTTTACAAAAACCGCATATCCCCGAAACACCATGCCAGAAACTTCTTCCTTTTGAATATTATGTAATAAAGCAAAAAATTCGGCATCCAAGGGTTGATTTTCTATAACGTTGAATACATAATTGACCGAATCCTCAGTCCTTCCAGCCCAAGTTAGTAACCTTGGTGTATCATCATTTGGCACACCGCAATTTATTTTCTTTTTGTCATAACCTTTCAAAAGTGCATGCGCATTGGCACCACCAAAACCAAACGAATTCACACCTATATATGGTTTCTCCAGGTCAACGACATCTTTTACGACAATTAGACGGCCTTCCGATAAAGCAGTAATTTCTGGTTTTACTTCGGTGAAGTTAATATTTGGAGCAATTTTCCCATTTTTAAATGCTAAACATGCTTTCACCAAAGAGCAAATACCAGAAGCTGCCTCCGAATGACCTATATTTGATTTTACTGAACCAACTAATAGAGGCTTCTCACGCCGACTACATAATATGCTGTCAATTGCTCGGCATTCTTCGGGGTCTCCGACCACAGTTCCAGTACTGTGGGCTTCTAAGTAACCCAAATCATTAGGTTTTATATCAATTTCATTATAAAATTCAGCAAGAAGTTGCTCCTGAAGTTTTCCAGACGGGAAGGTAATTCCTTCCGGTTTATACCCGTCGCAATTGGTTTTCGAATAAATAACGCTGGCATATATACGTTTAGCATCACGTTTACGTTGTAAGAATAGACAACTTATAGCTTCAGATCGCGTATATCCAGATGCATTTTTATCAAAAGGTCGACAATAGCCGTTAGGAGCAAGTACTCCAAGTCTTGAAAAATAAAAAAAATAATTTTACTAAGCTATATTAAGGTTATATCCTTTGGTTAAGAGCATATATTATTTATTATTTATGAATACTTTAAATACCGCAAAAATAACAATACAACAATGAATGGAATGAATGGAAAGGCAGGTTCCTTCGCTTATTTACCTGGCAAACTGGAGTGTTACAAATGGGTGCAATATTAAATTTGATCCACCAATAATAGCTGCGTCTATTTCTCCATTACGCAAAGCGGAGAAAGCATTGTCTAAGGCATACATTGAGCTAGAACAAGCGGTATCCAATAAAAAAGATGGGCCTTGTAGGCCTAAGCAATACGAAATTCTATTTGCCATCATTGCCCGACTGCATCCAGTCATACCAAAACCCCCAGAAGATACTTTTTCATAAAACCATGTCTTCTCCGATTCAGATATACAGGAACCAATATAAACACCAGTTTTTGTACCACTTAGACTTTTCGGATTTATGCCGGCATCTATTACAGCTTCATATGCAGTCTCGATCAAAATACGTGTTTGAGGATCCATCGTATGGGCTTGTTTAAAATGAACGCCAAAAAATGTTGCGTCAAATTTTTCCAAATCGTAAATTTTTCCTGATCGCTTTGGGATCTCGGGATGGAAATGTCGCCAACGTCGCTCATCATCATCTACCATATCAATCTGCAAAAAAATTATTATAATTTATTAAATCACTAAATATTGTAATTGTAAATGTGTGGACATTAACTCATTTTTTAAGATAATTGTAACTAACGCGATCTAAAATAAAGCAAAAAAAGAAAGTTTAATTATTTCACAAAATATTTTAATATAAAGATTTGCCACTACCTGAAGGAATTTCCTTGACTTTTATTCGGTTGCACTCGAACTAAGCGCTTCCTTACTTTTTGTCCAAGTTTTATTACAGCAAATGTATAGTTATAAATAAATTAATTTAATGGTATGAAAAGTCTATAGCAGGCGTTAAATGGAAAAATTAAGCTTGATTTAAATATTTTAATTAAGCTAAACTTTCTAACGGGATTTTTGGGATTTGGTATAAGAAATGATTTCGTTTTTTTAGAATTTTTGGATAAACTATTATCAAAAAATTAAAGAAATGCAAGAGTTATACCGAATCTCTGACTTCTGAATTTATGTTAGAATTTTCTTCCGATAAGTAGTAGTAGTGGCTGTTTTGATTTTTTAAACATTACTTTTTAACGGTTGTGAAGTATTAAGCTAAAGCTAAACTTTCTAACGGAATTTTTGAGATTTGGTAAAAGAAATGATTTCGTTTTTTAGAATTTTTGGATAAACTATTATCAAAAAATTAAAGAAATGCAATAGTTATACCGAATCTCTGACTTCTGAATTTATGTTAGAATTTTCTTCCGATCAGTAGTAGTAGTGGCTGTTTTGGGTTTTCAAGCATTACTTTTTAACGATTGTGAAGTATTACTTGAGATTAAGCATTATTTGTGAATCATATATTCAATAAAAAACCAATAAGTGTATGTGTACAAAGTCTTTCGAAAACTCATATATAGTATTTTAGTTGTTAGTGTAAAAACGACTTATTCGTGCATACATTTGTATTTTGTTCACTTCAAACTATAATTTTATAAGAAATTCTTATTCATATATTATTTTCAAATTCACATCTTAAACTCATGTTTAATTCATGTAATCATATCTTTCATATTATATATTTTAATATGTTATGCACCTTATTGTAGAGATTTCGCTCATACTCCGCAATATTATGAGAGTTTGGAAATTTCCCTGCCATTCCGGAAATAACGATTTCATCGCCTTCAGATTCAGGAAATGATCTTGAATATTTTTTATGTTTTTTTGAAGTTGTTTCCTTAATTAAAGAAAGGTCTAACTGCTGTGTTTCCTTATTAGTTGACATGGTTCAGTTTATAAATTAAACACTGGAATACAGCACAGGATTTGAAAATTGTCCTGGTTGAACACACTGTACTTAAAGTTAAGACAAAACCACCGGGCGTATACGCACGACTTGCCAAACGAATAGCAATGGTTTGAGACTTTAAACTTGAAGCTACTTTTATAATATTACTTTATGCCCACAACGACGCGATCTATGGGGCAGGGGCAGACGAGTACAGAGTATAATTGCTTTGTGCGGATTTCTTCTATCAACAGAATGGGTTCAACATAGCAACATTTTAATCAAAATATATTTATTAGCACATAAATTACTATAAGCATCTGCATAAGAGCGAACACAGGGTACACTGATGTGTATATGAAAATAATGTTCGTTGTTGCATTTTCGCAACACAAAAAAAATAAAGTAAATTATGTGAACTCTTCATGAATGTATATTAAAAACAGCAGTATGTAAACATTTTCGTTTTAAATATCCAATGGCATATTATGCACTCTTAGTTCATAGAATGTATTGCATTCACTAAAACTTGTTTCTTTCGCGGAAAAAAATTCTGGGAGAAAAATTAAAATTTTAGAAGCACCTAGGACTTAATTAATATATGACATTTAAAAATATATGCCCATAATCAAGTAAGGAAAATATTTATAAATAATTTCATAGACTATTTAGTTCAATCTTACGTTTAATCTACATTTTAATTGTCAATTGCATTACATGAATGTTATTTTCCAAAGCAAAATTTTGACCATAATGCCTTTAAAGTAATGTATGGAATATGCATAAAGTTTGTTTGATGACTGAATGAGGAAATTAACTTCTCTAATTTTGTTTATATTTTCACTAAATTAAATTCCGATCATTAGAAATGTATTAAAAAAATGTACATACATATTTTTTATTAACAAATAAATATCTATAGAGAACTAGAGGTTATTTCCCAGTAGAATTTATATCGCATATTTGAGAATATTTGACAAATGATAGTTTTGTTAAAGCTTTTAATGAAGTGTTCTGAGAATAGAAAAAATGAATACGCGCAAATAGGTAATTAGTGACGTAATTCAATATCCATAATTATATACATATGTATATTAATCATTATTTTAACATAATTTATTACACTAATGCATTTAATATTCCTGGAAAAACATTGTAAACCCAATATTTCAAATCAATCATACCCCTAATATCAAAATAAATGAATATTTCAAAAGAGAAAGTGCAGTGATTTAATCAAATTAAACATTTAATATATTCAATACACTGTGCTGTATTTCATTTAAGAAAAATTTTGTGGACATTAACCTGAAATAGGCGTTGCTAAGTATTTACTTTTTGAACATACTTACTTTAAATTTGAAATGCAGACTTGGGTTTAAAACATATCCTATACATATATTGAATGACAGTGTTCCGGTAAATTTTAGAAGTTGAAATAATGTCGGATATTTACTTATTTCAAAACGAAGCCTAACTAGTAATTAACAGGAACATGCTAAAAACTTTTCACCTCTTCTTGGTACATACTATACATACAATCATAAGTTGATGTTTATATATGTAAAAGGAAAGGAGCCACGTCAAATGACTTCGCATAAAATAAGTAAGATAATGCGCTGCAAACTACTATGAAAGCCTTTCACATTGATTGGCTTACTAAGTATATGCATTATAGGTCAGCAGCCATGCGTGTAAACAATAAAAAAGCGATAAAAACTTGCTGCAAGCATTTGCCGCCATTACTTCATGCATAGTTTACAAATTGGTGATATCGGATTATAAACCCCATACAACTGTTATGTAGGTAAGTAGATAGACTAGCTGTCTCACGACGCACCCTTGCTTTTAGGAGGTCCATATCAGTGCGAAAAGTTTTATCTGAGCAACCTCCGAGACGTTTTCAAGAAACCTTCGCCTCTTCTTCTATCTCCTTCTACAATAGTCGTTATAAGGCGTTCCTAGTTTATTGGAATGTCTGCTTAACAGGTCACTGTCTAGTACTCCTACTGGACTTCTTATATCATTCCTTTTAAATATTAATAGTCAGCATGTGCGGCTCATATTCCATTCATGCGGAATTTGCCAACTTATTGAGCAAGTCAAGGATTGACTCTGCCGAGATTCAGCTAAATTTATAACATACTAAAGGTAATGTATATGTTACATGAATTATAAGCTAGAAAATGGGCTGAAAAATTCGTAGGCTACATAGATGACACTTCTTATGTTAAATCTACCTAACGAGGCTCATCCATTTCACACTGGAGTGCAATTGACAGTCAGCGGAGTGGACTGTGCATGATCTACCGACCCCCAAAGGTGGGAAGTCGCAAAAGTCGGCTCCTAGGGTTATGGCATGAGTATTTTGGGATATAGGTGGTATAACATTCATCTAGTGATTACTGAGCCAATTATTATCTATTGGCCGCAATTCTATTTTATCATTCCCAATATCTAACAATTTTAATATTTCTGAGAGAAGATCAGATTGCAATTGTTCACATATATAATATTAATAGTAAATTGAGTTCAACAATTGATTAAACATTCGTTAATCTCATTGGCTTAAGAAAAGCAAGGAATGATCGGAACTGAATACTTCATCGCCCCCGTTTAAATATTGCCTTGGTCAGTGCAATGCTTCGAGAATATTTGTGTATATCTCAAATTAAAATATACCTGTTTACCAACACTTCAGTTATTCCTCTATTCTTTATGTCAGATGTCGCTTTTGGTTTGTAAGCTAGTATAGTAGTCGGAATCCCTTATCGAAGCAAACGTCAAATAAACTGCTTTGTTCAGTAGCAAATATCAGTATAATCCATATATGTATGAGTGTAAGTGTAAGAAAGTTATAGTCGTCTTCCATTACTTCTTTAGCAGGAACGAATTCGAGGAACCTAATTTTTCAGTAGTTTTCCCACTAAATCAAGTCGTATGTTATGAATAGCACGCTCGATATTGACTTCTAAAGCTTGAAGAAAGCCTGGTTTATTACTGAAGTCCAATGATTTCAAATAGCCCCACAATAAGTAGTCTAATAGTGAAAATAAATAATAGTGATAAATAATAAATGGTTGGAGGCCATTCAATGTCATAATTTCTTGAAATAATGGAATATTCAAAATTTTTTCGCAATAATTTGGTTGTTTCATATGCAGTGTGGCAGGTAGCCCTGTCTTTTTCGAACCAAATGTTGTCAGGATCAACTTTTTCCAATTGCGACCATAAAAAGTTATAATCGATCTATACCGCTCTCCATTGCCAGCGGCGGTGTCACCAGGTTCATTTCGAAGTAAGTGCGGACCGATGATTCCACCTAATCAAAAAGCACACCAAAACTGTTTATTTAGGTGAATGTGGTTGTTCATGGAGTCATGTGTAGAAGTTCACGCAAGTGAGAAAAGTTCACTGATCGACATTTACTTGAGAGTGGCCAGAAATGATTCTTTTACATATGGCTGAACCAGCTCACGACTTTCGGTCTTTGACCTAGTATCCTCTGGGTAGCCTACGATCATCCGTTTAAAACGAGCTAAAATGAGAAAGCGAAACAACCCCTCCGCAGGGTTGTGCGCAGAGTTTGGGACCCGCCACGTAAAAAATCTTACCAATGAAAAGGATCAACAAGCCTCGTATGAGTGACCCCTCCTTTGATGATGACCATGGCAAAAGAAATAAGGACTACGAATTGAGGGCATGCACCTAGAATGTCCGGTCTCTTAATTGGGAAGGTGCCGCTGCCCAGCTGGTTAATGTCCTCACGAAATTAAAGGCTGACATCACCGCCGTCCAAGAAATGCGATGGACGGGACAAGGACTGAGACGAGTAGGCCCTTGTGATTTACTACAGTGGCCATATAAAGGAGCGCAAGTTTGGTGAGGGATTCGTGGTGGGAGAGAGACTCCGTCGCCGAGTACTATCATTCACTCCGGTAAGTGAACGTCTAGCCACAATCCGCATCAAAGCGAGGTTCTTCAACATATCGCTGATTGACGCACACGCCCCGACGGAAGAGAATGACGATGTGACCAAAGATGCCTTCTATGAGATCTGCCAAAGCCACGATGTTAAAATCGTACTTGTCGACTTTAACGCCAGGGTGGATAAAGAAGGTATCTTTGACACTACCGTCGGTAAATTTAGCCTCCACGACATCCCCACATGGTTTGAGGCTGATCGACTTTGCCAGGGCCCGAAATATAGTTATCTGTGGTACTAGATTCCAACACAAGAAAATACATCAAGCTACTTGGCTGTCTCCTGATCGAAAAGCCACCAACCAGTGTTCTAGACGTGCGTACGCTCCGAGGTCCTAACATCGACTCGGACCACTGTCTTGTTGCAGACAAGATTCGCACCAGCCTCTGTGCAGCAAAAAACGACGTCAATAAACACAAGGAAGGTTCGATTGATATCATCGGCTTCAACACCCGTGCCGTTAGTTCTGCTTTCTCCAGACTGGGTCTGGCAGTGAACGAGGGCAAGACGAAATATCTCCTGTCACCAACCAAACAGTCGTCGCACTCGCGACTTAGCTCTTGACTCTTGACTTAGCTCTTGTTGACAGTCATAACTTTGAAGACGTAGATAATGTCGTCTATCTCGAAACCAGAGTAAACACCACCAACAATGCCAGCCTGGAAGACCAACGCAGGACAACTCATGCAAACAAGTGCTACTTTGGACTAAGTAGGCAATTGAGAAGCAAAGTCCTCTCTCGACGAACAAAATCTAAACTCTAAGTCACTCATAATTCCCGTCCTGCTGTATGGTGCAGAGTCTGGACGATGAGTCGACCTTGCGAGTTTTCGAGAGAAAGGTTCTGCGAAAGATTTGTGGTCCTTTGCGTGTGGGCCACGGCGAATATCGCATTCAATGGAACGATGAGCTGTATGAGATATATGACGACATTGACATACTTAGATCAGCGAATTAAAAGACAGCGGCTACGCTGTCTAGGTTATGTTTTCCGAATGGACGAAAACACTCCAGCTCTGAAAGTATTCGACGCAGTACCCGGAAGCAGAGAAGGACCTGCACTCAGTTGGAAAGACTAGGTGGAGAAGGATCTGGCTTCGCTTGAGGTTTCCAATTGGCGCCACGTAGCGAAAAGAAGAAACGACTGGCGCGCTGTTGTTAACACGGCTATAATCGAGTAAGCGGTGTCTACGCCAGTAAAGAAGAAGAAGAATGGTTGTTCATGAACAACATATGGGTTTTCTTCGCACCAGAAACGGCGGTTTGTTTTATTTACCACACCACTGAGGGAAAAGTGGGATTTTCTTAAAAAACCAAATTCTCCATTTAGGTGAATGTAAGGGCTGTTCATGAATAACTTGAGCATTTTCTTCGCAACAGAATAGACAATTTTGTTTATTTACCGCATATCTCAGATAAAAGTGAGCTTCATCGGAAAAGCTGATTTTCTTAAAAAACCGTTATTATTAAAAAAAAAATTTATTAATAATTTCTATAAAGAAATAATGGTAGAATTGGTACATATATTTTTTTTGCTTATGTAATTTTTCAAGTTGCTCAAAGTAAATCAGCGAATTCACGACGATTACGCTGGCCCAATGGCGTCAGTTCTTGAGTGAAAACAATTTTATATGGATATAAGCCCAAATCCTTTCTTAAAATCTGAAAGGCTGAGGTTTAAGACTGTTCCAATTCCTGAGAACTTCTTGGAATCGATAAATTGCGGTCTTCACCAACATTTGCCTGAACGGCGGCATTAATTCAAGAGATTCTTTATGCTATGGGCTCTTGAACAATATTTAAAGAAAATGTACACTCGAAATTTTCAACAATTCGACGAAAACCGAGCACAAGTGGACGATTATTACGACCATAAAATGGCAAAAGCGCACGAAAAGTTGCAATTGAAGAACGATCATTTTGATAATAAAATTTAATAATTTGTAAACGTTCTGCTTACATATATCTTTTCATGATGAAATTACAAACATTACTGAATGCAATGAAAAAAATTACAAATCGGGACATATTAAAAATGGTCGAAACGACACTCGGCTGGCCGGAATATGTATAAAGATTTATCGATTAGATATCTGCAAGCTCCCAGGGCCATAAAAATATTCTCCTTTCTGGAGTCTGCTGCTTGTTCCGGCTAATTCATCTGCTTCACAGTTTATATGTCCTGGGACCCATTGCAGATTAATTGTGAAGTAGCACATTGGATCCACTTAGAGATAAAGACATTCTTTCACTAACTTAGACGAAGCACTTAGAGACTTAAGTGATCTCAAAGCCGCCTGTCTCTCTGTATATATAGATATATATCCTTGTTAAGAGCACACTCCTTCTTAGAACAAGAAGGTTTTCTTTAATTGATGTTATCTCCACTTGATAGATACAACAGTGGTCTGGTAAACGGAAAGGGATTTTGGATTTTGCTAGAATTCAAGTTCAGTCTGCATAACGTTAGCAAGGGTATGCGGGAATTTTCCCTTAACCTAAACTGTTACATCGTCAGCAGATAATGCTGTTTCGGGCCACACTAGCAAATGATTTTGCGGGTTGTTTAACACTTTGATCCATCTCTTTTTGTATTCCTAACCACAGTAAGACTTCCTTACTGGATGCTGTGCTATTGTGGAGCAACGAACACCCAGGTAGGAAGTCTGACCGTAGTTGTAATGTAAAAACCATTAAAACGTCATAGAATAATGGCATGTTTATGTGACTCAGTGTTAAAATTATACAGTGGTCATAGCACATACCATTTTTAAATGAAATTTCATATCTCAATAACTAAATATGCATAATTTTTTTTTAACATGACATAAAATAAACGAAATTTAAATACAACAATTTAAATATAACAAAGTTCCCCAAACCCATTATACCCATTATAGTGACCCTTGACATTCCTGTTGACTTTATTTATTTTAATATGACCTGTAAATAAATTTATAGACATACTAAAAACAAAAAAAGAAGGAGATATCCGTGCGTTAGCTTAGTATGGCCGAGTTTAGGTCGCAGCAAGACACGTTGCTGGTGTTCTGTCTTAAAATTCGATTTGCTGCCATGTTCTTGATGTAACTGATGCATAGTTTTATAATGAGCATTAATTTTATTGTCATAATTTGAGACACGTTGTGTTTTAATGAAGTTTGCCAGACACCTTTTTATATCTTTTTCGGAATAGTTGTTTATTAAAAAATTAGGATGAGTGTGTGCGTCTTTTGCTAATTGATCGGCGTTTTCGTTACCTGTAATGTTTAAAAGGGCTGTCGTATATAAAATTTTTATGTTTTTGCCTCGTATGAGAGTCTCTTTAACTTTATAAAATACGGCTTAGCACAAAAAAATCGATTAGTATTAGCCTCCCAATCCAGCTCAATTTTCCTTTATATATAACTAGCTTTTTACCCGCGGCTAACCCGCAGGGGAGCCAGATTCTCCTTTACTGAAAATTAATGGGTACTGCAAAGCATCATAGAATCTATCAGTATCGACTACACACTTTAGCGTATTGTCATGGGCCCGTAGTACTATGTCTCGTGGAGAGCTCGGGTCACCAGTAGTCAAAACAGCAACTTCATTGACTATCGGCGCATTACAATGCCTTTCATGCTCGCCGCGTGGAGTTCGATCAGCTTTGTAGTTGTCTGAAGGCCAGTTGTCTATCGCACTTTTAAAGATTTTTACCAAGTCATTGTGACTGTGTAATATTCGTTGAATTTTCAATACCGTTTCTCTTTCTACTCCTTCAATATATTGGCAACGACGATTTACTTCAGTTTGTTCGTCACCTATAAAGTATACCTGCAGAAATTTGTGCTGATCATCATCTTCTGGAAATAGTGATCCAATTTGACGATATATCTGTCCTTGTACAGTAAAAGTTGGTGAAAACCCGGGCATTCTTATCACTTTGTCAACTCCAAAGGATGTCATTTGAAAGCAAAAGTTATACTTTCTTATTTTGCTTAGAAATTGCTTCTGCTCATCTGTAACATTTAATAGTAAAGTTTTCAAAGGCTCTTTTGTTCACCAGGTAATGGAAGTGAAACTTTACCACCGGAACAGCACATTCCAGCAGTTTCATCTTTCATTTAGAAGCATCGCAGTACTGACATTTTTCATTCATTAAGCCAATAACAATCAATCATTACGCATGAAATTTTGGCGGCGCGTAGTCTGCATGTCTACATTATGAATTCTTCTCGCCTGCGATTGTTCTGGTGTTTCTATCGCTCTTCTAGTTGTCTGCAGTGCTGCTTGTCTTTCTAAATGAACTCGTGCCTGAAGAGGCGTGTCAGCTGCTGCTGTAGCTCTGCTTGTTGTGGTCTTCTCAGCTCTGCGTGAGCCGAAGTTTCTTGATTTCGTGCAACTTTTGCGGCACGGGTCCGCGATGAAATCTTGGATATACCAGATTTCCGCTTCCGAGGCATCTTCTAAGAAAAGCAGAGTAAGAATTAATATCACCGAGTAAGATCTAAAATCATAAAGTGAGTGCTAACCACAAAAATTACGGATTACCTAAAAAATTTGAATAGTTTTATACTGCACGTAACGACAGAAGAAAATAAATATAATATATAACAACTATAAATATAGAAAAATTAGAAACAGTTGAAACAAGGTATTAAGTTGTATTGCGGTATTTTCGTTGAATCAATTCGTGTGACTCCAAGCTTCTTCAAATGGTTTATAACGGTTTGATGACTACTATGCCGGTCTCTTTCGACCAATTCAGCGATTTTATCGCAATTTTCGACGACAGGCCTTCCGGAGCGTGGCGCATTTTCGACCACCTCTACACCAGAACGAAAACGTTGAAACCATCCTTGTGCGGTGGAAATGGAAACTGTATCGGGTCCATAAACTGTACAAATTTTATTGGCGGCTTAAGATGCATTTTTGCCTTTATCCGTAGTAGTACTGTAAAATATGCCGTATTTTCTCTTTGTTTTGCTCTATGTTTGCGACGCTGTAACTAACGAACGACTTAAAAGAAACGACAATCAATCAAACACGTGTTAGCGCGTGAAATGAGCTTTCCAAAAAGGTATAGCATGACCCGATGCGACGAATAAAACTAGAACTACGCGCTTTCAGCCAACTAGCGAAAATACGAAATGAATTAGATATTGTCGTCACCGCCGGTAATACAGTGGGACGGTATTACAGTATTCATGGTTGAAACTTCATTCCTGTAATGCTATATGGAATTGAAGTATCTAAATTTGACGACTTTTTAACAAACAATTTTTTTATCTTTCTTAAAAAATATTTTTTTAATATAAGGTACCCTATTTTACTTCTAATACCTTCAGGAATATACATATATACAAAGTCTTATGATGATCGCTTTAGTAGTTTTTGCGTGAAAGCGTAACTTACATTCGCATTTGTAATATTAGTATGATATATACATTAGGGGTATAACTTTCCTGCAACATAATATTTACATGGCCGTACATGATGAGCAATGGTGAAAAAATAATAACTGCGTTTTTACTTTTTTGTTTTCTTTCAAAAAGTTCCCGCACCAACGCAATTGAATTTTTTTTAATTTGATAAAAAAAAAACTTGCAAAAAACGCGTTTAAAGTTTTCAAATCCCATAAACCTCAATGTAAGAATTTGCACTATTTTGTGGATATCTCAGAAACCATGCATGATATTGATATAAAATTTTGATACGATATAAAACACTATAAAATCTACGTTTCAACATCATTAACTCAAAAAAAGTATTTTTTGATTATTTTGCAACAAATATTATTTATTATTATTTATATATAAGAAAAATATAGTTTTTGTTAATTAATTTTCTTTGTTTTTTAATTACACATATATTTTATTTAGAGTTAGAAGCAATAAACTTAAGATTTAAACTGCGCTTAGATTTACATTTCGGATATATGTCTTGTATTAATTTGATGGCTCGTTCTGCGCATATATTCGAGCGCTGTTGGTTTGCAATAAATGAGTCTTCCTTCACCCAGTGTTTTAAAACTATTTGTGCGCTGCTTTAAAAGGCTTTACCGATGTTTCTAATTTTGTGAAGTCATTTACATGAAAACGGTGGTCGGAAAACTATACGTCATACCAAGCGCCGCCTATCAATTGACAAATAGGCAACAGTTTTGTTCGGTGTTTGGCAATGAGTATGAATGTTAAAATGCAGAGTATAGCCCTTGAGTTCCAAAGGGCGTTGCTTAGCGATGGTAGAGTCTTAAATTTTATATAAGGAAAGATTTTATTTTTTCATAATATTTGAACGCTTGTCTCAGCTCATACAGATACTGCATGTCATCGCGCCATTTGATGCATCTTACTTTCAATTTTTCTTTGCGAAACTTTGTTTTAGAGCATCGAAATTATTGATCATTTCTGAAAATATATCGTACGGAATATTTGGTGATATTGATTTTCCATCCAGTGAGTGACTCATCCATTACATGTCTTAAAATCAGATCTAAAATATGATGTTGACAGCCCACATATTGCGGTGAATGTAAACCTTTTGTTGAAAAGTATTTTTGGAGTGAGATAACAACTCCATTTTTATGTCCTGTATTGACGGTTGTTGTATCACACACAATAATTTTGATGGAGACCCACAGTTGAAAATTATCGAGAACTTTCTTGATGCCTTCAAATATGGTTGAACTTCTTCCATTATCAAGATCCAAGACCGCTAATCTTACCTCTCTGAACTCATTTTTTAGCACCACGGCCTGTATTTCTCTTTTACTGAATTTCTTCCCATCAAAATGAAGACACCAAATATTATTCTTGAGTGAAGTCTTATAATCTTTTTCCAAACGTTCTGCTGCTTTTAAAATTCCTGGTTGTGTTGGTGTTGTTATATTAACTCCTGATTTCGCCAATTCTTTGCATATCTTAGCAGTATTTTTGGTGGTCACATTGGCAGTTGTTACTATTTTCACTGCTGCCTTTGCTGAACAATTCGCTTGTTTAAGCCTTGAAGGTACTTTAAATTCTTCATAATTCGAGACACAGCAATCATCGTTCGCGTCGCTTGATGATATTGAAGATACTGATGAGTTTAATATATTATTATTTTTGACGGAGGTATTTTCTTTCATTTTAAAAGCTATGGATGGATGAAGCCTTACATCCCTTGTAGTTGTGTACCCAACTTCTCCGTTCGTTCTTATTTGGAGTTCATACAGCTCTTTATCTTCAGTACCAAGCCACATACCGTTTTTATTCGTTACATCAAATAATTTGTTGAATGAGATTACCATGTTTGTTCCACTGCGTTTGTTTTAACGATTTCTGGTATGTTTCTATGAGTTTTCTTATTTTACGTTCAAGGGATACTTTTGCTATGATTGGAAAATTAAGTTTTGACCACAAATCAATCAGTTCTCTTGCAATAATCTTGCACCTCTTCACTTTGCTTTTTTAAATTTTTGCCAATGCATTGTATCTTCCAATTATAGCGGCCTGCTTCGGAATTTTCCACAATTCGGTTAAACATTTTTCAATGTTTACTATTTTACGTCTTTTTGTTGTACTTTTTTTAAAAGCAACTAAATTATTTGTCCACACTTTTGAATTTTTAAGAACATCTTTTTCACTCTTTTTAAAAGACATTATGTTTTTGATGTTAAATAGTTATTTGTCCACATTCAATAGCTTTCGCGATGCTGGCGTAGCAATATAAAGACAATGAATACAAAAGCAATTGAATTACTGGGAAAATATTACAGTTAGTCGACGCATATCGTAAAGTTTGTTGTGTGGTTTTGCGTTCTTTTACGTATTTGATATTATTCGGTGATGCTTTTTTTCTATTTATGGGTGTATTATTTTTTTCACAAAATGTAGAAATATTTATTCTATTAGTGCGTTTTCTTATCGGAATATTGCTCCCAATAAAGAAATCGTACCTACTCAAAAAAAAAACGTTTTTTGTGTTAATGATGCCGAAACATAGATTTTATAGTGTTTTATATCGTATCGAAATTTTATATCAATATCATGCATGGTTTCTGAGACATCCACAAAATAGTGCAAATTCTTAAATTGAGGTTTATGGGATTTGAAAACTTTAAACGCGTTTTTTGCAATTTTTTTTTTATCAAAATATAAAAAATTCAACTGCGTTGGTGCGGGAACTTTTTGAAAGAAAACAAAAAAGTAAATACGCAGTTAATATTTTTTCACCATTGCCCATCATGTATGGCCATGTAAATTTTTATTTTTGAAAAAATTGTTAAAAGTTATACCCCTAATATACATATATAAAATGAAGCGATAATACGAGCGGATATTTGCCTAAAAATTCATATTGCATATGCTATTTTCATATTTAATACTTAAACGCATATTTCAAAAATTTTGCATTTTAAGGTATGTTGTTACAGTTGCTTTTTCTGGCAACAGTGTAAAGTGCTCATATTTACAAAAACATTTGGCGACTATTTTAAGCTTAGGTATCGATCAGCGGATTACGAAAAAAGTTTTGCGTGCCATGGTGGTTAATTTTAAATGCCAAAGGAACAGAAATCGTTGCGCGAATTCATACGTCAAATGGTAAATTAGTTTCCGGGCGTAATTAGGTCGAATCGCTCTGTGCTGTCCTTGAAACGACAAAACATAAAAAGGCTGCAGAGAAGTCTAAACCCTCACAAGGACAAACTCTTCTGACAGAGTATCGCCACAAGACAGAATTCAATGTTTCTTGCTCGGTAAAAACTATCAATATAATTACCATACATATGAAAACAAAAATTACTGTACCCTATCAGTTGTTGTGTGATGTAATTCTATGTTTTTGATGCAAAAAATATTAAAATGATTCTTACATATGTACATGAATATTGACTACTTGCTCATGCACATTATTTGAAACATGTTTGCTCAAATTTTTAAATCAAGTTATTCCACTAATTTCGCAAAAAGTATTTCCAACACTCTCATTCCAATCGTTACAATTCTTCAGAAACTTTCAAAATAGAATGCTTCTGCGTCAATGCAGTGCTGCCAGCGTGGTTTCCGGCGTCACGGAAGGCATTCTTCGTAATAGCCTTCAGAACCGAGGTGCATGCTGCTTGGATCCCCTCTGTCATCTCAAAATAACTGCCTTTCAGGGACCCAAAAAATCCTTTGGGACCTGTGATTACCTTATTCAAAAATTGGGGACACTTTAACTTATGATCAAGTTTTCTTGGCATACTTGCACTCGCGGCAATTTCTGGTCGTCAGTGAGCACTTGTGGGACCAACTTCGCGCACACCTTGGGCATGTTCAAGTGCTCCGTCAGAATGTCATGAAGCACAGATTTTGATAAATTTAAAATCTGGACAATTAAGCGAATACTTAGTCGACGGTCTGAAGTCAAAACTTTGCGCACACGAGCCACATTGTCGGTGCTTGTCAAGTCCTAGGTTTCCCAGCACGGCCTTCATCCGCGATCTCTTTCCAACCCTCCAAAAAGGCCTGGTGCCACCGTAAAACACCACTTCTTCCTAAAGCAACATCTGGGAAAGCCTGCGTGATCATATCGAACGTCTCTGTGGCAGATTTACCGAGTTTCACATAGAATTTAATCGCGTACCTCTCCTCTAACGAACGTTGCATTATATTCTTGCACCACTCACATAAACACAAAATTTTTGTCCTGACTCTCCAGGTGCTCGGAGACAACTGTCAAGCCGTTAGCCGTTAGCTAGGAATGCCTACCGAATCCGGTCGGTGCGCGCACACTCTTTGTGTCTTTTTCATATTTTGCCGAATAAAACTTGCGGTAAGAAAGTTATTTCAATTGCGATCTTCTTTTGCGGCTTCGTTTTCATCATCTCTGCTGTTTCCAACTACAACTTGAAAGCATAATCTTAAACCCTGTATCCATATTTTGACATCGTCAAATTTAGTTAGGAATATAAAAAAACTACGTGAAAAATATCATGTAATAAAAGCCCCTGAAAAAAATAATAACTTGAAATATAATAAGAATGAAGGAAATAAATGTCTGTTGTCGTTGGTCTAACGGTTATCTAATCCCCGCTTGCATGATAAGAGTTATCTAGGATGCCGTCGATGTCATCTAGCGGGAGGCCTAGAAAACGTGCTGTTTCGACGGAAGTGGACCAAAGGAAAAAGAGTGTTAGATGAGTGGGATTAGCGGAGCATGCAAAGAGGTCGCCAGTGTCATGCGGATACTCATTGCACGTAGGTCATATGATCACTCGCGTTTCTCGCGGCAACTCGAGCTCTTCGTCTGCAACGGGTGGTGATTTGACTCCAAGAACGCCATTCACTGAAAGGGAGTCGATGAATGTGTTGATATCTCCATCGTTAATGGCGGTCAGTACCTGTCGGAAGTTAGCTGCATCCGAGATCCGGTCAGCAAACTAAACAGTAGCGGGGAGAGGACACCACCCTGCGGAAACCCCTGTTTAATTCTTCTCAGTTTACATATTTCTCCTCGAAATAATACAGATGATTGTCGGTTGCTCAGGTAGTTCATGGCCCCCCTCTTCAGTCCTGGAGGGAGTTAGTTTTTTCGATGTCCAGTAGTGGCGTTGTGTGATTGACAGTGTCAACAACAATAATGTCAAGGTTTAATAACAGTAATTTTACATAAATAAAGTTGAAATCAGTTGAAACTAAGGGTAGATCTAATTGGTGGTATATTTTTAGTATTCTACGCTGTTGACTATTGTCGATAAGTTGGATCGCAAATCCATAATCATCGATATCCAATCAAGAAGTGTTGTGTTGTGTCTCGATGGAGGATGTCGCTTTTTACATAACATAGTAAAATCTAGTAATACGTAACTTTAAAATGTGTTTTAATTGAGCAGCCGAAGTGTGGATTCCATACAACACAGTCTGAATCGAAATTTCAACCTTAAGATCAAGTATACCTGCACAAACCTTAACTTGAGGTGCTGCAAACATAGCTTTGTCTTCCCCTCGCAGAATCATCACACCGAAATCTGCGAATCCCCTTAGGCGTTGTGACTATTTGAATTTGCAGATATTAGTAGTTTTGACTTTAGTACTAACACTACACTTTTTAGTGTTGTATTTTAAGTAGATACCTTTCTGCCACTTGGGTTATACATTTTTAACCATTTTAATATTTAAAATCAAACAACTAAATAATTCACTCATGCCGCTCATAAGTTAACACCTTCCTTACACATTTTGCGTTTATGAAAACAAGAGGACCTTATCAGTGTGGGTTTAGACCTGGAAAATCAACAAACGGCCAGATATTCACCATGCGCTAAATCTTGGTAAAGACCAGTGAAAAGGGATTCGACACACACCACCTCAGACACATAAGGTTTGTTAGAAAAATGTAACATATCGAAGTTGGGGTAGTATCGACCCCATTTTATCTTTTTTCCCAATACCATGTAACATTAACATACCAGACACTAACAAACCAATCTTATGGAGTAAAGTCACCCGGAATTTCGAAAATCTTTATATTAGATATATGAGGGCTTTATTAGAAATTTTTGACATGCAGATATACCATTGTAAGAGAAGATAACACCTGAATTTCAATTACATATCTCGCACATTGACCGATATTTTCAATCAAAAGTCAACAATAGATACTTGAGTCCAAATGTTTCGCGGCTAGGGACTTGAACAGTTTTTGTTGAATTTGAACAATTTTTGGTCATAATCTGGCACATACTAAACGCATTATTTATGCAAAGTTTTATCCCGTTCTTTCGATAGCTTCTCGCTTTCTGTACTGGAAATTGAAAGAATCAAGTTCTATATTGGAAATGTTCATGATTGTTATCCGACTTCGTTCATTTTCATATTGTAATATAAGAAGAAAACCACGGACCAAATTTTGTTGAAATCGGTCCGTCGGGTCCCGAGGTGTGGGATTTTATTGGCTTAGGAGATATGTACATTAAACGTTTTAGGGGAGAAAACCATTACTTTTTCAAAAGTTTTTACCCACAGGTGCCCCTAGCTACTACGATCTCTTGAACCAAAATTAGAGTTTTATATCTTGATTTAGTCCTTAGTTATGGCACTTTATAGGTTTTACGCCCAATGACAAACTGCTATTTTGCTATTAAGAAACTTGCATACCAAGTTTCATTAAGATATCTCAATTATTAATCAAGTTACAGCTTGCACGAATGGACGGACATATAGACAGTCACTCGGATCTCAACTTTTCTCGTCATTAATACATACATAATTTAATTTGCCAAAAAAGTCTTGCGGTATTTTCGTTAGTTGGCGCTGAAAGCGCGTAGTTCTAGTTTTATTCGTCGCATCGGGTCATGCCTTACCTTTTTGGAAAGCTCATTTCACGCGCTAACACGTGTTTAAGTCGCTCGTGAGTTATAGCGTCGCAAACATGGAGCAAAATAAAGAGAAAATACGGCATATTTTACAGTACTAATATGATAAAGGCAAAAATGCATCTGAAGCCGCCAATAAAATTTGTACAGTTTATGGACCCGATGCAGTTTCCATTTCCACCGCACAACGATGGTTTCAACGTTTTCGTTCTGGTGTAGAGGTGGTCGAAGATGCGCCACGCTCCGGTAGGCCTGTCGTCGAAAATTGCGATAAAATCGCTGAATTGGTCGAAAAGACCGGCATAGTAGTCATCAAACCGTTATAACCCATTTGAAGAAGTTTGGAGTCACTAAGAAGCTCGATGTATGGGTGCCACACGAATTGGTTCAATAAAAATAACGCAAGACTTTTTTGACAACCCAATATATATCCCTCTCTCGCTTAGTGTTAGGTGATACGTACAGCCGTTAGGTGATAAAAACTATAATACTCTCTAACAACAGGTTACAAGAATATAAGAAAACCTGCGTGAGCATTATCTAACAGCCAAAGAATAACAATAGAACAGTGCTTACGGTGACCGCGATCCCTTTTTTGAGGTAGCTTACGCCGTAAGCGTGAAAATAGTTTAAAGTGAAAAAAATAGCTCTATTTCTTTTTCTATTAATATTTTTCTTAATAAATTCAGTAATGTTAAACTACAAACCCCCTACTCTAGTCAACCCCACTGGCGCAGAGTTGAAAACAATACCACCAAAAAAGTTGAAGTTTGATAACACTTTTACCCAAGGTTTTTTTTTTCACAGGTTGAATTGAAAACCATAATACTGGCTTTCAAAACTTCAACCAAAATGCAGTTGGGTTGAAACCCGTAAGTATAAATACAAAGAAAAAACAAGAAAGGAAGGGCTAAGATCGGGGGTGCAACAAACATTTTATATTCTTGAAATTTGCATGAATCAAACCCAGCGAATTACCTTCGTTAACGAGAGAATCGTTAAAGTTAAATTTCTCTAACTCGAATCACCATAATCCACAAAAGCTTTGATAGAAAAACGAAAATCATTATTTACATGTAGTATATGGGAGTTGGGGGTAATATGAACCGATTTTATCTATTTTTGCCAATACTACATGTCATTAATATGTCTTCTTCTTCTTAATTGGCGTAGACACCGCTAACGCGATTATAGCCGAGTTAACAATCGCGCGCCAATCGTTTCTTCTTTTCGCTACGTGGCGCCAATTGGATATTCCAAACGAAGCCAGGTCCTTCTCCGCTTGGTCCTTCCAGCTGAGTGGAGATCTTCCTCTTCCTCTGCTTCCCCGGCGGGTATTATGTCGAATACTTTCAGAGCTGGAGTGTTTTCGTCCATTAACAACATGACCTAGCCAGCGTAGCCGCTGTCTTTTAATTCGCTGAACTATGTCAATGTCGTCATATATCTCATATAGCTCATCGTTCCAGCGAATACGATATTCGCCGTGGCCAATGCGCAAAGGACCATAAATCTTTCGCAGAACTTATCTATTGAAAACTCGCAAGGTCGACTTATCCGTTGTTGACATCGTCCAAGTCTCTGCACCATATAGCAGGACGGGAAATATGAGCGACTTATAGAGTTTGGTTTTTGTTTGTCGAGAGAGGACTTTGCTTCTCAATTGCCTACTCAGTCCGAAGTAGCACCTGTTGGCAAGAGTTATCCTGCGTTGGATTTCTAGGCTGACATTGTTGGTGGTTTATAGACGAAATTATCTACAATATAGACGAAATTATCTACAACTTCAAAGTTATGATTGTCAACAGTGACGTGAGGCCCAAGTCGCGAGTGCGACGACTGTTTGTTTGATGACAGGAGATATTTCGTCTTGCCCTCGTTCACTGCCAGACCCATTTGTTTTGCTTCCTTAACCAGTCTGGAGAAAGCAGTACTAACGACGCGGGTGTTGAGGCCGATGACATCAAAAGCAGCTTTGAAATCGACGAAGAGGTGGTGTGTGTCGATTCTGCTTTCACGGATCTTTTCCAAGATTTGGCGCATGGTGAATATCTGGTCGGTTGTTGATTTGCCAGGTCTAAAGCCACACTGATAAGGTCCAATCAGTTTGTTGACGGTGGGCTTTAATCTTTCACACAATACGCTCGATATAACCGTACATGCGATGTTGAGGAGGCTAATCCCACGGTAGTTGGCGCAGATTGTGAGGACTCCTTTTTTATGGATTGGGCATAGCAAACTTAATTTCCAATCGTTGGGTATGCTTTTGTCCGACCATATTTTACAAAGAAGCTGATGCATGCTCCTTATCTGTTCTTCGCCGCCGTGTTTCAACAGCTCGGCCGGCAATCCATCGGCCCCTGCCGCTTTGTTGTTCTTCAGGCGGGCAATTGCTATTCGAACCTCTTCATGGTCGGGCAATGGAACGTCTGCTCCATCGTCATCAATTGGAGAACCGGGTTCGCCTTCTCCTGGCGTTGTGAGTTCACTGCCATTCAGTAGGCTGGAGAAGTGTTCCCTCCATAATTTAAGTACTTTCTGGGCATCGGTAACTAGATCAACTTTGGGGGTCCTACAAGGGTCTGCTCCGGTCTTGAAACCTTCTGTAAGCCGCCGCATTTTTTCGTAGAATTTTCGAGCATTACCCCTGTCGGCCAGCTTATCAAGCTCTTCGTACTCACGCATTTCGGCCTCTTTTTTTTATTTCTGCAAATGCGTCTCGCTTCCTTCTTCAACTCTCGATATCTATCCCATCCCGCACGTTTTGTGGTCGATCGTAACGTTGCGAGGTAGGCAGCCTGTTTTCTCTCCGCTGCAACACGACACTCCTCGTCGTACCATCTGTTCTTTTGCGCTTTCCGAAAACCAATGGTTTCGGTTGCAGCTGTACATAAGGAGTTTGAAATGCCGTCCCACAGTTCCCTTATACCGAGTTGTTGACGAGTGCTCTCAGAGAGCAGGAGTGCAAGCCGAGTAGAAAATCGTTCGGCTGTCTCTTGTGATTGTAGCTTCTCGACGTCGAACCTTCCTTGTGTTTGTTGGGGTGCGTTTTTTGCTGCACAGAGGCAAGTGTGAATCTTGGCTGCAGCAAGATAAATGTCCGAGTCGATGTTAGGACCTCAGAGCGCACGCACATCTAAAACACTGGAGACGTGTCTTCCATCTATCACAACATGATCGATATGGTTGGTAGTTTTTCGATCCGGAGACAGCCAGGTAGCCTGATATATTTTATTGTACTGGAATCTAGTACCACAGATAAACATATTTCGGGCACCGGCGAAGTCGATCAGCCTCAACCCATTTGGGAATGTTTCTTCGTGGAGGCTGAATTTACCGACCGTCGTACCAAAGATACCTCCTTTGCCCACCCTGGCGTTAAAGTCGCCAAGCACGATTTTGGCATCGAGGCGGGGGCAGCGCTCATAGGTGTGCTCCAAGCGCTCATAGAAGGCATCTTTGGTCACATCGTCTTTGTCTTCCGTGGGTGCAAATCAGGGATATGTTAAAGAACCTCGCTTTGATGCGGATTGTGGCTAGACGTTTACTGGAGTGAATGATAGTACTCGGCGTCGGAGTCTCTCTCCCACCACGAATCCCACACCAAACTTGCGCTCCTTTGTATGTATGGCCACTGTAGTAAATGCCACAAGGACCTACTCGTCTTTGTCCTTGTCCCTTCCATCGCATTTCCTGGACGGCGGTGATGTCAGCCTTTATTTTCACGAGCACATCTAACAGGTTGGCTGCGGCACCTTCCCAATTAAGGGACCGGGCATTCCAGGTGCATGCCCTTAATTCGTAGTCCTTATTTCGTTTGCCATGGTCGTCAGCAAAAGGGGGGTCACTCATCCGAGGCTTGTTGTTCCTTTTCATTGGTATGATTTTTTACATGGAGGGTCCCGAACCCAACGCACAACACTGCGGAGGGGACTTTTCGCCTTCTCACTTTAGCTCGCATTCAAACGGATGTTCTTAGGCTACCCAGAGGATACTAGGTCAAAGACCGGAAGTCGTGAGCTGCTTGAGTCATATGTAAAAGAATCGTTTCTGGCCACTCCCAAGTGAATGGCGATCAGAGAACTTTCCTCACTTGCGTGAACTTCTACACATGACTCTATCCTCCAATTACAGTAATATGTCACAGACTAATAAAACATTCCCTGAGATTCATTAAAATTACCTCACATACCATCACCAATGCGTAAATATAGAGTAAGGTCACCCGTATATTATGTGTTTGTTATATGGAAGCTAGATCAAAATTTCACCCAATTTTATCTAGTTTAAGAACAAAGATACATTTTTATATCCAAACTGTCATTTTCGTAGAGATAACTCACATTATGGCCGATATATGCGCGATAAAGTCATCTGGAAGTTCGAAAATCGTTAAGGGAAAAATTGGGTAGTCGAAAGAGTTTTTTCGTAATTTGTCAATGTGTGTCGTTGCAGTCGTGTATCTCCAGTGCTGCCAACCACATGAGATTTTAAGCTTCATTTAATAAATTAAATTCATATAATTAATAAATTGAAAAAAAAAAGTTACAGCTGTTCGAAAATGAGCGAAAATAATGAAGAAATTCGCTATATTTTGAAATTTTTCTATAAAAAAGGGAAAAATGCCACGCAAGCCACAAAAAAAAATGGCAAAAAGTGGTCTACCAAAATGCTACATATTTCTTTATTTATTTTTTATTATAAAAATAAAAAATTAAGCTGAAGTTTGTTTAGAAATGCGAAAAGACTTTTCAACTACTCAATATTAACGCGATGCAACCCATTTTTAACGCACAGACATACCATTGTCAGGAAGAGATTCTCCCTGAATTTGAACATTGACCGATTTTGCGGTCAAAAGTCAACTTAGAAGTAGCTATTGAACAGTTTTTTTGGATTCGAACAATTTTTGTTCGCAAGTTAGAATACTATAATTCGATTATTCGTACAAAGTTTTATCCCGTTATATTATATTTTTATTGATATGTGTACCCGATGGTGAAAGAATGAAATGGATTTTAAAATTCTGTTATTTTGGAAGTAGGCGTGGTTGGTGTCCGATTTCGCCCATTTTTACATTGCGGCATAAAAATATTATGTATCGATGTGGTTGAAATCTGCTCACCGGTTCTAAAATATGTGATTTTATCTAAAAATAGGTGCTCCATCTCCATTGTACAATTTTACACCGGATATTTATCTATCTTGCTTAATTTTAGATGATATTTACAACAGAAATAACAGAAATTTTGTGTTTGCACGACCGATGCTGGAAAAATTAAAGCGAAATAGTCATTTATAATAAATATTTTATATTTAATTTATAATATACATATGTACGTTCAAATATTTAATAAAATTTGTACTTATGTTTTAATCCTGTCCGAAAGTTCACTGTATACAGAGTTTGTCCGGAAAGTAATAGGACTGAATCGATTTAAAAAAAACTCAATGAACCAATCGTTACAATTCTTTAAAAACTTTCAAAATAGGCTTTTTTTGTGTCGAAGCAGCGCTGCCAGCCTGATTTCCAAGCATTAAAGGCGTCACGGAAGGAATTCTCCGGAATAGCCTTGAGAGCCGAGGTGCATGCTGCTTTGATCACCTCTGTTCTCTCAAAATACTTGCCTTTCATCGGCCTTTTCAGGAAAGGACACAAAAAAAAGTTCGGGGGCCGCATCTGGACTGTAGGGTGGCTGCGGAACAACAACAATTTACCGACTGTTTGTTTCATGGCAGGAAATATTTCTTCTTGCCCTCGTTCAGTACCAGACACAAGGGTCTTTTCCATGATTTGGCCCATTTGTGGATTGAGCAGAGAACACTTAAATTTGAACTCATATTTTATGAAAAAGCTGATGCATGCTCCTTACCATTATATATTTGAATAGCTGGGCCGGCAATCATTCGACCCCGCTGCTTTGTTGTCCTTTAGACAGGTAATTGCTATTCGTGTTTCTTCGTGGTCAGCCACTGGAACGTTCGCTCCATTGTCATCGATTGGAGAATCGGGTTCACCATATCAAGCTATGTGTACTCACGGATTTCGGCCTCTCTCTTTTTTGTCTGCAAATGCGCCTTTCTTGCCTTTTCAACTCTCAATTACTATCCCATCCCGCACGTGTTGTGGTCGATTGTAACGTAGATAGTGAGTGTTGATGGCTCCACTGTGAATGACGGACAGTGCCTGTCGAAAGTCCATTGCGTACGAAGTCCGGTCGGCGTACTTTACGATGTCGTCGACGTAGTCCAGGAAGAACCTTTTGATGCTCCTAGGAGGCGGTTCCGCTCCAAGCAGGTGGCCGCAGGGATGGTTTCTGCGAAAACATCCCAGCAGAAACTGCCTGGAGAGGAGTTCATTATGCTCCTTAACTGGGAGCATAAGCGTCTGACTATGTAGATGTTCGATGGGAGACATCAAAAGGCATCCCGTCCCGGTCCGGAGTGCAGTATTTTGACAGGTCTGTAGTTTCCTCATCTGCCTGTCACTGCATCCAGGCGACCATATGGGTGCTGCGTAATTTAGGACCTGCCAGCCGATTGCCTTGTATGTTGCCAACAACGTTTCTTTGTCTTTTCCCCATGTGTTGCCGGCTAGCGACGTGAGGATTTTGTTGCGGCCCTGTACTTTGGCGATAATCGCGGTCGTGTGGGGAGAGAAGGAGCATAGACTATCGACGGTAACACCTAAAATCTTAGGGTTATTGACAGTCGGAATTTTGAGCCGTCGACTGCAATATTTAGTTCAAGTCTATACTCCTTCGTCCAGTTCGTAAATATGGTCGCTGTGGATTTGGTTAGGGAGAGTGTTAGGTTCCGTGCAGTGAGGAAACGGGAAAGGTCGGTGACCTTCGAACACATGCCATCGATTCCATTGCCCGACGTCAATATCGTACAGTCATCGGCGTACGAGGTTATGGAAACCCCCTCTGGTGGTTGAGGAAGTTTCGAGATATAGAAGTTAAACAGTAACGGAGAGAGGACACCGCCCTGCGGAACCCCCTGCTTAATTCTTCTCAATTTTGATGTTTCACCTCGAAATAGTACGGATGACTGACGACCGTTCAGATAGTTCATGGTCCACCTCTTTAGCCCTAGAGGGAGAGTGGTTTTTTCAATGTCCTGCAGTAGCGTTGTGTGATTGACCGTGCCAAAAGCTTTTGACAGGTCCAACGCTACGAGGATCGTTCTTTCGCAGGGTGATTTCTGGTTGAGGCCACGAGCTATCCGGGCGTTTATGACGCTAAGTGCTGTGGTGGTGCTGTGCAATTTTCGGAATCCGTGCTGGTGGCTGGCTAGGCTCAGGTGGTGAGTGAAAGTCGGGAGTAACAAGGCCTCAAGTGTCTTCACTACTGGTGAGAGGAGTTATCGGACGATAAGATTCCCCTTTGTAGGCGGGTTTCCCAGGTTTCAGTAGTGGGACCACTCTTCCGACTTTTCACACATCGGGTATTTGAAGAGTGGTCAGCAACAGATTGAGGACCTTGGTGAGGTAACTTACCCGTCGAACCTAGATGCTTTAACATTAGCACTTTGATTCCATCAGGGCCAATGGATTTGGAAGATTTTTCCTTGTTGATGACTCGTTGAACCTCCTCATCGGTGAAAGTAAGTGGCGCGCCTTCGTTTGGCATTTTGCGCAGCCGTCGGTTAACACATCGTTTAGCTTTGTCTGCCGAAGGGTGCAGTCTTAACTGCCGGCTAAAGTAGCTCGCGCACTTCTTCGGGTCCGAAGAGGCATGACCATTGAATTGAACTTCAACTCGGTCGTCATGTCTCTTCGGGTTAGACAAAGCTTTGACAGTAGCCCAAAGCTTACTCACACCGGTGAAGAGGTTGCAGGACTTCAGGTGCTCTATCCATTGCACTTCTTTTACAGCGGTGATATCAGCCTTTCCTTTTACGAGGACAAAAATCAGCTGGGCAGCGGTATCTCCCAAATTAAGAGACCGGAGGTTCCCTATGCATGCCTTTAAATCGTAATCCTTACTGCGATAGCCGGTGTCGTCATCAAATGGAGGTCTTGCACCCGAGGGTGTTGTTTCTTTTTAATTGCGGCGTTTTTTACGTGGAGGGTCAAACCCTGCGTACAACCCTGGATATAAATGGTTCGCATTTTGACCTTATATTGCCTTCAAACGGATGTACTTTGGCCCAGAGGATACTTGGTTTCTGGCCTCTCCCAAGTGAATGGCCCTCAGAGAACTTTCCCCATTTGCATGAACTTCTACACATGAAACCATCTTCTTATCAACTCTGTTGATGTGCAGACAAAAAATTAGTGTTACCGAGTTTTGCATAAATTGCGTCTAAGAATTGGCAAAACATAGAACGTGAGACATCAATTTGCAACACTCCTATCGTGATTGCCTTCACGAACACACCTTATATCAATATGTATCTTCAGTTAACTGCAGTTTGTTCAAATTAATATGTTCACTTAATTATGTTCAGGTAACTTAGGTATTAACAGTCATATATTATAAAACGTCAACTAAAATAGCAGTTATTTATATTACCTATTTAGCCCACATTACTATTAGAAAAGGATACTCTTAATCCATCAAGATGTCTCGCATTTGAACCGTACTTACGATATAAACTCAGACGTTTCCACAAATTGCAAAGTCGCCCATATAATCTAACATAAAAAGGCCAATTATCATCTAAAACTGTGCGTTGCCTCATATATGTAGTAAGTACCTTTCATTTACAGGTCCAATATACTATCCTTGTGGTTTAATTTAGTACCTTATCTCGTTTGATTGTGAGTTACCGTAAAATTTGGTGGTTGCAAAATCTTAATAATAAGATATATTAAACAATATACATCTCTCCACAATGATTTTATTTTAATATACATAAATACCAAAGTTATAATTTTTGATCTCTGTGAGAAAAGTTAACTTACTGTATTATGCATATGTATGTCAATGGTTCTAAATACACATCCATACGTATTTATTAATAATATATAAATGTACGTGCAATATGCGCATACAAAATAATGTATAAGCTTAAGTAAGTAAGCAGGTATGTGATTTTTCTAAATATAAACAATTAAGTCTTTGCTTTTATTTTTATATCTCTTATTGAAACTGCCTCAGGCAAATTTTTTCTACATTTGTCCTCCTTTACTACTTAAGCTGAATAAAACAAGCATATTCATATATATATACTATATATTATATGAATGTTTGTATGGTTGGATGTATGTGCTATAAAGATAGAATTTAAATAGTAAATATGTACGTATGTATATACATGTACAATTTCGGACACTATTCTTGCTTAAGGTTAGTCTGCATCAATTTTAATTAGGCACTAAAAGCGATCAACGCTCGCATTATTTTTGATAACTTATGCTATTTTCACTTCAGATGCAGTTTACTAAAATGTATAACATACTCAAATAATAATAACTCCTAACTATAGTAAGTATTTTAATCACAGGACTTTCCTATCTTAATTTTTTCGTGGCTTTCCTTAATTAATTCCAAGTATATGACAATGTTTTCCATTTAAATGTATGCAAACGCATGTCCTTGTAACAGCTAGATCATTCCATAATTTGTAATTGCAAAACTGACGATAAAGGCAATAGCAGATAAATTGACTATTTATGCTATATTATGATATAGTCGTTGTGTAACGATTTTCCACTTCGGTTTTTTAATAAAGGGTTCGTACTTATTTAAGATGAATTTGAAATTTCTGTAATTTTTGATTTCAAATTTAGTAGCAATAGGATGTCACCGCTGTGTAAAAAATATTTCAAGCCAGCAAGGGCATTTCATAATATTTTGCCGTTTGTAGTGTTTACCCCAACCTTTAACGAAACTAATGCAGATACTTCGCGTATTTACTGGACCCAGTTCTGCGCCAGGAAATTGTGAAGAACAAATCAGCGATTGAGCCCTGGTAAAAAGTGAATATGTAAGATAGAAATTTCAAATACCACAATATGTTTGAAGATATTTACCTTTTAATATCGAAAGCTTTAAGGCAATCTCCTGGTGTAACCTTATAAACGCATGACAAGCTTTCATTCAAGGTTGGTGATAAAATAAAAACGGGTGCCATAGAGCGGTTGTAAAGCCAAATTCCATCTGGCTCTTGACTTAATATAAGACCTATAAAATATGTGAAAACACAATAAACAAATAAGCTAGAGCTAGATTGTAGTATAGGAACATAGTTCCCACTTACCAAAACCAATTTTTTGTCGCGTACATTCAACATCCTCTCGAAGTGGTGTGGTCTTATCTGCAGTCAAATCTCTTAAACAAAAATCCTGACTGTCGTTATTATTTCCCCTTCCATCTGCATAAATGTTCAAAAAAGGTTTATGAACGGAACAACGATTTCCAACGCGTTCATTTAGCTCCCAATATGCTACCTGGCACCAAGAGTTTTGATCTGTAATAATAAATTAAAAAGCAATGTCAAAAATTAACTGAATTAACTGAATTTACTGAATATAAATAATAAAATAATTTAATGCGAAATTTTCTATTTTTGTCTCGCTTGGTGTGCATTGAAATAAAACGAAAGAAGAAGTAAACGAATATTTTCAATAATTAGAGTTTTGTGAACGAAATGAAAGAAATAAATGAGACGGATGCACCATACAATCAGAAGCGCGATTCAGAAAATATTACTACACATCTGATTTCTGAACTGAGAATGCATCCGAGAAAATTTCGAAATTTCACAAGAATTCAGGTGTTGTCAACATTTGAATATTTGCTGTCTTTAATAAAACATTTAATTTTTAAGCAAAATACAAACTACAGCAAAAGCAAGACTCCTGTAAATAGATTAGTTATGACATTTGTCATGTTTTTCTGTGTTGTCTTGTCTGTTTCATTCGGTGTTCGGTGTATTAATCGGCAACAAAGACGGCTGTGCCGCATTTGGTGTGCGTTGGCTGTATGAAAATATGTACATAAGAAGTTCGACAACAGCTCTTCAAACAAGTCAAAGCTCGAACATGCGTTTTCGTTTCGTCCTAGTCGGTGTAGGTTGTCACATATGAAGCTATGAGCTGTTGTCGTATAAGACAAAAAAAAAACTGTTTTGACTAAGCCGTCGTGGGTTCAGCCTAACCCTAAAATAAAAGCAAAGCTGAAAGTTAATACTCAAAATTGCCGCTTTTGGGGTTCTGAAATCCCAAATGAGATTTTCTAAAAGCAAATATGTAAGTACATTAGGGTGGGTCGATTCCGGACTTTTTTCGATTCGGGATTTCTAATAGTACAAAAAAGTTGCCTTAGTACTTCCTGATTCTAATGCAACTTTTTGTTTTGAGATCGAATTGCATCTTCAACCCCAACTCCGGCCTTGAAATTTCGGAAATTCGCCTAAAATCGTGAAATTGTCCACCTAGCGCCTGAAATATGCATCTCATGGCAAAATGTATAAAACAAAAATTATTTGTCACGTCATTTGCTACCGAAATGGTATGCGTGATCATGGCCGTAGGACGAACCGTTCCCGAGATACGAGCGAAAAGGCGGCGCGCCACAGCGCAAGGTGAAAAATGTTGCAGCTCTCAGCTAACCTGTATTGGTCACCCAGAACCCACCGCGTGGAAGTGGCTGCTCTTCGGGTTCCTCCCAAGCCCAACCCAACCAACCAACCATATGTCAGGCTTGTTTTAGTCTGAATCTATGTTAAATTTATTGATAAAATCAGATTTTGTACTAAACTTTGGCACTTGTTGCCTAGATTTCAGTGAGATTGGGGGCCAATAACTTTAGAAGATGCCTCTGTCACCAGTTTGACGGTTCTATCGACTGCCACGGTGTGAGAGGGGAATTCACTAAATTTCCATACCTCTGCAGTGTCTCCTGACAGCCCTTTTATGAGTTCTTCGTTAGAAGCTGAACAAAGAAATGGTGGAACAGTCAAGGTAATAGTATTCTAGTTAATCATATCGTAATAATTATTAGCTTTGTAATTCAGCTTTGGCACTTTATTACATCTAACCCTTCCATTTACAGTGTCAGACTCTGCTTCTCTGGCTGCCAGAAGACGGTCAAGGGCCAACTTTCTGACTTCTATCCGTTCGTCAGTCATCATACTAAGGAGAATGTTTTTTGGAAAAGCAAAGAAAGCATTCTGTTGAATGAATGAATCGACAACCTTGCGCAGTTTAGCAGGAAAGTATCTCGACCTTTGAATTGCAGCATAGAGATGGTGCGAGCCATCTTTGATTGAACTGTGGAATCTTATTGAGAACCACAAAGGGGAGTAAACTGTAAGTACGTACTTGACCAAAATCTTTATTACCTTTGTTAGTTTGTCAGTAGAAATGTATAATCTCAGAATTCTATTTGCACATGTGAGCCAGCGAGATTTGCACATGTTACCTGGATGCATCGACGCTAAATCTGAGGAACATTGACCGGAAATAACAGCTTCTGATATTTTATAGAGATAAGCTTGGTCTGTGCTAAGTTGGGTCGGATTAATAACCTCAGAAGGTAATTGGCAGAATGGAAAACATTCAAATTTGACAATAGGCAACTTCTCACAATCAGGGAGCAGTTTACCTATGTCGCCAGAGAATGTATTTGGACTCTTTGAGACACCATCTATGTGTTCGAAAAGAGCACGAAATGGCAGTTCGTTGAAGTGTAGAAGACAAACAACCCACTGTAATGGTCTAATACTAGTGCGTTTTGTTTGGTTTTAGAGGATGGAAGAAAAAAAAATTCATCATCAGCATCGTTTTTGGAAGAATCCATGTGCGACGCACCTACATTGTTGTCGTCTGTATGAGAGTCTGGCTGATCTGAATGGTCACCCTGTTCTAGCTGATACTTTGCTGGTAAGTGTTGATGTTGAATGACGTTTTGAAAGCTTTTTTTTACGTTCATTTTTCTTTGTAATCTTTTTTGTTTCAGGTAGATCAACACTTCCAATGCGACCAATTCTTCTGGTTCTCTGGTCCAAGAGAAATGGTTGTTCATTGATAGCAACTTTCATTTCTTTTGGACAAGTGCAAGAAGAAAAATAAATGCATTTACAAGCAGCGATGTCAAATAATTTTCCGGCAGAAGAGACAAAGTCGTCTCTTTTAGAGCTCAAACCTATTGGGTTCCTTAAAAACATTTGTTTAAGAGTCAAATTTCTTATGGCATGTAGTGAGCATTTGTACAACACTGGTGTGTGAAACTATCGGACTAGATGACTTTTTGAAAGTATTTTCAACCTTTTTTGCAACTATTTCTGTAATCTCATTACTCCTAGGTTCATAGTTGTCGCCTCGGAGTCGCCCTATACGAAATTTTACAAACTGATAACACAAAAGAACATTCTGGTAAGTAGGTAACTGGGACTCAGAGAGATATGCAGATATGCCAAACACAGGACATTTTTTTCTAAATTTAAATTTAGATACAGACATTTTGAGTTCTGTGTTCTGTTGAGAGAATATAAGTGATAGCACTCGGCGAAATCATCGACAAGAGTGAAGGAACTCGATGAAAAAATATTTATGTGGAGACCAGTCTGAACGTGTCGTATGGCGCAGGGAAATGCATGTAAGCGATAGAACTCGAGAAATCACCGATAAGAGTGAAGGAACTCAATGAAAAAATATTTGTATGGAGACCTATCCGAACGTATCCTTTGGCTTAGGTGAATGAATGTGAGTGATAGCACTCGGCGAAATCAACGTCAAGAAGTGTGGCCGCAAGCCGATTTTCACCTTGCGCTGTGGCGCGCCGAATTTTCGGTCGTATCTCGGGAACGGTTCGTCCTACGGCCATGATCACCATTTCGGTAGCAAATGACGTGACAAATAACTTTTGTTTTAGACATTTCGCCATGAGATGCGTATTTCAGGCGCTATGTAGACAATTTTACGATTTTAGTAATTTCCGAAATTTCAAGGCCGGAGTTGGGGTTGAAGATGCAATCCGATCTCAAAACAAAAAGTTGCATTGGAATCAGGAAGTACTAAGGCAACTTTTCCGCACTATTAGAAATCCCGAATCGAAAAAAATCCGGAATCGACCCTCCCTAATGTACATCCACAATATGTCACTGCTTGGTGAGGATTTTGGGCTGGAGGCAAAAGTGGACCATACTTTTTTATAACGTTTTTTATTAGTTTTCTCTGTATGTATGCATGTATAGTATCTTTGTAATGTATAAGTAAACATTGAGATATCTTAATGAAACTTACTGTGAATGTTTTCTAGTACTCAAGATGCTGGTATTGCAGATGGGCGTAATCGGACCACTGTCACGCTCTCAAAACTCTTTTAAAAGAAGTGCCATTACTAAGCACTAAATTTAGATACCGAAATGACATTTCTGTGTGTTGACTTTTTTAAAAAATGGGTGTAGTCCAACCCTCAACCCTCAAAATAGGGTTTTCATTACATATCTTCGAAACCGCTAAAGGTATTTCGACCAAACTTGGTGTCTTCTTTAAATTTCTTCACTCTTTGTAAAAATGTGTAACATCAGATATATATATATCCATATAACGGTTATGATGAAAACTAATGAAAGTGTGATAACTCACTGAATAAATTCGACACAAGCATACAACTTCCAAGCCCAAATGGTGGTGAAGAGGATAAGGTGGAAAATTTTAATAATGGGTGTGGCACCGCCAACTTTGAGATGAAATCTTATATGCGCAATAACTATCTGACCCTACTCAACCGTTCCTATCACACAATGTGAAAATCGGACAACAATTACATATCTACTTCACATATAACACAAATTTAAATTCCAGCTGATTCTTTCACTGCCAGTATCAAATCAAACACTGGCAGGACGTGAATATTGAGTGACTTATAGAGTTTGGCCTTTATTTGTCGGGAGAGGACTTTACTTCTCAATTGCCTACTCGGTCCGAAGTAGCACCTGTTAACAAGCGTGATTCTGTGTTAGATTTCGAATCAGACATAGTTATTGAGGTTAATACAGGTTCAAAACGAAATTATCTACGACTTCAAAATTATGACTGTCAACAGTGACGTGAATGCCAAGTCGCGAGTGCGACGATTGTCCAGTCTGGAGAAAACAGAACTAACGGCGCGGGTGCTGAGGCCGATGATATCAATATCATCGGTATACGCCAGCAACTGCACACTCTTATAAAAGATTGTACCTGCTCAATTAAGTTCTTCAGACCGAAAATTTCCTCCAGCAGCAGGTTGAAGAAGTCGCACGATAGGGAGTCACCTTGTCTGAAACCTCGTTTAGTATCGAACAGCTTGGAGAGGTTTTTCCTTATACTGAGCTTTTGATATTACTCAACGACAGTTTACACAGCGTGGATACCAAATTCAGAAATAGCGGCAAAAAGGCAGCTCCTTTTCGCCCTGTCAAAATAAACTTTAAAATCGACGAGGAGATGGTGCGTGTCTTTTCCAAGATTTGGCACATGGTGAATATCTAGTCAATTTTTTGTTTATTTAGGCCTAAATCCACACTGATCAGTTTGTTGACGGAGGGGATTTTTCACACAGTGCGCTCGATAGAATCTTAAATGCGATGTTGAGAAGGCTTATCCCACGGTAGTTGGCGCAGATTGTGGGGTATCTCTTTTTGTAGATTGGACGGAGCACACTTAAATTCCAATCGTTGGGCATGCTCTCGTACGACCATATTATACAAAGATGCTGATGCATGCTCCTTATTACTTCTTCGCTGCCGTTTTTGAATAGCTCGACCCGCAAACCATCGGCTCTCGTTGCTTTATTGTTCTTCAGATGGCTAGTTTCTATTCAAACTTCTGATGGTTCCACAAGACTATGCTCCGATGCTGAAATTTTTGTGTTAGACGCCACTTTTTTTCGTAGAATAACCCCTGTCGGCCAACTTGCCAGGCTCTTCATACTCACGCATTTCGGCCTCCTACCTTTTTTGTCTACAAATGTGTCTCGCTTTCCCTCTTCAACTCTCGGTATCTATCCCATCTCGCACGTATTGTGGTTGATTGTAAAGTTGCGAAGTAAGCAGTCTGTTTTCACTCCGCTGCGACACTTCTCGTCGTATTAGCTGTTCTTTTGAATTTTCTGAAAACCAATAGTTTCGGGTGGAGTTTGAAATGCCGTCCCATAGTTCTCTTATACCTAGTTGTTGACGAGTGCTGTCAGAGAGCAGAAGTGCAAGTCAAGAAGAAAATCGTTCGGCTATCTGTTGTGATTGCAGCATATCGACCTCGAAACTTCCTTGTGTTTGTTGACGTGCGTTTTTGCTGTAGAGGTGGGTGCGAATCATGGCTGCAACAAGGTAGTGGTCCGAGTCGATGTTAGCACCTCGGAGCGTACGCACATCTAAAAAACTGGAGTCGTGTTCTCCGTCTATCACAACATGATCGATCTGGTTGGTGGTTTTTCGATTCGAAGACAGCCAGGTGCCTTGATGAATTTGCTTATGCTGGAAGCTAGTACTACAGATAACAATATTGCGGGCCCCAGTGAAGTCGATCAACCTCAATCCTTTTGGAGATGTTTCATCGTGGAAGCTGAATTTACCAACCGTAGTGCCAAAGATATCTTCTTTCCTTACCCTGGCGTTAAAGTCGCCAATCACGATTTTGATATCGTGGCGGGGGCAGCTCTCATAGGTGCGCTTCAAGCGACGGAGTCTCTCTCCCACCACGAACCCCACACCAAACTTGCGCTCCTTTATACGGCCACTGTAGTAAATGCCCCAAGAACCTACTCGTCTCTGTCTTTGTCCCGTCCATTGCATTTCTTGGACGGCGATAATGTCAGCCTTTACGGTAACGAGGACAGCAACCAGTTGGGCAACGGGACCTTCCTGCGGTAATTTTCTTGACCATTTCTTAAGGTTTTTTTATATGAAGTTTTTACATTTCTTGATTTGAATAGTTTTAGTCGTGTAAGAAGCATCTTGATTCATCTTACATGATTTAAATATTTGCTATATAAGTATACCTCAAAATCAAATTGGACTTGGACTAGACGATCTAAATTGCCCTCGCAAATCGAATTGATACAAAATTTAGTTTGGATTAGAAAACGCTTTTTATGTTCGTCTGAACTATCACAAAATAGTTTTTACACATTTATTTAATCATTTATAGTGCACAAATAGTTTTAAATCGTAATTAAGGTTTCCTAAAATTGACTTATTTACATAATAATATAACGGTTGCATGCAAACAAATAAAAACTGTTACCGTACCCATATTTTGAAAACGAATAAAAACAATTAAAATTGAAAAGATGAAACTATAAGTCATTAGATTTAAATATCAATAATGCAAACATGACGCGAAATGTAGTAAAGAAACTAAATGAGTATATGACCTAAAATATAAGATTACCAGATACCAAATATGAGGGTAATATTTTAAAGGGATAGTTGAATTTAATATATATTTTGTTAATACCTGGAAATATATCCTGATGCAATGAAATTTCCAGCGAATCAAAACTAATTTTTCAGCTAACTATTATAAAGGAAACTTTTGACCCGCCCATGCCCGACATAAAATGAGCGATGCTAAAAAATATTTGAGTACATGTATGTTTTAATCGCGAACTTAGTATGAACCGATTAAAATTTCAAAGCCCTAGGAGTCCTGGTTTAAGAGTTACAGGGTGCTGCCTATAGGCAATGTCGTATTTGACAAAGTACTGAGGACAAACTTGAATTAATTTGTTTGCCTATTTTTGTTTTATTGTAATCTCTTACCAGTATTTAGTTACAAAAATCACTTACTATATTTTATTATTTTGCACAGGCAAGTGTAGACACAAATCAAGCTCCCAATTGAACAATTACAAGACTTTTTTGTTGATACTTGGTATATGCATATACAAAACCTTAGTCTACTGCACAAAAAAAAAAGCCGTTAAGAATAACGGGAGTTATAATAGCATAAGTTCAATGTTGCCTATAGGCAACGTCAGGCATGAGAGGGTTAAAATCAAAATAAAATCATAGCTAGACTTAAATATATGAAAGTTATACGCTTAATTCTGGAAATTTAGTAAATTATTTTACCTTTAACATCAGTTATTGTGATTTTTTTGGTCGAAAAGTTGGTATTGCTTAATATTTTAGCGAAGTCTTCTTCTGTAAAAAAAAAAAAAAATTATTAATACATATATTTAATTTAAGGAATGTATAAAGTCATATTATCACACTAATCACTTCACCAAAACCACAACTTAAAAAAAAAAACAGGAAAAGAGCCTAATATGTCTCCATTTTGATCGGTAAAAATAGTTGTTCGAACGAGTTACGACTTATTTTTATTCTTATATATAATAAAATATTACGAAAAGTAACTTAATTAGTTTGTATGATTAGAATAATCGAGAATAACTTTTTAAACTTTACGAAAAAATTATTAGTTATCGACGCGATCTATGTAAATACCATATCTCGTCAAGTGAATTAAATTTTTACTATAATCGTCACTTACACAAGCAATAAACAAATAGTTGTGTTTATGGTCCAGACGATTTTAAAAAGAGATCGTTGGAAAATCAAAGACGTTCTATCCAGCTTTTACCTGTAATTTGAACCATTGGTTTGGGCGAAGTGTGTTCATGTAAAAAATATAAAAAAATACTGGGCATTCATTCCAATTCACATAATCCATTAACCGATGGGAAGACTGGAGTATGAATAAATAAAATTACCTTCGAATTTCGATCTTTCCATTTCCTGGTAAGGCGGCGGAGCAGTATCTGTAAGAAAAATATTTTGTATACAGATGTGTAGGATGAAGGACAGAAATTTGCATGAATTTAATAATAATTAAGCTCTATCAAAAATTCTCAAATAAACATATTAGATAAACCAATATTTCATACAACTAATAGAGCTTTGTTCTAATACAAAATACCAGTGGTCCAACGAATTGTGACTACCGAAGCATACATTAAGAGAAGAAAGGAAACCAACACATAATAACTTACGAATAGGATGAACGATCAGACGTCGATAAAGAGTTTCGAGTTTTCGAAACATCTTTTCTCAGGCAATCACGTTCATCTGTCTTTCTGTCATCAGCTGAAAACGTTTGCGAAAAACGATCAATAGTACAAAAAACAAACAATCTCGATTAGTTTATTTTGAAAAGCTCATAAATTTCACATGCGTTTTTTCCGCACTTATGTGAAACAATCACCGCATTACGATTTTCTCTAACTGAACACTGCACTGATTATTATACATAAAAGTACGAATAGACCCTCCATACAAATTATATTAAAAAATAACGATACTTTTTCTATGATTTTGTCCTCGCTGTACGCATTACAAACTTTATAAGAGAATTTTAAAAGTGTATAATGATTATTCGTCTACAATTAGAACAATAGAAAGATGGGTTGCTGAATTTCAACGTGGTCGTACAAACCTTGAAGACGATCCACGTGAAGGACATCTAAAAAGCGCATCAACACCAGAAATCATGGCCAAAATGCAGGATGTGGTTGTGAAAGATCGCCGATTGACTGAGAGAGATTTAGTCGAAGTGTGAGGCATATTTTAGTGAAATTTTGGGTTATAGAAAGCTGTGTGCCGAATTCGCTAATATTGGAACACATTCGAATGCGACTTTCTCAGCAACATTTGGATCGTTTTAAAAAGTATAAAGTGGATTTTGTGCGTCGATTCATCCCTATGTATGAGATTTGGGTCCATCACCATGATCCTGAATAAAAACGAAAGGCTAAAGAGTGGTGTGAACCTGGTTGTTCGGCTTCGAAACGAGTTCGTGTCCGAAATCACATCTCAGTTTTTTGAGATGTGAAAGGAATCTTACTTGTGAACTTCCAAACTGATAAAACAATTATTTCTCAATATTTTTGCAACCTTTTGGACCAGTTGAAAGAAAAAATTCGTGAAAAAGGACCCGGTTTGCAGAAGAAAAAAATCGTTTTTCATCAAGACAATGCAATGGCTAAAATCCAAGGCAAGCGTTTTTTTATCAAAGGTCATCATTGAAGCGTAGTTTGCAGACCTTCCCGATTCTCACTTCAGGGATGGGATCCACAGATTGAAGGATTGTTAGAGTAAATGTATTAATGCTCAGGAAGATTATACTGAATTATAAAGTGTATTTTGAATCATAAAATTGTGGTTTTCTTATCAAACGACAAAACTTATTGAACAACTTGGTATGATTTAACTTTATAAGTGAGAAAAATTATTTAAAAGTTTATATTTAGGTTGTCATAAACTATTAGAGTTTTCACAGTCTAACTTCATGGAAACTGTTCTGTAAATTATGATTATCAAACAAATAATCGTTAAATGGTAAACATAAATAAAAACGATACTGACATACCAATGTTCGGATCTATGTACATATGTATTACGGTGGGTCAAAAAAGCAATTTTCTTTTTCATTTTGTACTATGAAAATGGGTTAATAGACTCACCAAGTATGAGGTCTTAATTGTAACGGGAAGATCCTCCACCTAACGGTTTTATTTTTTCATATTATCAGATAAGAAAAATTTGTATCTCGCTTTCAACTACTTTAAAAATATTTTCATAGGCTATATAGGAAATTGAATGCTCACCAAAATTATCTTCTACGGATTTTTCGTAAACTTAGTTGTTTTAGAAATATAAACGGTTGAAGTTTAACTAATTCTAGGAAAAATCGTTTTTTTTGGATTTTTATATCTCATATGCAAGACTATGGGCATTGCAATTTATAATAAACATCATTTCGCCATTCAAATAAACATCATTTTAAATTTCAACGCCCATAGTATCTTAGGAAATTTTCTGCTCTACCAAAATGGTGTATTTAATTATTCGATTCATGGTCAAAAAACAAAAAATAATAAAAATATATTTTAACCTATTTTTTAGAGCAGTAAATTTCTTGCAAAACTAGAATTTTTCCGATTTATAATATTTTTTTCTTTGAGCTATAAAATTCTTAAGAAACACATGTTTTCTTTAAAATAATAAAATTATAACCATGAACATCCTTTGAACGGTTAGGTTTACGAAAAAATTGTTACTGATCTTTCTGAAGAGCATTCAATTTCATACAGTACTTCAAAACGTTAGTTAATGGACCTTCCCATTAAAATGAAAAGCTCATATTTCGAGAGTCTTTCTTAGAGGTGTCTATCAACCAATTTTTCAGAATACGATGAAACGCACGCCTTTTTTAACAACCCTAAGCATGTATGTTACCGGGCTTACTTAAAATTTATCACATGAAAACACTTCGAATATTTGACATCAAGAAAAATATATTTTTAAACTAAATGATATTAAAGCAAGTAAGGAAGGGCTATGTTCGGGTGTAATCACTTACAGTCTCACAGAATAAAGTGGTATATGAGATTTCCGTATAATTTTAATTAGAAGTAAGTGTTGCCACAATTATTTACATTCGCAGTGAAAATATTTAGACGATTTTTTACGAATTTACTCCAATTGTGGGAAACCGTACTTTAGTTTTATTTTATAAGCTTATAATTCATTTAAAACGCATACCAATGAAGTGAGGAATATGAAAAAGAATCGTTTTATGACAAAGAATAAAAAATTGTATTTCTTATATCAATATTACAATACACTTATGATATATATAATTTATATTTAATCTTTGCTATTTCAAACAGAAGTCTTAATAGAGATTCGTTTCATTTGATTTTAGAGTATTTTATTTATATCTATATTTAGAAATTGTTATTTAATAACAAATAACACATGTAATTTAAAATTGCTTAATTAGAATATTTATATATTAAAATATTTTATATATACCATTCTAATGTCATTATGTTTAAAAACAATTCAAGAAGTGTTGTGTCTGAAAACTTTAGTTTGAAATAAAGAGTGATCCATTCCTTACTTTTTTAAAGAAAAACACAGAAACTTCAAAGCCAAGTCGCTGCATACGTCAGTCCAAGTTGCTGCCGATTATATTGACCATTAGTTGAGCGAAGTGCGCGAAACACATTCTTTACAGAACGTGAATTTCCGGAAAAAAGTTAAACGATTTGTAAACGTTGTTTAGGCGTAAGTATTTCCTTGATGAAAAGCCAAACAATACTGCACAAAAATAACATCACAGCTTGACACGACTCACGCGTGATCTGTGAAAAAAGAAGATATTGAAAAAGTACATCTACTTGGATCACCACTTGGATTAGAGACGCAAATACTATCACGGTAGCTGTGTACTGTCTCATAAGTAATTGCATTAACATGGATCTGAAAAAGCCTAATCGGTCTGTGTACAAAAAAATCCTACACCAAGCAGGGAACTAAAGTTATTTTTGGAGAATATTTCCCATTGTAGTCCCAAATGTTAAAACCTCTAACAATTAGAACGTATTGATTGCAAAACTCCGAAGTAAGGACTTCTTGAGGTTATGAAATTAAATGTTTCAACCAGGAACGTTCAAACAAAACTTCTAAAACTTTGCGGCCTGAATAAATTTTCTTTCTTTCTATTGAGGTAGTAATAATACTTGTTGCATAAACATATACATATATGTATGTATGTATAAATATAATGGTGGCAAAAAGCCAAACTGACGAAATGGAAACTTGGATGCAATATGAGCCCATGAGAGGCTCGTGACAATATTGGAATAAGTCAACTGTTCTATATTTATCAAAATTAAAAATTAAGGGTTCGTCTCAGTGTGCCGCTCCGAAAAATCACTGATTTTCGCGATTTTAATTTTTAATATTCAAATTACTAATTTGTCCTTTTTTTATTAAATAAATACATTCATGATGAATACACTTTGGATTTTTTTATGTTCATTTATGGGGTGTATAATACAATAGTTATATAAAATGTTAAAATTATACGTAAAAAGAGGACCCGCATGATGTCCACGACTGTGGCCGCAATTGTGATATAAAACAAAAATTTCAAAAAGATTGTTAATCTGTAAGAAAGTCGCTATCGCGCTATGGAGTTTTTTTTTTGTTTTGAAACTTGACAAGATGGCTGCGATTTTTCACCAGTTTTTCGTAGAAAAAAATACGAAGATTTCACAAACAAACAAGAAAAAAGCAAGCTAAATACCCTTCACAGCTGCATATCTGTTAGTAACTATGTATTCAGTTTGTATGGAAGCTATATGCTGTAGTAATCCGTTCTGAACAATTTTTTTGGAGATTATATTGTTACTTTAAGCAGTAATCCATGCCAAATTTCGTGAAGATACCACGTCAAATGCGAAAGTTTTCCATACAAGCCCTTGATTC
The DNA here is from genome assembly GCA_027475135.1 of Bactrocera correcta. Classification (NCBI taxonomy): domain Eukaryota; kingdom Metazoa; phylum Arthropoda; class Insecta; order Diptera; family Tephritidae; genus Bactrocera; species Bactrocera correcta. The sequence goes on from CM050322.1 coordinate 19,834,180, forward strand.
CGATCGTTCGGTTTGCATGGCAGCTATATGCTATAGTAATCCGATCTGAACAATTTCTTCTGATATTACATTATTTCTATAAACAATAACTCATACCAAATTTCGTGAAAATATATCGTCAAATGAGGATGTTTCCCATGCAAGCATTTGATTCCGATCGATCAGTTTGTATTGCAGCTACATGCTATAGTTAACCGATCTGAGCAAATAATCTGTGCCAACTTTTGTGAAGATACATTGTAAAATGCAAAAGTTTTCCATACAAGAACTTGATTCCGATCGTTCATTTTGTATGGCAGCTATATGTTATAGTGGTCCGATATCGGCAGTTCCAACAAATGAGCAGCTTCTTGAAGAGAAAATTACGCTTGTGTTTGTTCTAGCCGAAATATACTATATACATACTTTATATATATTTACATATGAAAGTTATTTTTAAAATAAGTGAACATTTTTGAAACTATACTGATTTTATTAAATTATTAATAATTATGATGTAAACAGTTTTCAGTTGAAGCGCAACTCGCAATTGTTCTGTATCACTTGGGTTCTTGCGATAAATGGCTACTCTGTCAGTAATGGTGGTGTTATTCAGGTTAGAGTTTGTTATTTTTCCGTATAACGTATTGACGTATTTCTTAGCTTTAGAATGTAACTGAGCATATTTTTAATGCCCTATTAAAATATAAAAACCCATTATATATTTTAACAAGTCCCTAGGAACCCAAAACGATTGTTTCTGAAACGTGGAGTGTGTTACATAACTCCATAGGATTCATTCATGGCACCGAAATACCTCTGGCGGAAAAACCGGCACAAGACCCAGAAGAGTACTTTTCACGGAAGAACATTTATTCAGTTAAGGCTCAAACCGTGTGCGATGAAAAATTTCAAAAGTGCACATAAGTATTTTTAATAATTGCGAAATGTCAAATAAAGCAGTTTCGTTTTGGAGGTGAATGGTTAGCAGGTGATAGTGCATACGTTGGGTAGTCAAAAACGTCTTTTCGTATTTCTAATCAAATTCAACTTATTTTTTTATATTTATATCAATAAATAAATAAACAAATATGTCCCATTTTGGTCGACCACTTTTTGCCATTTTCCGCTAGTCAGTGGAAGCCAGCGAATCATTGTTGTGCTACACGAACTGATACAGCATCCTCTTCATAAACTTCACAAATTTTATTGATGGCTTGCATAGCAATCTTCCCTTTTTTCTAAAAAAATTTCAAAATATAGACAGTTTCTTCATTATTTTCACCCATTTCTGAACAGCTGTAACTTTTTTCCAGCTTTCCCGAATTTAATGACACAATGTGATCTAGGACGACGAATGTTTTATACAAAATTTAATCGAAAATATTGAAAAAAAAATTTGGGACAAACAAGATGCCTTTTATTTCAATCGCGAGTATATAAAAAAATCTATGTGGTCAATCCTCTTCATTCCATCCTACTTCCTCTGTTATTTCCCTCACTGAACATGACCGAACTCTTTTTTTTTTAATTTCACTAATTTTCGTTAATATGCATATTCCGTTTAAAACAGAAGTAAGCATTTTAATTGTTTTTAAATATTTTAATTTTCAGAATCCAAACAAAATATAAAACCAAAACAAATTGTATATCGACAATTTTCTCTTCTGTATGTAAGTACATTATAGTCATTCAAAAGTCTACTCTCCGTTCCTTATGCATTTGACAGTCTTTTCGTTAATCTGGTGACAGTAAAATACGGCAGCATATGTATATTATAGTTACGCCTTAAATCTTATAACAAAACTATTTTTCAAACAAAACATTCAATCGCTATAGAATTGCCATTGAAGATAAAATTCTAACACATTTCAGCTAATTATACGTATGACTTGTTTCATCTTTTTAATCGTTCATGCTTCAATCGGATTTTTTCCACTTCGATTCTCTCTACTTAATAGCTCGACCGGCAATCCATCAGCCCCCGTCGCTTTGTTGTTTTTCAGATGGGTAATTGCTATTCGAACATCTTTATGGTCGGGCAATGGAACGTTGCGAAGTAGGCAGTCTGTTTTCTCTCCGCTGTCACACGGCACACCTCGTCGTACCAGCTGGTTTTTTGCATTTTCCGAAATAGTAAAAAATTACTACTCCAATATTAGTCGAACACATAGCAAATGTACATTCTCCGCAGGAGCATAAACACAATAATCTCTTATTTTAAAATAAAAAGAAAATTTCGTTTAAATTTAGCAAAAGGACGTACAGAAAAAAGGGAGAAATTTTGTGAAAAAGAAATTTTATTTCAAGATGAATCGAAGTTCAACATTTTTGGGAGCAATGGAAGAAAACAAGTAAAAGTCGCTGCTGCAACATAATCCGATACCTTTAGTAAGCGTAGCACCTTAAATTCAGTTTAGAATATACACTCGTGGCGACGCAAAGCTTACCACTATACCTTCTTAATTTTTTTTCGGACTTTTTCGTTCGTTCGGGATTTTTTTTTTTTTTTCAATTTAATTTTTCTTGTGTTCTTAATAAATAACAAAATTATAATATAGTTTTTAATTTATTACAAAACACAAACTAGCTTTTCTGTGCTTATACAAAAGCGGCAGATTTTTTTTTTTTTGTTTTTAAAGTAATAAAGCGACTAAACGTCATGTTTCAATTAAAGAAAAACAAAAGTAAACAATAATTTCATTTATAAAGTAAAAGAAAGAAATTTAAAATAAATTAAAACTATTAGTTTTTCATCGCATTTTTCGCGCTCATTTTGTAAAGCTCACTAATTTCCAAATAATTTCATCTATAGCTGAATGTTTTAAATTTTAAATATTTGTGATAAATAACATTTGGTTCTCAATAAAAAATTTTAATATCATTATAAAGTGTTGTCACAACACTTGAAAATTTTAAGTGGTAAGGTTTGTATGGCCACGAGTGTACTAGAATATGTCTATGAAATACATATTTGAGGGAAGCAAAAGAAAAAACAGATATTCACTGCTACTCAGCAACAGAACGCATAGTATTAGCTTGAAATAGCATCACATCTGCAGAGATGCCAAATTTAGTAGAATCAATGCCATGGCGGGTTAAAGCGAGATTTAAGCCAACGACCTAAATCATAAAATGAAATACCTAGAATTAAGTAAAATTCGCAATAAGATGTGGTAATTTCGTACAGCATCTGTGTTTTGAAAAACAAATTCACATAAAAATATTTGGTTATTATTCACTTCAAATGAATTGTGTGAATTTGTTTCCCAAACATAAGTATGTATACATAAGTAAATTTTAGAGCTAAAATTATTTAAAATAATATATTTTCATAATAAAAGTAATTGTAAATTATTACATGGGAAAACATAATAACGCAGAGCAGTGTCAAGTAACGGTTTCAAAAAGATCAATTCCGGAAAAATTACCATTCCGCCTCATTTAAAACAACGTGTCTAATGAAAACCCGCGTTTCAAGGTCCACCAGAAAAATATATTTCTGGTTTCAAAAAGGTAGAAACCACTAATTTTTCTATTCTAAAAAAGTTTTCTTCAAAGATTGGTTGAATTTTAGTTTTTGAATAATTTGAAAAAATGGATGCGTATCATAGAATAAAATCGAGAACAAAAATTAACAAATTTCTCGTTTTTCAGAACTACTTAAATTACAGTTATTTCGATAAATGTTTTAAACTAACATAATTATTTAAAGGGATCAGTAGGGTAATCTTTTTTCAATTTTTTTTTTTTTTTTGTTTTTTGAGTTTTCTGTTCTCTTATACCCTTAGAATTAATGTAGAAACCTACCTTTTATAATTTTTTATAACTTACAATGACAAAATGCATGTAAAAAAAGGGGAAAAATTAAAAAAAAACGTTAATTTCTTTTTTAGTTATCAACATTTTTTCATGATTCAGTAGGGACAATAACCACTTACGTACTTTTTAAGAATAAATTGGGTTTTTGTGTTTCAGATGATGCAAACATGAGAAATCGTAACCGCCTGTAAAAAAAAACGTATCTTATTCACCCAGCAGTTTCTCCGACGGATGTCATAAAAAAATTCCGAAAAAAATTGTTTATACACTCCGCGATATATATTCTATTGTAGAATAAAAATTTCTGTGAACAAAATGTCAAAAAACAGGCCAGATTACCGTACTGACCCCTTAGAGAGGTGTAAAAAAGTCCCATTTCATAGAAAAACTATTATTGTTACATAATTTTACATAATTACTAAGTCATTTACCTGTTTCGAGAACCCGAAACCAATGCAAAGGATTGCAGCAAACATAAATAGAGTGTCGGTCGGCTGTGCAGATTGGCAAACGTTTCAGCTCTGTTGCATCTCTCAAATTTGGCCAAAGGAATAATCGGCAACAAATCACATGTGGCTCTTCTTTGTAAATTAAGGATCGCTTCAATAAAATACATTGAGAATCGTGTGAAGCAGACATTTCTTTTCGACATCTGACTGAATCCAATAATTCCCCTTGTTGTTGCCGATTGAGCATTTTCATAAGCTTTCGAAAGATTTGTTGAGACTTTTGTAATTGTTTTCCATCTACTGCTTGTTGGCCTACATCTGGTTTTTCGTTTTGATGGGAAATCGAATTGATTGAGGAATAATCTGTCGGCAGACCGCTGACGCCACAACAATTTCGCAGCATATTTACTGTCGCCGTAAATGTTCCCGTATTTGTATTTGAAGCAGCCATTGTTACATTCGTTATCGATATAGTTGGATTCAACTGGTTCTTCAGGTTCGATTGGAGGGAACAATGGGATAATCTGGGTAAGTAATCCAATGAGCGCCTGAGGTGTGTCTGGTTTTGAGCTTGTCCCTCTTCGTTTGTAACGACGGTGAAAGCGTCGCAATCGTTTCCACAAGTAAATCCACTTTCGGAATCGTTCGCTTTCTGATCGTAGCTTACTTCCGTAAACGAACCAAAATATTCGAGGTTGGATGCTAGCGTGTTTGATGTAATCATAGTATGACAAAATGAATTCTGGTATTGCTGCAAATTCTGGTATTGAAGATCCGTTTGAAGTAGGTGTTGATGTTGATGGGGAGGTGGCTGTTGTGGATGATTGTTCATCCCATCGAAATCTCTTGACAGGTTTTTTGACGCATAACGCCATAGTTCCTTGTCCTTTCGAAATAGCATGGAGGGACGTAAAATGTTTTCGGAACATTTATTGTATTTATTGTAAAAGCATTATTTAATCTGATTGTTGTATTGTTCTAACTGTTTTCACAGTCATGCGATACCACTCAAAACTTTCGCTCCAAAAACAGAAAAATAAATAAAATCTAACTGCAAACTGAGACGAGTCCTCTGATGGCTTTTGTCATTTATAATTTATGTGCCTGGGCTAAATAAATATAAGCCAGAAAAACAGCCATATATGATAATTATAAAGCAATAAAAGCTTTGAATTCAGTTCATTGTTCGGATTAGCATAAAGTGAAGGCGAAGACAATAAATAATGCTGTATTTTTAATTACTCCTTTACGTCGTATAGATTTTTCGAAACATCATTTATTTAACAACTCGATTTGATATGTTAGTAATTTTCTATTTGAGTGTAGAATATCCTTTGTCATTTAATCTATTCTGAAATGAATTAAGAAAAAATGTTTTGTAAATAATTTAAAATAGAAAATAAAATCGATATTTATAATAATATTATACATAATATATATATAACTTATAATATGCAGTCAGGCATTTCAAAAATGACAGAGTGCTACATACATATACATATGTATATGACTAAAATACCGAATTTCAAGTTACAATAGCTTATTTAAAAATGTATAGTAACTTTCATTGGAAATACAAATAAGTATATTGTAGTACATTAAAAAAAATATTATTTTGTATAAAATTTTAAACTAGAGTTTTTAAATTTATCGTTATTGTATGAACTGAATTCAATAAGAAAATGTTTGATAAATTCCCCTTAAAGAGGCATTTGACTTCCAACAGTCAAAAAAGTGCATACGTTAATTTGAGCCGCATATGTAGCGAAAAGACTGGGGTTACTATTTAGATATTATAACGGGTGATTTTTTTGAGGTTAGGATTTTCATGCAGTAGTATTTGACAGATCACGTGGGATGTCAGACATGGTGTCAAAGAGAAAGATGCTCAGTATGCTTTGACATTTCATCATGAATAGACTTACTAACGAGCAACGCTTGCAAATCATTGAATTTTATTACCAAAATCAGTGTTCGGTTCGAAATGTGTTTCGCGTCCGTGTCCGATGAGCGATGAGGCTCATTTCTGGTTGAATGGCTACGTAAATAAGCAAAATTGCCGCATTTGGGGTGAAGAGCAACCAGAAGCCGTTCAAGAACTGCCCATGCATCCCGAAAAATGCACTGTTTGGTGTGGTTTGTACGCTGGTGGAATCATTGGACCGTATTTTTTCAAAGATGCTGTTGGACGCAACGTTACGGTGAATGGCGATCGCTATCGTTCGATGCTAACAAACTTTTTGTTGCCAAAAATGGAAGAACTGAACTTGGTTGACATGTGGTTTCAACAAGATGGCGCTACATGCCACACAGCTCGCGATTCTATGGCCATTTTGAGGGAAAACTTCGGACAACAATTCATCTCAAGAAATGGACCCGTAAGTTGGCCACCAAGATCATGCGATTTAACGCCTTTAGACTATTTTTTGTGGGGCTACGTCAAGTCTAAAGTCTACAGAAATAAGCCAGCAACTATTCCAGCTTTGGAAGACAACATTTCCGAAGAAATTCGGGCTATTCCGGCCGAAATGCTCGAAAAAGTTGCCCAAAATTGGACTTTCCGAATGGACCACCTAAGACGCAGCCGCGGTCAACATTTAAATGAAATTATCTTCAAAAAGTAAATGTCATGAACCAATCTAACGTTTCAAATAAAGAACCGATGAGATTTTGCAAATTTTATGCGTTTTTTTTTTAAAAAAGTTATCAAGCTCTTAAAAAATCACCCGTTATCATTCTATCGAAATCTTCAAGTGAATGCCCCAAGTTTCCAAGTTCACCACATGTAATAATTTTGAATTTTTTAAAAACTTTAACCATACCGGAATGATTTTTTATGTTGCCCAATGCATTTGGATTTATCTGAAAGCGCTGAATTTGCAGTACATTTACCATCAAACAAACCCAATGAAGCATTTGCTAGGCAATATAATTTTGTGATCAAACAAAAGCAAACCGTAATTACTTGTTTTAATCATTATTCTTCGTTCTTTACCGCCATAGAAACCGCTTACGCGGTTATAGCCGTGTTAGGAACAGCGCTCCAGTCGTTTCTCCCTTTCACGAGGTGGCGCCAATTGGAGATTCCAAACGAAAACAGGTCCATCTCGACCTAATCATTCCAAAGGAGTGAACGTATTCCTCTTCCTCTGCTTCCCCTGGCGGGTACTGCATCAAATATTTTCAGAGCGGGAGTGTTTTCGTCCATTCGGACGACATGACCAAGCCAGCGTAGCCGCTGTCTTTTCATTCGCTGAACTATGTCAACGCGTAGCGAACGCGCAAAGAACCATAAATCTTACGCAGAACCTTTCTCTCGAAAATTCGTAACGTCGACTCATCAGATGTTGTCACCGTCCATGCCTCTGCACGATATTATATTTGTTCGTCGAGAAAGGACTTTGCTTCACTTAGTCCGAAGTAGCATCTGTTGGCAAGAGATATTCTGGGTAAGATTTCGAAGCTAACGTTGTTGTTGGTATTGTTGCTGGTTCCAAGATAGATAAAATTACCTACAACTTCGAAGTCATAACTGTCAACAGTAACGTGGGTGTCTGCGACGACTGTGTGGTTGATGACAGGAGATATTTTGTCTTGACCTCATTCACAACCAGACCCACTTGCTTTGGTTTTTTTATCCATTCTGGACAAAGAGAACTAACGGCGCGGTAGTTAAGACTAATGATGTCAATATCATCAACATACGCCAGCAGCTGTACACTCTTATAGAAGATTGTACCTTCTCGGTTTAGTTCTGCAGCTCGAATTTTTTTATTTTCTCCAGAAGAAGGTTGAAGAAATCACACGAAAGAGAGTCGCCTTGTCTGAAATCCTGTTTGGAATCGAACGGCTCGGAGAGGTCCTTCCCGATCCTGACGGAGCTTTTGGTTTTGCTCAACGTCAGTTTACACAGCCGTATTAGTTTTGCGGGGATACCAAATTCAGACATCGCGGCATAAAAGCAGCATCTTTTCGTGCTGTCATAGGCAGCTTTGAAATCTACGAAAAGGTGATTTGTGTCGATTCTCTTTTCATGGGTCTTTTCCAAAATTTGGCGCATGGTGAATATCTCGTCAGTTGTTGATTTGCCAGGTCTAAAGCCAGACTGATAAGGTCCAATCAGTTTGTTGACGGTGGGCTTTAATCTTTTACACAATACGCTTGATAGACCTTATACGCGGTGTTGAGGAAGCTTATCCCACGATAGTTGGCGCAGATTAAATTCCAATTCGTGGGCATGCTTTTATCCGACCATATTTTACAAAGAAACTGATGCATGCTTCTTATCAGTTCTTCTCCGCCGCGCTTGAATAGCTCGACCGGCAATCCATCGGCCCCCGGCCGATTTGTTTCTTCAGATGGCTGACTGCTATTCGAACTTCTTCATGGTCGGTCCATCGTCATCGATTTGGGGAATCGGGTTCGCCTTTTCCTGGCGTTATTTATTCACTGCCATTCACCTGGCTGGAGAAATGTTCCCTCAATAATTTTAGAATGCGTTGGGCATCGGTCACCAGATCACCCTCTTGGGTTCTACAAGAGTATGCTCCGGTCTTGACCTCTTCTGCAAGTCCGCGCATTTTTTCGTAGAATTTTGGAGCATTACCTCTGTCGGCCAGCTTATCAAGCTCTTCATACTCACGCATTTCGGTCTTTCTCTTTTTCTGTCAGATCTCTCCACTGCGACACGGCATTCTTCGTCGTATCAGCTGTTCTTTTGCATTTTCCGAAAACCAATGGTTTCGATTGCATATGCACTTAAGGAGCTTGAAATGCCATCCCACAGTTACCTTATACTGAGTTGTCGTCTCTCAGAAAGCAGAAATGCAAGTCGAGTAGAAAATCATTAGGCTGTTTGTTGTGATTGCAGTTTCTCGACGTCAAACCTCCCTTGTGTTTGTTAAGTGACGTGCAAAAATCAAGATAGTGGTCCGAGTCGGTGTTAGAACCTCGGAGCGTACGTACGGCTTTCTGATCCGGAGACAGCCAGGTGCCTTGGTGTATTCTATTGTGCTGGAATCTAGTAGCCATTAAGGGACGTTTCCTAGTGGAGGCTTAATTTACCTAGTGGCGGCGGCAGCTTTCATAGGTGCACTCCAAGCACTCAAAGAAGACATCGTTGTTTACAGCGTCCTTCTCTTCCATCGTGGCATAGGCGCAAATCGGCGATATGTTGAAGAACCTCGCTTTGATGCGGATTGTGGCTAGATGTTCATCCACCGGAGTGAATTATAGTACTCGGCGATGGAGTCTCTCTCCCACCACGAATCCTACACCAAACTTGCGCTCCTTTATATGGCCACTATAGTAAATGCCACAAGGACCTACTCGTCTTGGACGGCGGTGATGTAAGCCTTTATTTTCACGAGGACATCAACCAGCTGATCAGCGGCACCTTCCAAATTAAGGGACCGGACATTCCAGGTGCATGCCTTCAAATCGTAGTCTTTATTTCGTTTTCCATGGTCGTCATCAAAAGGGCTGGTTATTATTTAATCATTATTACTTGGTAGAAAAGAACATAACTCTTGCCAATAGGTGCTACTGCGGACTGAGGAGGCAATTGAGAAGCAAAGCCCTCTCTCGACAAACAAAAACCAAACTCTACAAGTCACTCATAATTCCCGTCCTGCTATATGGTGCAGAGGCTTGGACGATGTCAAGCACGGATGAATCGACGTTGCGAGTTTTCGAGAGAAAAGTTCTGCGAAATATGTATGGTTCTTTGCGCGTTAGCCACGCCGAATATCTCATTCGATGGAAGGATGAGCTGTACGAGTTATACGACGACATTGACGTAGTTCAGCGAATTAAAAGACAGCGGCTACGCTGGCTAGGTCATGTTGTTGATGGACGAAAACACTCCAGCTCTGAAAGTACCCGCGGGTGTAAGCAGAGGAAGAGGAAGACCTCCATTCCGTTGGAAGGACCAAGTGGAGAAGGACCTGGCTTCGCTTGGAGTATCCTATTGACGCCACGCAGCGAAAAAAGAAACGACTAATGCGCTGTTGCTAACTCGGAAATAACCAGATAAGCGGTGCCTACGCCAGTAAAGAATAAGAAGAGGACTTTAAAATAAAACAAAAATAATAATTTTATGTGCATTTTTCCTTAACAAATTGGAAATTTCAGTATCGTATGTACACTTTTAAACAAACAAATATAATTATTAGCAGCATTTTTTATTTAAGTTAAAACTTTGTTGTACATAACTTTGATTTAAAGGGAATTTGATAGTTGGCATTCGCTTCGAGGAACGTTCACAAAGAGCCATAGAAATTTATATTCCATCAGAATGTGTGCTTGTGAGGATTTTCTGCAGCCTCTTTATGGCTTTACGTTGTAAGGAGTTGCTTCACAATAAATCTTTGTGAAGCCGCAACAGAGTAATTACAAAATGTGCAGAACTGCCTGGAAACTGATTTACCATTCGACGTATAAGTTAACCACCGCGGCACGCAAAACTTGTTTGGCAATCAACTGATCGATAAACTTAACCCTTTCTATCTCAGCGTTGCTTCTGGGCAATTTCGGCTGTTTAGAGATTAACTGTAAGCGTTGTCTTATTTTTGGCCGGCTCATACTTAGAAATTACGGCATTTTTATTAGTATTCTTGGTTTTGTTTCAAAGAAATTCACTTTTGAAGATCACTTAGCAAAGCAATTTCAAAGAGAGTTGGTGTGTGTCGCTAAAAATTGTGTTGTGTAGTTCGAAAGAGGCAGTAAAGTTGTTAATATACTTTGATGAAGAATAAGTAAAATAAAAAATGTAAACTGAATATAATTAAGCTAAATTTAAGCTTACATAACTGTACTAAAGGTTAATTTCATTTGTCTTAACTAATAACGAGGTAACTAATAACCAAGGGGCAAGGCTGAGCTCAAATCGCTACTGGCCACAGCTGGCGGATAGTGGACGGCCTACGGTAAGAAGGTTAGCTGCGAATAGTAAAATGCAGACCAAGAGCTGCAGGAGAAGAGGGCTTGGCTCAAAACGCCTCACTCGCCCAATAAATCTCCCGCGAAGAGGCGAGGAGATGCCACCTTAAAATAAGCGTCCACAACCCCCACCGGGGTTGTACCGTGAGAGAACCTACCCAAGAGAGAGAGGCAACAAAGCGATGAGGGAAGAGAAGATGACGAAAAACCCTGGGCAAAAGCCCATCAGAATTGGGACCAGTAAAATTCTGATTATGATGTACTGGAAAACCGATACGGATCAGACTGACAAAGGGCTGGAGAGGGCAGTATTCTGTCACCTTAGTATATAGGAGTGACATCTTTTCGTAATGGCTGGCAGGTTAATACTGCTCTCACCTCCGTCTCGTTAAAGCCATGGTAGGATTTGAAGTACGTTCATAAGGACTTGTGTCAACCCTCGCGTGGCCTCCTTGCCTGCATAGATAGCCACGGGGTTCATTAAGTGCGAATGTTACAACGTGCGGAGATAGCGGCTTTAAGCGGAGACCCAATAGAAGGAAATGAACAACAACAAAAACCCCAACAAAAAGAAGAACAACAAAGATGGCCAAGAAAAGGAATACGGGACAGTCTTGCGTAGAAGCCTTAGGGTACTCAAATCCCCCGTACTCATCACCACTCCAAAACAGCCAAACAAAAATGGAGAAAAGACAGCCCCAAGAGAGACTCCAGTCACACAAGCAGCACCGGCAAAACAAGGAGAAGGGAAGAGCAAACGACTAACAGAGGCCGTTATAATAAAACCAGCAGAAGGGAATAGCTACGTCGAAGTCCTCAAGAATATCCGTAGTAAGGTAGATCTAAAATAAGCAGAGGTCAAGATCAAGGGCATCCGCAAAATAAGGGCAGGGGCCCTATTACTAGAGCTGGGGTAGGGATAGTCCACAAAGGCCAGCTTCTGTGAGGCACTCAAGTCCACACTTAAAGAGACTGCAACTGTCGCCGACCTTAAAACTAAGGCCACCATAGAAATCAGAGACCTCGACTCGCTCACAACAAAAGAAGAAGTTGCAGTGGCTGTCAAAGAAGCGCTACAGGACCCCACTGAAGACTTATCAATTAATATAACAGCTCCTAACACAAGACAAGATAGGGCAGACACACTGATGCGACGGGCACGCATCAAAATTGAATAGGTTAACTGCAGACTGCGGTTAAAAGAAACCTCCATAAGGTGTTTCCGGTACGGCCAACCAGGGCACAAATTGAAAGAGTGCATAAAGCCTCCTTCATGCTGCCTTTGCGTAGAGGGCTCCGCAAAATGTTTGGTATATAGGAACTACCGAAACTGATGAAGATTCTACAAGCCAACATGCATAGATGCAAGGCCGCTGATGCACTACTCTCGCAAATGGTGATGGAAAACGACTACGAGATAATAATCAAAAGCGAGCAATACAAAAATAAAGAGAGAGGTACATGGCTAGAATATAGCAGCTCAACCGCCGCTATATGGTTACCACCGGGGAGTAATGCCACCACTGTAAGCAATGGGAACGGCAACGGTTTCGTCTGGGCCAAGTGCGACATTTTTGCAGTAATTAGCTGCTACTTGACGCCAAGCCATAGGATACAGGAATTCCAAGAAAAGCTCGACAATATAGAGGGCACAGCCAGGACTATAGAAGGCCAATTGATTATCGCCGAAGACCTAAACTCCAGAGCCGTAGAGTGGGGTATGCCAAACATTGACTCGAAAGGAAAGCGAATTTTAGAAATAGCTGCACGGCTAGGTCTAATAGTGCTCAACACGGGAAATGCAACCACGTTCAGAAGGCCGGGATGCGAGGAAACCACACCAGACATCATCCTATCAATAGAACGCATGGCAGGCTCAATAAATAATTGGAAAGTCCTGGAGGATTACACTGGCAGCGATCATCACTACATATCTTTCACGATCGATACTGAAAGAAACGCTTACCAGCTCAAAACATAGTGGAACACGAAAGTGGAATATCTCGAAACTAGACACATCAAAATTAATCGCCGCAATAGACGAGCAGAACCCACCCAGCACACAACGATCAATATAACCAAAGCCTGCCAAAAATCAATGCCCAAGGCTACCTCCCGCAAACGCAAAGCAGCAGTCTACTGGTGGACTGAAAACGTCGCCCAATTAAAGACGCACATGCCTCCGTCTTCGCAGATCCTACGCGAGATCCAGCCGCAGAGAAGCCGCAACCCAAGAAGCCGAGCAATACAAAGCAGCAAAAGAAGAGCTGAAGCACGCCATCGACAACAGTAAAAAGAAAAAATGGGAGGAACTACGGGAGGATATAAACAGAAACCCCTGGGGCTAAGGTATAAAATTGTGATGAAAAAACTCGGTGCTCGAGCAAAGCCACCTGACGTAACCGCTGCCAAAATGGACCACATCGTGAACGCTCTATTTCCCACACACGAAACAAGGGCCAGTGATCCATACCAAACTCTAAGTACTGCACAAACCCCCCAGTTCACCGTTGAAGAGCTGCAAATAGCCACTGGCAAGCTCAAGGCCAACAAATCACCCGGCCCGGACGGGATCCCAGCAAAAGTCCTCAAAATAATCGCTGCAGAACGCCAAGGATTACTGCTGAATATGTACAACGCCTGCCTTGAAACCGGAATATTCCCTGAACCCTGGAAAAAGCAACGACTGGTGCTAATCAGTAAGGGAAAAGGAGACCCCGATTCGTCATCAGAATACCGTCCATTATGCATGCTTGACACAGCGGGAAAGATGCACGAAAGCTTACTTAAACCCAGACTAGAAGCGGCTATCAACGAAGCTGGAGGACTGTCCCCTAGACAACACGGCTTTAACGCGACAGATCAACCATAGGAGCTATAAAATGCGTTATAGAAAGCGTAGAAGCCGCACAGCGCAGATGGCATAAATACGAAAGAATAGTGTTGCTGTTGACTCGACCTGTCCGAAACGCCTTCAACAGCGCTAGATGGGTAGATATGATCGACGCCCTCGAGAAAAGATTCAAGATACCCGACTACCTCAGGGCTGTGGTGCGGAGCTACCTTAACAACAGAAAACTGCTGTCACTTCAGGAGCAGCACAAGGATCCATTCTAGGCCCAGACCTGTGGAACATCCGTTATGACGAAATATTAAAACTAGAAATGCCAGATGAATCGTATCTAATTGGCTATGCGGACGACATTGCAGCAGTAATCACAGCAAGGGATACAGAAGAAGCGCGAAGAAAGCTGAACCAGGTCCTGATACGGACGCAAGCATGGCTCGCTACGGAGAAATAAGGAAAGATACGATAGCATCACGGCAACTAGTTGGGAGAATGAAAGTCGCGGCAGATGGACGGCTTATAAAAGATTTAGGTTTATGGACAAGTCGTAAATTCGGAGAGGTAGACTTTTACATAACCCAGATGTTCCTTCAAAAAGTACCTCTACTGAATGGGAAAAGTGACCTGCAAGTTGCACATACCGCTGCTGCTACGATAGCATCGACGATTCGGAAGGCATTTTCCATCCCCTCACCCGCAAAAAAAAAAACTAATAACCAGGTGAGTGATTGCCATTTGTGGTAATAAATATATTTGTACTTAGATATGAAACCGGAAGAGAAAGGATTGACAAATGAAAAAATTGAAAGGATCGTAAATTTTGAATGGGATAAAGACAAAGATAAAGAAAGAAAGTGAAAATGAGATGGAAGATATATCCACAGTGTTAGAGAACAATTTGGATGGGATAATGGAAAAAGGAGCACAAGCAACTTCCGGTATCGCCCAAACCTATGTGCGTGCCGACTCAAAATTTTTACCAAATACTTTTTAAATGAATACAAAACCATTAATATTAAAAAAAGTTTCATTTCACGGGGAAAAAGTTGGTGTCGAAAGGGTCAAACACGTTGTCAAACGTATTTGAAAAAATACATTGCTTTCAGAAAAAAATTGTATATCAACTAAATTATACTATGGAATCGTCTTTGTAAACAAAATAAAGAAACTCGTTTTCGAATAAAAAGTAATAATATGCCTTAATATGTATAATTCTTTAAACATTTTTTTTAAGTATGAAATATGCATAAAAATATGCAATATGAATTTCTAAGAAAATATCTATTAAATTTTAAAAGAAAGTTGTTGCAGTGGAACTTTTTTTATTGCAAAACCCTTGCATGGTGCACGAATTGCAGAATTTTCGACTTGGTGAAACGGCACAAAACTAAAAAGATGTGCAGGACCACAAGATGAAGCTAATCGTCGAATCGAAGGTTAGTATTATAATGATAATTTAAATTTATTGTAAATAAATCATTTATAATTATAAATATCTTCCGCAAAAATTGGCAAACGACCAACTGAGGGAAATATTTGGAATGTGGTTGGCAGCCATGCGACCGTTACTGGTTGAAAGCAACCTTCCTTCGCCTCATCTGTGTCCAGCCAGCCCTGCACCAGAACTCGAAGTAGAATTCTTGAAAAAAGAATGTGTACCTGCTGCGCCATCAAATGCCGCACCTTCGGTAGCGCCAATTTCTACAGCGGTATCAACATACCAACGGTCAATTCGGTCACCGAAATCATCCGTTGACCAATTGGCGGCTATCCAAGCTGAAAAAATTACTATGGAAGCAAAGAAGCTGGAATTTGACAAATATAATTCGAAAGAGAAAAGAAAATTTAAAAAAATAGAGATAAAATTAAAAAGTTATAAAAACTGATGAAAAATACAAGGTGTTAGAATTAGAAATGAAAGAAAGTGTGGCTATTAAGGTTGGTATCCAGCTCTCAAGTAATTACTGAAGAAAAAAAATACATTATTTCTCAAGTAATTTTGACAGCTGGTTACGCATTGTGAATGATCCACATTAGAAAAGCAAGAGAGAATAAACAAATGCGAATATGTATGTATGTAGTAACATAAATATTTGCATTGCTATTTAAGGAATGTTGTTGATAATTGGTAAGTTTTATACAACATTTCAAAATGAAATATACTTCATAATAATGATTTTAACTAATTTATGATCATTTTAACGATCTACTTTGAATTTCTTCCAAGAAACAATTGTTGATTTTATGTTTCTTCGCAAAACCAGGTTTGCCATATTTATTAAAAATTTGTTTTTTTTTTTTGAAAAATATTCCGTTAATTTCACAACGGTGAATTGCACAAATGACTTTCATTAAAAAATAATTTAACTTTACCGCTCAGAAAACATATGTTCCTGTATGTACATATAATATTTCACCGCATTTGTGATAAACAGCAGTTGGCATCTTTGCAAAGCAATTGAAAACATATTATTATTGGTGAAGATATTTTGGATGGCGTTGATGTTGGGGAGCAAGAAAAAGAAGACGATACTCCAAGGTCTCCATCAATTCCCAAAGTTTTAAAATGCATACAAGAACTTCAAATATATATTTATTTAGAAAAACGGTTTTCTTTTCGCCTGAATTAGGGAATATGGAATGGCATGAGATTTCTCGAAAAACGAACAATAAAAAAACAAACATTACTTTAAAAAACTATAATACTAAAAAAGTGATAAAGCAATATTGCAGGTAATGAAAATGTCCTCAACTTTTGTGTGCAGACTTTTTTCACATAACCTCAAATTTATGTGAAAATTTCAAATAACTCAGTTTTTGGGTTTCTTATTTTTATCTTGCACAAAATATTTTTTCTTTCAAGAAATTTTATGTAAACTAACCTTCTCATATCCGAAGCACACTGTTCTTTTTTATTTAAAATATTTTTTTCTCCTTCTATTGACCTAATATTAAAAAAAATGTAATTTTTAATCAAGAATTCTCCAGTCAAAATTCACTATTTATTTCATTATTTATAACAATGATTTCTAAATATACATATAAGTGCAATGTGTTGTTTTTGTTCCTTATATTTCTTCACTTAAAGTTAAAAATATTATTTTAATATCATTTCCAAAAGCTAAATAAATACGGTAAAGTGCACACACATATTTATGATTTGTTTTATTGGTCCAATTAAGCGGGGTTCAGCTAATTGATGAAACTGTTCAGTTAAACGAGTATCGGTTAATTGTTCAATTTTTAAGTGCAATTAATTTCGCATGAAATTTGTCATCAAACTAAAAGTTGTTTCAAAATACTCCATAAACTACTTCTAGCGTTTTCTTTTCTAGATGAAAATTTTGATTACCAAATCAAAAAATAAAAATGGGCTGCAAACTCTTACGTTTTGAGAAGGATAAGAAAACTGCAACTTTCTGAAAAACACTCGACAAAAAAAAACTCTTTAGTCCAGTGAATTTGTATTTGTGATTTACATTTTGTTTAGATAATTTTGTGTGACCCCTTTTAGGTAAACTGAAAACCCTCATTCGGAGGTTAGATAAAAAATTGCGTGGAGGATTTTGTGAGTTGTGATGAAGAAGAATGCTAGAACTAAACAGAATATCGATAATCTACAACAATACACATTTTATAATATACATACTTATGTATCTATTATAATAAAATTGATTCACTTTCATCATAGTAGATGTAATTTGTTTTTCATTCACATTCGGAGATTGGACGCTTTTCCGCATTGCTCAAGTTATCTGCTTTCTTTATTATTGGTAATGAAATTACATCTTTCAGTAACTGTAATAGAAAAAAAATTTTGGCAGAAATCGAAGAGTTATATACACATTCTTACAGAGTACAGTCGAAATAATAATGACGGTTACAATAAAGCCATTTCGGATGGTGACTCTCGAAACTAGCAAGGATCAAAGTTAGGGAAAATTCGTTTTGAATTTCAGTAAGATATCTGAGAGATTGACCGATATTATCCGTAAAAGATTCGCAATAGAAACTGGTGTCGGCGTATTCGGTATGTGGGGACTTGAATAGTTTTGTTCCGAACAATTTATATAAGGCTCACTGAAAGTATGGGTTAATTTCGCACAATAAGGTAGGACGGTCAGGATAACATGACCTACATAATTTGGTAGGAATGGGTAAGTCTCTAAAAATGGATTTTCACCAAAATGTAAAGCCCTTTTCGTACCATCTTGGGTATAAAATTTTATTTCTCTGGCGCATTTAGTTATACATTTATCACACTTTTAATAGTTTTTAACAAAAACCGTTATATGAAAAGTTGCTCTTGTTATTTATCCATTTCAATCGAATTTGGATCTTATAGATTGAATAGTTTAGGGACTTTTCTCAATATCTGGTTAGCAGCCACCTGCCAGTTAAGTTCTGGTTAACTTAAACAAGACTCTTGTTTTCGGTAAATAACCTTTTTTAATCCAACTCTTATAAGCCAAGCCTAATATGATTGCAAACACGTATATAAACGTACTAAAACTTATTTCTCCCATTTTTTATTTACATTTTTCTTGAAATTTGCGTTGGCTTTGTCGGTGATTTGCATTAGATTAAAGAACAAAACTTCGATTGCGAAAACTTTAGTATACCGTCCCATGATTTCTTAAATAAAATGGGTATGGCCGGATAGGTCGGATAGCCATGGGAAACTCATAGTTTTCGAGATATTTGCGTTTAAAGTTGAGAATTATCACTATTTGAAGTACGTATATTTATACTCTTGGAACCAGTTGCTAAAGAGTATTTTAGTTTTGTTCATCTAACGGTTGTACGTATCACTAATCGAGATAGATAAAGGGTTATATATTTATAAATCATCAGGATGACGAGAAAAGTTGAAATACGGTTGACTATTTGCCTGTCCACCCGTCCGTCCATCCATGCAAGCCGTAACTTCTGTATAAAGCGCCATACTTAAGCACTTAATTAAGGTATACTACTATGTCCAAAATAAGGTGACATTTGAATTCAAACTACGCGCATCGAAGAATTTGGAGAATTATTTTTTTTTAGGTTGGTAGTACTGGCAGTCATATTTATGTCAAATTTCATGTCTAAATATTCATTAGTGTTTGAGATACGTGTCGTTTTGTGAGCTGCTAAAAGTGAGTTTTTCGATTTTTGCGAAGTCGAAATTTGTTGAGCAAAGAATTTGCAATAAATTTTATTTACGGAATCAATTTTCTGCTGCGGGTACATTGAATTTTTTGGAAAAAGGCGTCGCGTTGAAGTGTGTGAAACGATGCTTTCCGACTACCAGGGTGTCATGAAATGAATTATAACTGGCGATGAGACTTGGACCTATGCTTACGACCCCGAAACAACCGATCAATCGAGCGAATATCGTGCCAAAAGAGAGCCGAGACCAAAAAAATCGCGCCAAAGTCGCTCAAAACTCAAGGTCATGTTGTCTGTTTTCTTCGATTATAGCGGTGTTGTGCATTATGAATTCCTTCCAACCGGTCAAACAGTCAACAAGGAATATTATTTGAACGTTATGCGTCGTTTGCGTAACTCTATCCGCCTAAAAAGGCCGGAATTGTGGAATGACAATTCTTGGTTTTTACAAAACGATAATGCACCATCCCATACTGTCCTCGTAATTCGTGATCATTTCACCAAAAACACAACCCATATCGTTCCGCAACCACCGTATTCACCTGGGCCCGAATCGCGGCAGTCGTGGGCGAGCAAGTAATCGTATCGAGTGAAATTTCGTAATATGTCGAGTGTGCGGATCGTCGCACTCGATAAGAAACGAATAGAAATTTTATGAAATAACTTCCCTGTTGTAGCTCTAAATGAGATTTTCGAATACATTGAAATACGAAACAAAACTAAATAAGAAAGTATTTGAATTGGGATTGAACGTAAATATTCAATATACGTTTATGCAACATGTGTAATAAAGTGTATATAAATTTACGAAATTTAGTTTTTGCATTCAATAAAATGAACCCTAACGTGTTTTTTACAAGTTCATCAGATGAAAAACATCACCAAATGCACGTAAGGTTCAGGATCCGTGATACAAGTAAGCCCATGGCTTTACCTGAAGCAGCGTTAGAAAATTTTTAATTAAACCGTTTATCTTATTATAGATCTTATTATTTTAAATCATTTACAGATTCAGGAAGCGGTATAGACTGACCAAAGACGCATTTACTTTCATCGGATGAGAAATAAAATTTATCCACCGCAGTACCACCAATGCTTCAATTAGCCGGTGGGCCAGTGGAAAATTCTCAGTAATGATAAAGGAAGTCGGTATAGTCCTGAAGAGGTGGCAAAGTTCCGCAATGTATGTGCAGAGTTGCATAACATCTATATAGTTTAAAAATTCAAAATATTGCAAATATTTTGTAAATGAAAACAATAATACTGAAATAGATACGAGAAATGAGACCCAATTAACTAAATTGGTAATAAAATTAGAGATCATATTATGATGTATTTAGATAATAATTGAATTAAACGTTCCAATAACATTTGAATTCATATTTTCTTTTAATAAATATATTTTCAATAAAAACAGGAACTTGGAATTAAGATATCGTATATATTAGTGTTTATTTCTGAACTTTTCTTTGTTTTGCAAATTTGCTTTATGTACCTCTTCTTTTATTTGCAGCGATCTCTTCTTTAAAGCAATTAGTTTCTCAAGATTTTTTCTTCAACTGCAACATCTATCCCCGTAGCTTGGAGGAGTTGCTCTTCTGCTATAGTTAAAAGCTATTCCTCGTACTGGCCACCACCAGTCCTTTGTTCAGAGGCTTTGTTGAATGAAATTTTCTTTTTTATATTGTGCTTTTTATCAGCAAATACCTATTTTTGTATTTTATTGTTATTTTAATCGTCTATTATTTTATTTATTTAATTAATATTATTTGCTTGTATTGATCTTACTTTTCGTCAAAATTTAGCATCTTTCATCGGTGGTCCGGCAGAGTTAAGTTTTAGCGTCAATTATGGGATGCATTGATGCATTATTTAATGCAACTTTGCCTTGCCCACAATTAGGCAAACTATTATTTGCTGAGATCTGATGCTGTAGCATAAAATCACTCATCACATTTTTTTTATGTATATTTATTTTTTTTACATTTGTCCTTAAATCATTAGTTATAATTCTAAAATATGTTAACTAAACTCAATAAAAGAAAAATAACTTACATTTTACCTCCGATTATTTTTAACTGATATATTCAAAACTTTTTTCTTTAATTTGTACTATAACGTTTCTCAAATAGCTAACGAGTGAGATTTCGATTCTTTCGTACAAACGAGAACACGTTATCGAATGAGCAAATTTCAAATTTCGAAAGAGCGTATTCGATAGTGAGTACAACGATCCGGACACAAAAAAAAAATATTTGAATTTCGCACGTTAACGTGTGCCGCGATTCGGACCCTGATCTTGCGCCGTGCGGTTTCTGGCTGTTCACAAAGCTCAAAAGACCGCTCCAGGGACACCGTTTTTATACGATAGAGGAGATTCAAACCGCAGCGAGGACGGAACTGAAAGCCATCCCGGAAAGTGACTACAACCAGTGTTTCGAAGATTGAAAAATCCGTTGGCATAAGTGCATTGCATCGGGAGGGGATTACTTTGAAGGGGATGAAATTGATTTGGAAGAATAAATAAAGAATAAATACAATGTCACCTTTGGGCACAGTAGTAAAGCTGTAAATCGATACAGAGGATTGCAGTAGCAAGGAGCACCTATGCTTTTAAATGTGGTCATGGCCTCTAACAAGTTTAATGTATGTATATAAATCCTACACCCCTTAAACTAAAACAATCAAAATTGCTGAGTGCAAATCTTATAAGAATTTTACCGGCAAATTGAAAATGGTTGATAACGGAGGATAGTGGGGTTATCTCCCCATTTAACGGTACTGTTAAAAACTACCTAACAACAAACACGCCAGAGACATTAAATTTTGCAACCGAGATAGTAAGAAATAGCTTTATGGGAGTTGGTGTAAAAATTAATCGATGGGTGAAATCTCATATATCGGGGTCCAACCAACCGATTTCGACAACATTTAGTACGTAGCATTCTTACATTCATGTCACAACATGAAAATGGACGAAATCGTACAACAATGACACTTGATTTGTTCAGTTTTCAGTACACAAATCAAGAATGTAACTGGATACAACTTTGCACGCATAATGTATTTAGTATGTGCCACTTTATGACCAAAAATTAAAAACTGGCCAAGCTCCTAGGTACCGAATATTTAGACCTCGGTACCTATAAATGACTTTTGATATATATAACTGAAATTAAGGGATAATACTTCTCTTATTATGGTGTCTGTATGTCAAAAATGTGTTGGATGATTAGCCTAACCCCTGTATAACTAATATCAGGAATTTCGAACATTTAACTGACTTTACTATATATGATTAGTTTTACACCTTAAAATATTTCCCTGGCTTTGATTTTTGCAAGTTACAAGGGTATAAAATGTTCGGTTCTATCCGAAGTAGCCCTTCCTTACTTGTTTCGATTTAAAATTAATTTAACACTTATATTTTGTATTTTTATGTCCACTAACACTTCACTAATTCTTTCGCACAAACTTTTTTACGTTATATAGTGCAAAAAATAGTTTTATATCAATATTGGAGTTATTGTTCAATTCTATTTATTTAACAACAACTAAATGGTTGCAGTCTGTCAAATAATCAGTGTTACCCTATCGTTATACTTGTATTAAAAAAAAACTAAAGGAAATAAAGAAAATAGGTTATACGAAAAAAAAGATTACATGCAGTTGTCTACCGCAAAAAATCTTTTTATTACCCGCCACTGGAGTCTTTCTTTCAATTTTATCTTAGGTAGCTTGTAAAATTTATTACTAAGGTAACACTGATTATTTGGCAGTTTGTAACTCTTTCGTTGTTGTTAAATAAATAGAATTGAACAATAAGTTAAATATTGAATTAAAACTATTATTGAACTATATAATACGTACTTCAAATAGTGTTAATTTTTAACTTTAAACCCAAGTATCTCGAAAACTATAAGTTTCCCGCGGCTATAACTATAAATACCCATTTTAATCCCGAAATCCTGGAACGGCATTCCAAAGTTCGACTTAATGCAGTAACCAAAACTATTACATCAGAAGTGTGCTAACCTAGCAGCCTAGCAGCAGTATATGTACATATATACCTAACACACTTTTCACATGTTTCAATGGCATTAAAGTCGGGGCTCTAAACAGATGTGTTGATAATTTTACAATTGCCGGCAAGACGAAATAAGTATCTCCTGCCATCAAACAAACAGTCGTCGCACTCGCAATTTGGCACTCACGTCACTGTTGGCAGTCATATCTTTGAAGTTGTAGATAGTTTCGTATATTTGGGATCCAGCATAAACACCACCAACAATGTCAGCCTGGAAATCCAACGCAGGATAACTCTTGCCAATAGGTGCTACTTCGGATTGAGTAGGCAATTGAGAAGTAAAGTCCTCTCTCGACGAACAAAAACCAAACTCTATAAGTCACTCATAATTCCCGTCCTGCTATATGGTGCAGAGGTTTGGACGATGACAACAACTGATGAGTTGACGTTGCGAGTTTTCGAGAAAAAAGTTCTGCAAAAGATTTACGGCCACGGCGAATATCGCATTCGATGGAACGATGACCTGTACGAGATATTCGACGACATTGACAAAGTTCAGCGAATTAAAAAACAGCGGCTACGCTGCCTAGGTCATGTTGTCCGGATGGACGAAAACACTCCAGCTCTGAAAGTATTCGACGCAGTACCCGCCGAGGGAAGCAGAGCAAGAGGAAGACCTCCACTCCGTTTGAAGGACCAGGTGGAGAAGGACCTGGCCTCGCTTGAAATATCCAATTGGCGACACGTAGCGAAAAGAAGAAACGACTGGCGCGCTGTTGTTGACGCGGCTATAATCGCGTAAGCGGTGTCTACGCCAATTATGAATAAGAAGATAAAAGTATAACACTCCTTCGTGATCACCATTGAAAATACGTAAGTGTTACCGCGCAGAACGAAATAATTGTCCATTTATAGGAAAACCGCGCAAATTTTATGTTACTTTAGATCTTCAGAAGAGGGCTCTTTTAGTTGCTCATTAATGCCAAATCTCTTTGGTGTCGCTCATTGCGTTCACACGAGCGACACGAGTGCGCAACTTGAGTCGGACAATAATTTGCATCTCAAGTTTTTGTACGCTTCATGTACGTAGCGCACAAATATATTTTTGATTACCCAATGTTTTTCCTTTTTCGCCTTTTTCCAAAACATGTCTATGATATTACATATAAAAAAATTATAACATTTAAATTTCTGAACATAATGTAAATGTTGCTATTGCAACCATGAAAAAATTTTCAAAATGAAAAAGAATACCGAATTGCGTAGCACCGAACTGTTATGAATAAGAACACAAAGCAGGGACAATGGGATGCCCAACTTATTCCAGTGTGAGAGCGCTTCAAAATAAGCGTTTTTATAACATTTTTCGTTGTGGCCAGATCGAACAAAATAATGGCTTTTGGGCATTTAAATAAAAACACCCAACATTTATTACGATTGCAAATTATTATATATTGGACTTTTAATACAAGGCGAAACCTCTTAAATCCTTTTTTATGATTTTATGGTATATTAAGAGAACTGACTTTCGATCTTTCAATACTTAATAAGGTGAATTAAGCCTGTTAGTTCTCAATTTATAAAGGTTTTTAATCAATTGTTACATAAAATATATTTAAATTTCGCATTTTTTTTATTTTCATTATTTTAAATTTTTTATTAGCGATCTTCGGTATAATTTTCATATGGTCGTTCCAGTTATTCCAATTGCAAAACGTCAAAACCTACCCAATCCAGTCAACTGTCAAAGTTCGGTAGGTGAGCGGGCATCTCTTTATCTCTGACACAAAGTGTGCTACCCGTGCACGAGCCTTCTTGTGAAACTTGTATTAGTGATCAAAGTGCCGTTTTGTCAAAAACTATACTAAAGGCATAACAAATTAAATTAAATTAGTTATCTTTTCTTCACATTTGAGTAAAGTTGTCATTACCTAGTTTGTAGCAGAACAAAACTAAAATCCAAATAATAAAAAGATTAATTAAGAGAGCATTCAGCTATTCCATGTCTGATCGAGCTGATATAGCAGATGTTTCATCTCTTGATATAAATATACTTCCTTCGACAATGTAATTTTTGCTAAAATATGATTTTAGATTTTAAGACTTCAAAAAATTTTGCATAATGTTTACTTCCCAATTCAATAATTAAATACCGTCATTACAGCGTTCAAGATCTATGGGCGTGTTTTTTAATTCGCTCCGTGTATTCTGACTTTACAAAAAGTATAAAACATTGATAAGATGAAAACAAACAATTAAATAAAAAACAAATTATTTATAATAAATATAAACAAATATTGCACGAAAAAGACAAAAACAAAAAAGAACCAAACAAACAATAATGAGTGCTGCGCAGCTTTACTAGCTAAGTATAGGTATTCCTTAAATCCCTACTTCAACAAAAATAAGAGGCCGATGATGAGTCCTCGCAGCGTTCAGCTAAAATGTAAATGAAACAAAATACGTAGTCAACAGAAGTAGCAGTAAACAGCAATCGGGCAACAACAAATGCGCTGGCAGCAACCAGTATGCAGCTACCAGAAAACACCAGGACAGCAAAGGAAAACAAAACGCAAGGTGATGATGTACCAAGCAAAAACGGACCATCTATTTGGACTGGTATTGATCGCTACATAAGCGTAAAAAGAAAATTAAGTCCAATTAAATAAGCGATCAATAGCAAATAATTTCAACCAAGGAAGCTAAATGGTAAAAAGCCAGAATTTCTAAATGGCAACAGATTTGCCTTGCTGAGCAAAGAGCCTAACGATGATTCAAAGGGTACCACCACAGTTGTAAATGCCAAACCCCTTCCAATCTTTTTGCGTGAGCATAGCTCGAATGCGCTTTTCTCCAAACTAAAGAATATAATAGGTTTTAAAAGACCTTAAAAAAATCTTTAAACAAAATTTTAAAAAGGCCTGAAAGTTTTGGATTTTTAGTTTTAAAAAAGCTAAATATTTTCCAATGGGGAACTTAAATTGCATAAATATTTTTGACCAAAGTAAATTTGGACCACTTACAAATTCAATTAGTGCTAAAAATGGTTCTAAGCAGCAACACCTCCATGTAAAAGCGTAAAGACACAGTTTTGCTGAAAAACATTTAAAAAACCCCCAAAATCATTTAACGGGGTGCGCAGTTTAAAGGCGGAAGACGTCGCCCAAAGTCACGATATTCTTAATATTCCATATCAAAAATTAGTAAGGGCATTCCGGGTTCTTTCAAAATTGCCGGGGCCTTAAATTTTTTTTGACGCCCCAAAAACGTTCGGAAGCTGAAGAAATTGTTCAACAATAAGGATTGCATAAGTCAAACCGAAGTCGCACGAAAATTCGAATGCTCACAGCCATATATCTGCAAAACGTTAAATAGACTTCACATTAAAGCCAGAAAAAAGCAGCGTTGTCCAGGGTACACCGAAGAGCAGATAAGTCAAGTTAAATCACAATGTCGGTGGATGTGCAAGAATTTTCGTGGAAAATCATTCATTTTGGATGATGAGAGCTACTTTTCACTCAGCGGGCCACAAATGCCGGGCAACGATGTTTATTACACAGACGATATGTCTATAACGCCTCCCGAGATAAAGTACAAATTCAAAAAAAAATTTGAGTCCAAAGTTATGCTCTACATCGCAGTTTCTCCTAAGGGTATTTCTGAGCCATTCTTTAAGCCAAATGGACTGGCAATAAATCATGAGACGTACATTAATCAATGTTTGGACAAAATTTTGGTTCCTTTCATACATAAACACCATAAAAACGATAAAATCGTATTCTGGCCGGACAAAGCCTCTTCTCATTATGCAAATGCGACATTGGAGTTCTTGGTCAACAAAAACATCTACTTTGTGCCTAAAGAAAAGAATCCGACAAACTTACCACAATGCCGACCGATTGAGGATTTTTTTGGAGAAATCAAAGCTTTAGTGTATAAAAATGGTTGGAAGGCTCAAAATTTGAAGCAGCTGACACGTCGCATCCGGAAGTGCCTTAAGGAAGTTGATACCAACGGTGTACAACGTGCTTGCTCATGTATCCTGACTAAACTAAGACGGGTTGCTGACAATGGACCGTATTTTGAAGTTCATTAATTTTTTCGTTTTTAAAATAATATAATTATACTATATAGAATAGCTTACCTTTTTGTTAATAGTATATTTTAAGTTACGTTGAAATAAAATTAGTGCAGATTTTTAGTTATAACCCGTTAATAGGCACAAACAATTTTCACAAAGTGACCTTGAAAAAAAGGTAACATAGATGAAACAAGAATTCAAAAATACACTGATAAAAGTTTCATGGATGTTGTAAAATACCCGTCAAATAATGACATGAATTACTACTCTTACCAATGCAGAGCTTAAAGTTGTCATAAAAGGTATAGAATCTTCGGTAGACTCGAATGCTATGTTCGGACCGACAACGAAAACATATTCGTGGAAAAAACTGGTTTTCGCACGAAAACTTGTGTTTTCGTCCATGTAAAAGCTGTCAAACGAAAACACAGTTTTCGCTGAAAACTACTTGAAAACTTACGTTCCACTCATTATAATCGGTGCCTGCTCTAGTTTAATGGATTTTCTTGGAAGACATTTTTTGTCGGCCCTAAATTGTCACTTGATATTTTTTTATATTCCATATACAAAAC
Source organism: Bactrocera correcta (assembly GCA_027475135.1). NCBI lineage: Eukaryota > Metazoa > Arthropoda > Insecta > Diptera > Tephritidae > Bactrocera > Bactrocera correcta. The sequence continues at coordinate 19,862,048 of CM050322.1, forward strand.
AGCTGCTCACTGTTAAGGGGATTCTCTTGTTCTTGCAAAACCCTTGCACGGTGCACCAATTGCAGAATTTTCTTCTTGGTACAGCGGCACAACAAACACACGCAAAAATTTATTTGCAATGGCTGTAAAATATGTCAGACCGAAACCCATGTTTATTTTCGTGCCGTCATATATCACTAGATTCGTAATGGGTGCTCTCTTGGCCTTGCATATTTCGGTATAGGCTTTTTGCATTTTTTGTCATCTTGAAAGAGCAACAGAATCCCCATATTGATAGTTGTCAGTAAAAACTCATCGATAACACACATTGTCGGTCCGAACGACTTACATTCCACAACATACAAATGTGTTTTCAAAATGTTTTCAATGTCGGTCCGAACATAGTATAAAGATGTTGATGAAGCACTGGAAGAATGTGGTTTTAGAATTAAACCAGTAATAAATATTTTTAGCAGAAATGAAGTCCCACAATCAATGTTCAAAATAGATTTTTTTTATTACAAACATTTTTAAAACTTTCAAAAACTAACGAGCAGTTTGATTTGAATAACTTAAAAACAAATTAAAAAGAAATTAATAGTAATATTCATACATATATGGTATATAATTAATTCCTTTTCAACTAGAGCGGCATGAGTCTAAAAGATTTCTCGCCTCCTCGTTCACATGTGCATTAAGCCTTTTGTAGTGGGCATCTGCCTGACTTCTTATCTCTTCGGTGACTGTATTCATCCTTAGGTCTCGATGAATTTCAGCATTTCTGCAGTACCAGGGAGCATTTACAATGCCTCTTAGCACCTTGTTTTAAAAACGTTGTATAATTTTAATACTGCCATCATTGGCACATCCCTACGGTTGCGCACCATATGACCATACCGGCTTGATTATTTGTTTATAAAGAAGTAATTTGTTGTGTATGGACAGGTTTGACCTTCGCTCAATTAGCCATTTCATTTTCGACAATTTCAGATTAAGTTCGATCCTTTTTATTTTAATATTCTCTTTCCAACGAAATCTATAATCGAGCGTGATTCCAAGATATTTAGCTGTATTTGGGTATGGTATGCAGACATATAGAATACTTGTACTACTTTTGTTTATAAAATTTAAATGAACCGATTTGCCACCATTTAGTTTTACTCTCCATTTTTTAGTCCAACTTACTACAGAGTTACTTGCATGTTGCAGGTTTACCGCAGCTTTTTCTGCTGTTTTTTCGACGCATAGTATTGCGGTGTCATCAGCAAAAGTGGCAGTCGTACTGTTTGGTTTCGACGGTAAGTCTCTTGTATACAGAATATAAAAAAGTGGACCTAAGCTATTTTCCCCGAGGAACGCCTTCGTGCCATACCTTGTCAAACGCTTGTGCAACATCATGAAATACAGCTGAGCATACGTTTCCCCCCTCCAGGGATTTTTCTATTTCTGATGTTATTTTGTGAATTTGTTCCATTGTTGAATGCTTATTTCTAAAACCGAACTGATGCGATGGGATTAACTGCTTTTCGTCGGTTATATATTTTAATGTTAGATGAATTAATTTTTCCAAAAGTTTTGAGAGAAAATAGAGTTACCGCCAAATTCTAGCCAACTAAAAAAAATTAAATGTGTACATCTGATCTACGATTTAAAATATCTGCGCCATCGTAGAACTATCATTAAGGAAGGAAATGGTCCAACTGCCAAGAGTATGGACGCACGAAAGCACATTGCATCCTACGCATTGTATGTGTGGTGTGTGGTGATTCGCGTCTTACATCAAAATGTGCTCATAAAAAAAGAGGATTTAAATAAAAAATATAGTAATGTGGGGGAAATCACATTACAAACTGTAAGGGTTTCCATGTACTTATATAAAGACTTAAAAACGAATTTGTCTGTTGGAATTCAAGTACGTCGTAATCAAATATTAAATATTCCTTCTAACGAAATTATCGATATCCCTGTCCATATTTCAAAACCAGGTAATCCTAACACTACTGCTAACAAGGGAGCTATGCAAACGTAATGAAAAGCAAAAGTGCAATTACCCCAAAACCAACCAAATGGATGCATTGAATTTTGATATTAAACCTTACCTAGTGTATGACACAATATACTTATGTCTATCAAAGTACAAAACCAAATGTTGTAAACTTTTTAAGTGAAACTGAATGAATGAGTGAAATGTATACATACAGCTCAAAAGAAATTGAGCTCAAATTGACGAGGGAAAAGCTAATTGTTTTGCAAATCACCTAAAAAAGGTAAGCTGACAATCTTACCCAACACAGCTAGCGAGTCGCTCTAGTCTTTTAAGACTTCAACTTCGGAAATTATTGGAATTATAAAAGAACTTCATCCAAAATTGCTAATTGAGTTACCAAATATTGCTCTCTTTGCTCTTCAATGCAATTCTTAGTTTTAGATACTATCCAATTTCATGAAAAGGGTCGCAGATTATTCTGATAGATGAACCTGGAAAGGACTTAACACAGCCGTCTTCATACAGACCAATCTAAATGTCTTTTTAAAATATTTGAAGAAGAGTTACTATCAAAGTTGTCGTCCTTCCTCCACGAAAATAATATAATACCAACGCACTAATTCGGCTTTCGTGCAAAACATAGCACGATAGAGCAAGTATATAGAATTACTAACGACAAAAGGAAAGCATTTCAGCACAGTTCAGATATACTACTGTGCCCAAAAAATAACACATAACACATTTGAATTTAAGCTGCGCGCGTTGAAGGATTTGGAGAATTATTTTTCTTTTAGTACTGTCAGTCACATTTATGTCAAATTTCATGTCAAAATATTCATTTGTGTTTTAGATACGCGTCGTTTTGTGAACTGCTAAAAGTGAGTTTTTCGTTTTTTGCGATGTCGAAATATGTTGAGCAAAGAATTTACATTAAATTTTGTTTACGGAATCAATTTTCTGCTGCGGGTACGTTGAGGATGGTGCAGAAAGCCTTTGGTGATGAGACTATGTCTAAAAAAAAATGTTTACAAGTGGTATAGTGAGTTCCAAGACGGCCGTGAACGTATCGAAGACGAAAAGCGTCCAGGGCGACCATCAACCTCAACCGACGAAGCTCATGTTCAACAAATCAAATATTGATGAAGTTGGCATATCGAATGGCTCAGCCAATACCATTTTGAAGGATGTTTTGGGCCTCAAGCGCGTCAAATCTCGACTGGTACCGAAAACATTGAATTTTTTGGAAAAAGGCGTCGCGTTGAAGTGTGTGAAACGATGCTTTCCGACTACCAGGGTGTCATGAAATGCATTATAACTGGCGATGAGACTTGGACCTATGCTTACAACCCCGAAACAACTGATCAATCGAGCGAATATCGTGCCTAAAGAGACCCGAGACCAAAAACATCGCGCCAAAAATCATGTTGACTGTTTTCTTCGATTTTCGTGGTGCTGTGCATTATGAATTCCTTCCAACCGGTCAAACAGTCGACAAAGAATATTATTTTAACGTTATGCGTCGTTTGCGTAACTCTATCCGCCAAAAAAGGCCGGAATTGTGGAAAGACAATTGGTTTTTACAAAACCATAATGCACCATCCCATACTGTCCTCGTATCTTAATTCGTGATCATTTCACCAAAAACACAACCCATATCGTTCGGCAACCACCGTATTCACCTGAACTGGCATCGTGCGACTTCTGGCTGTTCACAAAGCTCAAAAGACCGCTCCGGGGACACCGTTTTATACGACAGAGGACATTCAAGCCGCAGCGAAGACGGAACTAAAGGCCATCCCGGAAAGTGACTACAACCGGTGTTTCGAAGATTGGAAAATCCGTTGGCATAAGTGCATTGCATCGGGAGGGGATTACTTTGAAGGAGATGAAATTGATTTGGAAGAATAAATAAAGAATTTTCAAAATAAATTCAATGAAAATTCTGTGGGCACAGTAGTATCTCTAGATGTAGCTTAGGCGTTCGATAAAATGTGGCATGAAGGCCCTTTATAAGATGAGAAACATTCTACCTTTAGAATTGTATAAAACATTAGAGTCATATTTAAAAAATAAACAATTTATCGATAATACTGATATTAGGTATATAGGGATTAGGCCAAGTTTTTGCTCAAATGTATCTATTTTAGGTACAAAGATACACAGTTATGAATTAAGCACGCTCTCTTATTTTCGTTGAGATTACTCACATATTGGTTAATATATGCGATACAAAGTCACCCCGAAGTTCGAAAGTATTTATATTAAGTATATGGGGGCTAAGGAAAGTATTAATCCGATTCAACCCATTTTTGGCATACCATTATAAGATAAGGATTATCCCTTTATTTCAGTTATATATATAAAACATTGACCGACATTTCGAATAAAAAGTCAACCGGGGTATAGCAATTCGGTACCTAGGAGCTTTAACAGTATTTTTTGCATTTGAACAATTTTTAGTCATAAGGTGGCACACACTAAAGTCATTATTCGTGCAAAATATTATCCAGTTATATTGATTGCTTCTTGATTTGATTACTGGAAACTTTACGAATCAAGTGGAATTTAAAATTGTGCTATATGGGGAATAGGCGTGGTTGATTATAACGGGTTGGAAAAAGCCACCGTTTTTAATAATTTTTCAGGTTTTTCATATGTTATTCTACATGTAATATAGTACAGAGAAAAAATGTGTTTCTCAATTTTTCTTGATATTCGGTGGAGATAAAGATAATGGTGCCCATGATTTCTCCATTGTGGATGATGAAGAATTCATTGATAAATAAACAAATAGTGCAACTTTAATTATTTTTTTGTTTTTTTCGCCTGTTTTTTGTTACTAATTGTGTCATAATGGTGCCAAATACCTATTAACAATGATGATTATAGGTCATTATATGGCCAAGTCTTTTTTGAAAATTCCAAAAAACAAAAATTAGACACATCGGCCAAAGAGACGGACTGGAATCGTGGGTACCAGTTCAAAAAACACTGTTTCGAGAAAAACGCATTTAAAGATCGCCAGTTGTGCGATTCGAGGCGGATCTCATTTTTTAAAATTTTCCGATACCAAATCAAAGAAGATTTCTACATTATTATTAGGGGTTGAAAGTAATCAAAACAGCAAAGAAAAACTTTGTCGATGTTTTGAAAATTTTTTACCATACTACCCTTAAAAAAAAATGTTGGTAATAGGTGCTTAAGTATGGTAGTTTTTATGTTTACGGTTAACGACGATTTTTGGGCGTGGCAGTAGTCCGATTACTAGGCCGGGTCGATTTGTGGAGAGGCAAAAAAAAATCGCCCATTGCTCTATGAAAATCCAATTCTAGGAATCAAAATAAGATACTTGCCGAAGGAACCATACCTCTGAAACGAATTCTGATGTCCCCCAATTTGGGTCGAACTTTTGGGTAGAGACAAATTTTGAAAAATCCCACTTTGACCCATTTAGAGTGCTCCAATCGAGTCCAAATGTACCCATGCCAGCGGCACACCCCCTGGAACTCCCCTGGGGGGTTTCCCATACAATCATTTCAAAAAATCACCATTTTTGGTGATTTACATGAAAAAATCAGCTAAATTGCCATGTTTTTTCTTTATTTTTATTTATTTATTTATAATAATATCTTTTTTTCTTTTAAGAAATTTATTTAGTCAGAACATACATATGTAAATGAAAAAAATTAATTTAAGTGAGTTATAGAAAAGAAATTAATTAATTTTAAAGAAGATATTTTTGTAAGGATACAAATATCATAGTTCAAATATTTATGTTCATTATCGCCAGCGCATACGAATCTAGTCTTAAACGTAGATGTGTATTTACAAATACCCATTTCTATCAACAATGTAATAAATGTATGCTATGTAAAGGATTGTCTGCCCTTGAGATCGCAAATGATCCTAAACTAACAATAGACAAGAAACAATTATGTTTGCCCAGAAGATCGCAAATGATCTTAAACTAACAATAGACAATTGTGTTTGCCCTTGAAAACACTTATGCTTAAGATATGTGTACATACTGTCGGTATGTACAGTAGATTAGTGTTAAGATGTGTGTATGCACTCAGCATGTGGTGCATACATAAATTAGGATAAGGAATGCTATAAATAAAGGAGCTCTGGGCAACCAGAGCTGAGTTCTATTTAACAACCGAAACCCTACGCGTCTTACTTTACAATTACCATTTCATTCTTATTACCTCAAAAAGTTTACAATGAATGCAACTACATCAACAACTATCGAAAACCCAATGAGTCATATACCCAACCATGATGTTACTCTTTTTGGTGTGTCTACTGATTTGACTGATCTTAATTTACCAAGCCATCTGGATATCTTGAGATATTATTTTTACTTAAGCGAACGTGATAAAGCAGAACAAAAAAAGTTTTCCCATAAATCATTCACTATTCAACTACAAGATAAGTTGATTGGATTTTGGGAAAAACTTGGTATGGAAATAATGCTGAAAAAAAGTGTATGTAATAAATTGCATAAAATGCTTGACAAATATCCAGAGCAAATCAAGAGAAGAAACAACACCCAACAATTTACAGAGTATGTAAAATCTCTGGAAACAATTTTTTACATTGGAGCATGTAAATGCGACTTGAAGGCAGATCTATGTGCATGCGGCTGGGTTCCTGAACGCCTCAAAGAGTTCATGCACGATCAACATAATCAGAGAAGACTAACAATGAATGCATTTATGATGGAAACTGAAGAGCAAGGAGCAACGTCTATGTCATCAATGCCAACAAACCAAGATCCCGATGATTCAACATATGCACCGCCACAAGTTCAAGAAGATATAAATAGAAGCACAAGTTCACAATACACAGAGAGATACGATTGTTTTAACTTTGCCTTGGTATGTGACAGATTTGGTGTGCCTGACAGAGTAGCATCAGCATTGAGAACCGCTCTTTTGCAAGATTTTAAAATTAAAGATAAGCATGGGAAACCTCTCATCATGGATAAATCGAAAGTTCGCAGAGAAAAAGAAAAATGCAGACAAGAAGTGCTTCGCAAACGGTTAGATAATACCAATTTGTTAGCGTTTTCATTCGATGGCAGAAAAGATGATACTTTAACGATAGATAAATTTGATGAGAAGTATCATACTAGGATGGTAAAAGAACCTCATCTTGTTATTTCGAGAGAACCCAATTCTGAATTGATTGGTTACGTAAGACTGGAACATGAAACCGCTGAATACAAAACAACCAAATTAAATGGTTTTTTCAACGATAAAAATATATCACTGGATACATTGACGGTGAGCCAATAAACACTGGCCCACACAGTGGAATTATACGACGATTCGAATTGCTGTTAAAAACACCATTGCATTGGTTTGTTTGCCTTCTACACTCCAACGAACTTCCGTTTCGGCATTTGTTTGAGGCTTTGGATTAATCAACCAGCACTGGACCAAGATCGGCAACCGGAAAACTGAGACGTCAAATCGAAACTTGTGAAACTCTTCCGGTAAGTTATTGCTATCACTCATTTATTATAATTGTCAACCATTTTTAATTATTTTATTATTATATATTTTCAGGTGGTGGACGGCTTCCAGAAAATTGAGTTGCAAAATATGCCCCCTGCTCCAGAAAAAAAAAGAATTTTCAACCGATTCGAAGTACTTATACGACATGGCCCATGCAATTTCTAGCGGCGTGGTTCCGGTGGATTTGGCTAACATCAAACCAGGGAAAATTGTACATTCTCGGTGACTAACCAAAGCCGCTTGATTATTGCGATTATATGTGACAACGGAAAATCCAGATGCAAATTTAATAATTCTGGTTGAATTTATAATTAAATGTTATGTGCCAATGTACTTCAATATCAAGTATTACAGCTCTGTCGTGTACGGCAGTGCATTATTTTTCAAGTTCATAGGTTGGTCACGACTGTGCCATCAAGAAAATTCTACGCTATTGAACCGATGTTGACGAGCCAATGGAACTTAGAGTTTATAAAAAACCAGATATAAACTTCAATTGCACAAGTTATACGGAAATGATCAATTTGAATGATATAAATATCGTATTTGAACCACCATTCACGCGAAGCATTCCGTACGACACATTGAAAGAATATTTAAATCAAGATGATCCACCGTTTAATGATCCAAAAATTCCATCACACATACAAGGAACGGAACGACATGTTCAATTGCTAGCTAGCGTTTCCAAACGTGTTATACCGATTACGCTTATCTATGAATTTTAATTTTTTTTTGTACTAAGGAAGTACATATCAAGTTTCAGCGAGATATCTCAACTTTTACAAAAGTTACAGCTTGCACGGATGGACGGACAGACACTCAACCTGATTATTCATATATATGTATATAACTCTATATCTAACTCGATTAATTTTAGGTGATATGTACAATCGTTAGGTGAACAAAACTATAATACTCTGTAGCAACTGGTTGCAATAGCATGAATGTATGCAATTTTTTTAATTCTTATTACAACATCAGAAGCGCATAACAATAGCATTACAGTCGCCAAATGTCATGGAAATCCTATGTGCGATTTCAAAGTTAACGACATTTTTAGAATTCTACAAATATAGAATAAACAAAAAAAATTCCGCTCACTATTTATTAACTACATTAGTTTATTGTAGTTTCCTCGCGTTTAAGACATCTTAATTTTTTGTGCGTTGTTGTCAATAATGTACAGTGGGGAGCAAAACTGTTAACATGTTTACAGAAACCGACTAAATCTTCTTATAACTTTTTTTCTACTATTTATTAAAAATATAAAACAAAAATATTTATTCTATTCCTGGAAGAAAATGAGTGAGGTGTATATATTTCTCCCCTCCGTCTGTACCCGGCTCAACAGTTCGTCCATGTTAGAATGCGGATTTCGATACTTAGCCAGCACACAGCTTTCTTTAATTGTATGCTTAAAGTATGCCCACAAATTTTCTCTCAGGTTAAGATCGGGGCTTTGTGTTGACCATTTGAAAGTTTTAAAACTTTGGTTTTGGAGCCATTCTTGTCAGCATATTTCGGATCTCCGTCTTGTTGGAAAATGATTTCCTCAGCTGGATAGGCGGATTCGTTCAAGAAGGCAGCTGTGAATTTGAAATGTTATTCTAAACAAAAAAACAATATGCCATGATTGGAATCTATAAATTTTCGTCTCATCTGACTAGAAAAACATTTCCAGTCCTCAATTGTCCAATCCTTCTGTTCTGGGCAAAATATAAACTTTTGCATTCCACTGACCCCTCTCAGGCGACGTTCAAGTTTATTAGTGATTACGGCGAATTGAGATTATTCCGCATAACTTTTTAAGACATGAATGTTTCCCTGAAGTTTTCTCTTGAAATAGCTCAAGATATCACATCAAAATACCGTTAAATTACTAAAAGATACATATAATTTTTTTTTTTTTACAAGAACGCGCCCTTTCACATCTTCTGGGGACAATAGATTAAGTAATCAATTATATATTCCAGATGTGGGTCAAAGAAAACGAAATAGTATGGCATGTTCTGACAAGAAAACATCTGGTTGTAGCCGACAAACAAGTTATTATTGTCAATCTCAACCAATTCATATCCAATATCATTATAATACGTTACTTTGTTCTAAAATTTTGTTCGTTTCTGTCATTTTGAGGTAAAGTCTTGTGACTAGTTACTATTCACTAAACAGTCTGCAGCGTTAGTCTCAAATTTGTGACCTGATAGTTAGCTAACAAAACTAAAAAGTACTCTTGCTTGCCATTTTGATTATACTCAATAGAGATCATCATAGATATTAACTGACTGTCGTTTTTTTACATTTTATTTTTCTTCCTCAAAATGTTTAAACGTAGTTTTTGCGTTTTAAGTGTCAGTATGTTTGTGTTATCGGTGCGAAAATGGGCTTCGAACAAAGAGAAACATTAAATTTTGTTTTAAAATTGGTGAAACTTTTACCGAAACGTTTAAATTGATGAAACAAGTTTATGACGATGATTGCCTATCTCGTATCAGAGTACACGAGTGGTTTCAACGTTTTCAAAGTGGTCGTTAGGATAAAAATGACAATCAACATGTGGGCCAATATAAATCCGTGATCACCGGAAATTCCATCGAAACTGTACGTGTATTCGTCAAAAATCAGCCGAAATCATTATTGAAATTCATGGAAATGGAATTGAACATCTCCAAAACATCGATTTATCGCATTTTGGCCGAATAATTGGGTTTACGAAAGCTGCGTGCACGGTTTGTTCCGCACAAATTGACTGACGACCAAAAATTGCTCAGAATCTAACATTCGGTCGACGCTTGTGCCCGATTATTTCACCAAAAATCACATTTTAACCATTAACCACTCCGTTCATTCACCTGATATGGCACCGTGCGACTTCTTCCTTTTCGGAAAAATGCATTTTCCCATGAAAGGAAAGCGTTATACAGACGTAGAGAGCATTCAAAAGGTTTGCACCGGAATACTGGCGGCCGTGCAAAAGCAAACGGAAACTATTTTGAATAAAATAAATTGATTTTGCCCGAAAAACCATTTGTTCTGTTTTTTTTTTTTTAATCCTGTTTACTTTGGAACACCCCTTGTATATTATCATTATTATTTGCTTTTAAAACATGAGCAAACGTTGATTTTTTTTATGTTTCAGCTGTAATTTGATGATGATCATTGTAATTGGTGGAGGCCGTGACCTATTTTTCGGGGTATTCGGTTTTAATATGGCTTTATCTGCTTTTTCCGGAAGATTAGGGGAATACTATGCTTTTTGTTTTCTAGCTGATCCTTTTTTACTAGATTAGAATTTTTTACACATTTGTTCCATTTCCTCTATCCATAGAAGAAGCGCATTGCTTTCACAAATGAACACATGAACCAAGCCTTTGCAGTTCAATGGTATGTCTTCTTCTTCTTCTTTACAGGCATAGACACCGCTTACGCGATTGTAGTTGAGTTAACAACAGCGCGCCAGTCGTTTCTTCTTTTCGCTACGTGGAGCCAATTGGACCTTCGAACGGAGTAGAGATCTTTCTCGTCCTCTGCTTCCCCCGGCGGGTCTGCGTCGAATACTTTCAGAGCTGAAGTGTTTTCGTCCATTCAGACAACATGACCTAGGCAGCGTAGCCACTGTCCTTTAATTCGCTGAACTATGTCAATGTCGTCGTATACCTCGTACAGCTCATCATTCCATCGAATGCGACATTCGCCGTGGCCAATGCACAAAGCACCATAAATCTTTTGCAGAACCTTTCTCTCGAAAACTCGCAACGTCGACTCATCGTCCAAGCCTCTGCACCATATAGCAGGATGGGAATTATGAGCGACTTATAGAGTATGGCTTTTGTTCGTCTACTCAATCCGAAGTAGCCCGTTTTGGCAAGAGTTATCCTGCGTTGGATTTCCAGGCTGATTTTGTTGGTTGTGTTTATGCTGGTTACCAAATATGCAAAACTATCTACAACTTCAAAGTCATGACTGTCAACAGTGACGTGGGAGCCAAGTCGCTAGTGAGACGACTGTTTGTTGGATGACATGAGATATTTCCTCTTGCCCCCGTTCACCACCAGACCCATTTGCTTTGCTTCCTTGTCCAGTCTAGAGAAAGTAGATATTAATATCATCGGCATACGCCAGCAGCTGTACACTCTTATAAATGATTGTACCTGCTCGATTAAGTTCTGCGGCTCAAATTATTTTCCCCAGCAGCAAATTGAAGAAGTCGCATGATAAGGAGTCGCATTGTCCCACACCTTGTTTGATATCAAACGACTCGGAGAGGTCCTTCCCGAGCCTTATGGAGCTTTTGCGGGGATACCAAATTCAGACATCGCGGCATAAAGGCAGCTCCTTCTCGTGCTGCCGAAAGCCGCTCTGAAATCGACGAAGAGGTGGTGTGCGTCGATTCTCTTTTCACGGGTCTTTCCCAAGATTTGGCGCATGGTGAATATATGGTCGGTTGTTGATTTGCTAATACGCTCGATGGAATCTTATACGCGATGTTGAGTGGGTTGGAGTTGGCGCAGATTGTGGGGTCTCCCTTTTTATGAGTTGGGCATAGCACACTTAAATTCCAATCGTTGGGCATGCTTTCGTCCGACCATATTTTACAAAGAAGGTGATGCATGCTCCTTATTAGTTCTTCGCCGCCGTGTTTGAATAGCTCGGCCGGTAATCCACCGACCCCTGCCGCTTTATTGTTCTTCAGGCGGAAATTGCTATTCGAACTTCTTCATGTTCGGACAATGGAACATCTGCTCCATCGTCATCGATTGGGGAATCGGGTTCGCCTTCTCCTGGCGTCGTACTTTCACTGCCATTCAGCCGACATAAGAAGTGTTGCCTCCATAATTTAAGTATGCTCTGAGCGTCGGTGACTAAATCACCTTGGGGGGTTCTACAACAGTATGTCCAAGTCTCGAATCCTTCTGTAAGCCGCCGCATTTTTTCGTAGAATTTTCGAGCATTACCTCTCTCGGCCAGCTTATCAAGCTCTTCATACTCACGCATTTGGCCTCTTTCTTTTTCTGTCTGCAAATACAAATCGCTTCCCTCTTCAACTCTCGGTATCTATCCCATCCCGCACGTGTTGTGGTCAATCGTTCCGAGCGACACGGCACTCCTCGTCGTACCACCGGTTCTTTTGCATTTTCCGAAAACCAGTGGTTTTGGTTGCAGCTATAAGTAAGGAGTTTGAAATGTTTTCCCACAGTTACCTTATACCGAGTTGTTGACGAATGCTGTCAGAGAGCAGAAGTGCAAGCCGAGTGGATTTTTAGGCTATCTGTTGTGATTGCAGCTTCTCCCTTGTGTTTGTTGACGTGAGTTTCTTGCTGCACAGAGGTAGGTGCGAATCTTGGCTGCAACAAGATAGTAGTCCGAGTCCGATATCCAGAACACTGGAGACGTGTCTTCCGTCTATCACAACATGATCGACCAGGTTGGTGGCTTTTCGATCCGAAGAGATTTTCTTGTGCTGGAATCTAGTACTACAGATAACCATATTTTGGGCCCCGGCGATGTCGATCAGCCTCAAACCATTTGGGGATGCTTTGTTGTGGAGGCTGAATTTACCTTGTTTGCCCACCCTGGCGTTAAAGTCGCCAAGCACGATAACCCGGTATGTACCACAGTAAAATGATTGCTAGCTCTCTATGACCCTAGACAAAAACAATTATGGTAAATAAATCAACTCTCCCGTTCTGTCAGTCATCAAATTTTGAATGATTGATTTCATCTTTCCGGTGTCCAAATTTTAATCATTTTGCTTCTGAAAATGTGAATAGTCATTTTAACTTCTGATACACGGTTTACTTTCCTTAATCAACCGCGTTTAACACTGCGGGGAAAAGCTTATATTGTATGTACATATACTATATTGGAATTTTTATTAAAAATTGTTTCTTCTGAATTTTTTAGCACAAAATTGAAGTGAGAGTGAAGATTTCTTCACTTTAACCACCTGTTTTATTCGTTCAGGAAATGATATCAGCTGAAACTTATAGATCTTTGTCGTTTGAAGCAAACCAGACACCCACATTTCCCATATCGTTGAAAATAAAATGCTAATTCGAATGGAACAAGTCTGATGAAGATGGCGGAAGGGACTCCCAGTCAAGTATTTTGATTTTATCCTGAACCGGTTTTGCTTTGCAGGTGCGTTGTCGATTAACAAAATTACTTTGCCGCGCCTGGCCCATTCAGGTCGTTTTTCAATCAATGCATGGTTCTAGATCATTTGTTGTCTGTGGCAATTAGTATTAACAGTTTCACCGTTTTAGAAGCTTATGATATACAACACCCCTCTGATCCCACCAACACAAAGTTTAGCCTTCTTACCGAATCGATTAGTTATTGATGTCGATTCTGATGATTGTCTCGCTTTAAACCATGACTCGGTTCTTAAAATAAATCCATTTCAATCAAGAGTGGCATTTCGATGAAAAAATTATTTTTTCGGGTCTTTGAAGCAAAATTTCACAAGTGTTTTTTTCGCTTTTCCATTTATCCTTCATTCAATACATGTGGAAAGCATTTTCAACACTCTTGGATCTTTCCTGAAATTGTTTGTTGTGCAACATTTATACATGACTGCCATTTGCTTTTGACTCAAAGTATAAACTTCATCAAATATTGCTAGCAGTTCGGCGCTTTCAAATTGTTTTTTCCACGTTCTCACATCAAAATCATTATCTCAAAACCGTTTAAATCATCTTTTCGAAAGAGCTTCTGATAGAGCATAACCATCATATGCTTCTACAAGCATTCGTTGCGACTCTACAGGTTTTCTTAAATGGTATATGGTTTATAATACCAGGAGATGGTGAAATATACCATTTTATCTTACTCATTTTATTTTCATATTTTAAGCTTTTATATAAAATTTAACCAACTATCTTAATAACTAAATTATGAGTATGTATGTATGCTTGTACGTTTGTTGCATATTTGTCTATGCTGTGTGCACATAAGCATTTGTAATCAATTTCCTAAGTTATATCTTAGGTATACATTTTACCTAAGTAAATATTAGGTTGTCAAAAAAGTATTTTCGCTAGGTGGCACTGAAAGCGCGTAGTTCTAGTTTTATTCGTCGCATCGGGTCATGCTATACCTTTTTGGAAAGCTCATTTCACGCGCTAACACGTGTTTGATTGAATGTCGTTTCTTTTAAGTCGGTCGTGAATTATAGTGTCGCAAACATGGAGCCAAATAAAGAGAAAATACGGCATATTTTACAGTACTACTACGATAAAGGCAAAAATGCATCTCAAGCCGCCAATAAAATTTGTGCAGTTTATGGACCCGATACAGTTTCCATTTCCACCGCACAACGATGGTTTCAACGTTTTCGTTCTGGTGTAGAGGTGGTCGAAGATGCGCCGCTTTCCGGAAGGCCTGTCGTCGAAAATTGCGATAAAATCGCTGAATTGTTCGAAAGAGACCAGCATAGTAGTCATTAAACCGTTATAAACCATTTGAAGAAGCTTGGAGTCACTAAGAAGCTCGATGTATGGGTGCCACACGAATTGATTCAATAAAAATACCGCAAGACTTTTTTAACGACCGAATATTTTTGTACCGTTCATTGTTGAGTGTACGTGTCTCATATAAATATATGGGTGTTGGATACAAATGCACATACGTTTGGTTAGGTGTTTATGTATGTAAGTAGATATGCCTGTTCCATATATTTGAAAATAATACAATGAGCAAAAAATATTAAGACTTTGTTCACAATATTAAAATTCTTAATTTATTCTTTGAAATCTATGTTGTCTCACTCAAAGTAATACTCCTTGGCAACAATACAATTGTGCCAACGTTTTTGCAATCCTCGAAACAGTTTTTAAAGTTAATTTCCATAATATCTTTCAATGAGAGTAGCGATTCACATTAAATGTCTTCAATTTACTAAAGACGGTTTCTTCGGAATATTCTTTTGAATTGGCTGAACAGCCAGAAGTCAAAAGGAGCTAAATCAGGCGAATACGGTGGTTGCGGTTGAAAATTTGGCGAAAAACTCACGAAGAATCAATACAGTATGCGATGGCGAATAAGGAATGCACCACACCTCGAAGAAAACTGTCAACATCACCTTGATTTTTGGCCTGCTTTGACTTGATTTTTTCGGCTTCGGTTCATCTTTACCACGATATTAGGGAGGATTAATTGTCTGTTTCCGGGTCATAAGCATAGATCCAAGACTCATCGCCAGTAATAACACATTCCATAACATTCCGGTGATCGGAAAGCAATGTTTCACAGACAGTGTTTTTAGAAAAAATTTAGTGATTTTCAAACCAATCTCATTTCCTAGACCCAAATGATCTTTTAAAATGGCTTTCACTGATTCTTCCGATATTCTATCGATGTCCATAAGATCTCTGACCGTTAATCGTCGAATCCCAAGCATTTTACTGGCATGTTGACCATCAGTTTATATTGATTGCCTTCCTGGTCGTGGTTCGTCGTCAACGTGTTCTCAACGTTTGAATAATTTATATCAATCAAAAACACTTGCTTGCGACAAGAAATTATCACCAAGGCCCTTCCGACATACTGAACATTTCGCCACCAGAAACTTGATTCCGCACACAAAATTTAATGGGACTTCTTTGTTGAATAATATAGGTTATCAACCAAAAAAAAAAGATATTTCAACGAATAGGAAATTTAAATCAAAGTTTTTTTAAACATAAGTACATATTTCTTCTTCTTCTTTACTGGCGTAGACAGCGCTTACGCGATTATAGCCGAGTCAACAACAGCGCGCCAGTTGTTTCTTCTCTTCGCTACGTGGCGCCAATTGGATATTCCAAGCGAAGCCAGGTCCTTCTCCACCTGGTCCTTCCAACGGAGTGGAGGTCTTCCTCTTCCTCTGCTTCCCCCGGCGGGTACTGCGTCGAATACTTTCAGAGCTGGAGTGTTTTCGTCCATCCGGACAACATGACCTAGGCAGCGTAGCCGCTGTCTTTTAATTCGCTGAACTAAGTCAATGTCGTCGTATATCTCTTACAGCTCATCGTTCTATCGAATGCGATATTCGCCGTGGCCAACGCGCAAAGGACCATAAATCTTTCGCAGAATTTTTCTCTCGAAAACTCGCAACGTCGACTCATCGATTGTTGTCATCGTCCAAGCCTCTGCACCAGCTAGCAGGACGGGAATTATGAGCGACTTATAAGTTTGGCTTTTGTTCGTCGAGAGAGGACTTTACTTTTCAATTGCCTACTCAGTCCGAAGTAGTACCTGTTGGCAAGAGTAATCCTGCGTTGGATTTCCAAGTACATATTTAAGTTTAGTAATAATATAAGATATCTCTTATATAAAACACTAATGATTATAAGAACACATGCAGTCCGTTCTTGTATTCGTGATTATTACATATAAGTAATATCTTATATAATTTAATATTTTTAATATTTAGAATAATAAAAAAATGTTACATTGCTGCACCCCGACTAAGTGGGGTTTGGTACCAACGCGAATGTATGTTTATTTTTGAACAAAAGGAAACAAAAAATTAATGCATTCCGCAAATCACCACTTTTCAATATTAAATATGACATTTTCAACACAATGAAAAATATGATGTTGTTTGTTCAATGACTGTGAGGCTATTGAATATGTTTGATAGATGTCATGCCAACCAAACAGAAAACAACATTAAGGCTCGCTCACAACAAATAGTCGTTACCACCACTTTTTTATCTTAACGCTTACTTCATACCGGCATACCTAACTATTGTAAATTATTGAAAGTTTACCAATAAGGAGGATGGATTAACATATGGCTCAAGGAGCTCACAACTTTCATTCCTAGGCCAAGTATCCTCTGCGTGGCTGAAGAACATCCTTTTGAAGACGAGCTAAAGTGAGAAGACGAAACATCCTCCCTCAGGGTTGTGCGCTGTGTTTGGGACCAGCCACGTAAAAACGCCCCCAAAGAAAATCAATAAACAGCGTCGGAAGAGAACGGATCGAAAAGCCACCAACCATATCGATCATGTTGTGATAGACGGAGGAAACGACTCCAGTTTTTTAGATGTTCGTGCGCTCTGAGGTCCTAACATCGACTCGGACCACTATTTTGCTGCAGCCAAGATTCCTACCCGCCTCTGTGCAGCAAAAACGCACGTCAACAAACACGAGGAAGGTTCGACGTCGAGAAACTGCAATCACTACAGACAGCCGAACGATTTTTTACTCGACTTGCACTCCTTCTCTCCGAGAGCACACGTCAACAACTCGGTATAAGGTAACTGTGGGCGGCATTCTAAGCTCCTTACGTAGAACTGCAGCCGAAACCATTGATTTTCGAAAAATGTAAAAGAACAGATTGCCTACCTCGTAGCGTTTCAATTGACGACAACGCATGCGGGATGGGATAGATTCCGAGAGTTGAAAAGGAAAGCGAGACGCATTTTCAGACAAAAAAAAAAGAGAGGCTCAACGAAACGATGAGCGACTAACAGAAGGTTTCAAGAACGGAGCATATTCTTGTAGAACCCAAGGAGATGATCTAGCGACCGATGCCCAGATCATACTAAAATTAAGGAGGAAACACTTCTCCAGCCCGCTGAAAGGCAATGAAAATATAACGCCAGGAGAAGGCGGACCCGATTCCCCAATCGATGACGATGGAGCAGAGGTTCCATTGCCCGACTATGAAAAAGTTCGAATAGCAATTACCGTCTGAAAAAAAACAAAGCGGCGGGACCCCATGGATTGCCGGCCGAGCTATTCAATACAGCGGCGAAGAAATATAGAATATGGTCGGACGAAAGTATGCCCAATAAAATCTTCTATAAGAATGCACAGCTCCTTGCGTACGCAGATGATATTGATATCAATGACCTCAACATTCCACGCCGTAAATTCTGCTTTCTCCAGAATAGATATGGAAGCGAAGCAGATGGTTCTGGTGGTGAACGAAGCTAAGACGAAATATTTCCTGTCATCAAACAAACAGTCGTCGCACTTTCGACTTGTATACGAGTATTCATTTATTTGATCCTATAGAAATCATTTTTAAGAATAAAAATATTTTTATATGCAAACGAAAAGATGAATTTTAAATGAATACTTATATCACTTCATATATGAAACACCGGAATCATTGAAAATAAAATAAGAAAACATTGTGCAGTTTCAGAAGCGACTCACTTGTAAGATTAACTTTACTAAAGATACAACAAGTCAACAGAGCTTTGAAAATTCGTCAGAAAAAGCTTATCAATATTCAATTATTTCTGTTATAAAACATTTTTTATCAGTATTGCACTCACGAATAAAAAAGTTTATCAGAAAATGAATTACATTCTATTTCAAAGAAATTTATTGTAAATTTATATAAAAAAATCAGAATAAATCCTTAAAATGTATTGTCATTACATTATATCAGATTTAAAATTTTGATATTCTGAAAAATGTGCCACCCCCAAATTGTGCCGCCCTCGCGGTAATCCATCACCGGGATCGTATATGGTATATAGGACATTAAAATTTTTCCCTACAATCATTTCGTTGGCTAACTTACATATATACTATATTCTTCTTCTTTACTGGCGTAGATATTGCTTACACGGTTATCGCCGAGTTAATAACTTCTTCTTTTCGAAAGGAAGCGCCAATTGGAGATTCCAAGCGAAGCCTAGTCCTTCTCCCCCTGGTCTTTCCAACGGAGTGGAGGTCTTGCTCTTCCTCTGCCCTCCCCGGCAGGTACTGCGTCGAATACTTTTAGAGCTGGAGTGTTTTCGCTCATACGGCCAGCGTGTCCGCTGTCTCTTAATGCGCTGAACTATGTCAATGTCGTTGTATTTCTCATATAGCTCATTGTTCCATCAAATGCCGAAAGGACCATGAAACATTTTTCGCGAAAGCTCGTAACGTCGACTTATCGGATGCTGTCATCGTCCATGCCTCAGCACCATACAGCAGGACGGGAATAATGAGTGATTTATAGAGTTTGGTTTTTGTTCGTTGAGAAAGGACTTTATTTCTCAATTACCTACTTTGTTCGAAATAGAACCTGTGGGCAAGAGTGATTCTGCTTTGAATTTCGAGGCTGGCATTGTTGTTAGTGTTGATACTGGTTTCAAGATAGAAGAAATTATCTTCGACTTCTAAGTTATGACTGCCAACAGTGACGTGAGAACCAAGTCGAAAGTGCGACGACTGTGTGTTATAGCCAATTTTTTGAAAATTAGAAACAATTTGAAGAAAATAAAATTTAATAACATTGATGTTTCATTTTCACAATATTGTGAACTATATTGACGAATATTAACGAACTTTTATAGATTAAAGCAATAATTCGTAATTATTGCAAAATATTATTAAAATTCAAGTATATATTTATGGCGATATACATACTATATACAGCCGTGGTCACGCAAATAGCACACATAGTCATAAGAAGCAATAAGAGCTTATACAATTGACAAAGTTCTTTAAAAGGCTAAAAAGGGCTAAAAATATTATTATTTGTTTATTAATTTATCCATTTAAATAAAAAATAACAATTAGCAATTCACGAATAATTAATATTAATTGAAAAACTTGAGCTCCCTCTAAAATGCCTTGGACATTCAAATAGCACATTTTGAAATTAATGAAATTTAATCAACGATTTGGTTCCATAATATATTTATGTTTCTAATACTTGGTACTATATCTCCGATTTTGCATTACATCTGCGTACCATACTTTCTACAATCTTCTCACACCTCTCCTTTGGGATGGAGTGCCAAGCTTACTTAATACATTCCCATAAATGTTCAAAATTTGAGAAATTTTTAGCCGCAATTTTAATTTTAACATCGTTTCATAGGTTTTCTATGGAATTAAGGTCAGGGCTTTGCGCTGGCCAATTCAAAACATTTATATTTTCTTCCATAAGCCAATCCTTTCTGACCTTCGCCGTATGCTTAGGATCGCTATCCTGCATTAAAGTCCAGCGAAGGGGCATACAATTAAAAGCAAATGGTTTCTTTTCGTTCCTTAATATGTCTAAATATTGATACTGATCCATTTTTCCGTTAATGCGAATAATTGGGCCCACGTATTCCAACAGTCTTCCGCAATATATGTATTTAATCCATATTCGTCATTGATTTTCTGCATTATTTGTCTTGAAGACTTAAACGGTAAGGCCTTGCTTTTCCGGACTATGGCTCTATCTTCAGTAATTGTTGTTTTCGCGGTGGTTGGAGTTTTTTTTTTTGTTTTTGGTCTAGTGGATCACATTAGATTTAATGAGTTTAAGGCCATTACGAACTATTTTCTGGGAACAATTCAATAAAACAGCAATTTCGGCAACAGTTTTCCCAGATTTCTCCATATTTTGCATAACGCGTCGTTCTTCCGGAGTAATAAAAGTCACGTTTGATATTTTTTTTGCAAACAAATATTAACTTTCAAAAAATGTGCTATTTAAATGACCGCCTCTAAAGAATGCAATATTTCAACGAACCGATACAAAACCCACGCGCTGCGAAATAATGGAACTTATTGAACGGTACTTATGACTAGACAGATTAAGTAAAAAAAAAAATAAACACCGTTCAAAACGTACCAGCCCAACTAGTTCAAGAAATTGATTACAACGACATAATTGATGGTTTTGCTCAGACGAAAGCCAGAAAGAAGATATTTAAAAATTAAGTTATACATTATAGTTTAACAAAACTGACTGCTATTTATGTTGTTAATATTTATTTGAATTGTTTAACAATTATACTTTTACGAAATAAATATTATTACTTAGTATTATGAATCGGTCCTATCAGCAAAACAAGGGGAGTCATTAGCTATGGTTTTGAGATGGTAGTGCTGAAAGTACTTCCGTCAGATGCCAGAGCTGATGGTTCCGAGGCTACGGTGACTGCGGTGGATGTAACAAAGGGTGCTGACGGTCAAACGACTGTGGAAATCGATGCGCCAGAGGGCGTCGACGGTCAAATGACCGTGGAAGTAGATCCGAATCTCTCAGATGTGGCGAGTGTTGGGGGCGGTTCGTCAATTGGCGACTCCGTCTTCAGCCTCGAACAACTGTTTGAGGAGGTTCGGGACGATCACGACTTGGGCGCTAAAATAGCGCTCCTGGAGGAAAAACTGAAGGATGAAATTCCTCCAGATTAACCTCCAGCATGTGAAGGCGGCCTCCGCCAACCTATTGTTTCATCTGGAACAAGACGGAGCTGATGTCGTCCTGATCCAGGAACCGTGGCTGACTGGCAACTGGATCTCTGGATTGAGGACAAAGAGCCATAGGCTCCTGACGGCCAAGGATGCAGGTAGGAACAGAGCCTGTATGCTAGTAAGGAATGAACTAACGGTATTTCTTTTACCTAATTTCAGCAGCGCTGACATAGTGACAGCGAAATTGGAGTGTGACAAGGGAGATTTCTGGCTTATCTCCGCATAGATGCCACACGATGATGTGGTGGAGCCACCTCCCTTACTGCTGAGGAGGACCTTAGCCGAAGCGTCTAAGACTGGCACTGGCGTCATCATCGGTTCCGACGCCAACTCGCGGCCCCAGATCTGGGGAAGCTCGGATACTAACAGCAGAGGTGAGTCGCTTTTTGATTTCATTATTGGCGAAGATCTTCGCATTTGTAATAGAGGAAACTCTCCTACTTTTGTGACCGCAGGCAGGGAGGAGGTGCTCGACCTCACCCTTGCCTCACAAGCGATTGCCCCGCTGATCTCGAACTGGAGGGTCCTCGGTGATCACTCCTTTTCGGATCACAGGTACATCGAGTTTAGTCTAGTCCGTGAAGGTCCGCCTAAGGAAATCTTTTAGGAACCCTAGGCACACGGACTGGGTAGGTTACCGCAGGAGGCTTCGGCAAACTCTCCCACGCGTACCGGGGGTGGACTCGATGGCCACTACCGATGCGGTGGAGGAGTGGGTCGAAATCTTCAGCTCGGCGTGTAATGCTGCGCTGGAGAGGTCTTGTCCACTGAGATCACCGAAGGGCAAAGAGAAACCTCTATGGTGAACTACGGAGCTCTCAGAGATCAGGGCGTCTTGTAGACGGCTTTTCAATGAGGCTCGCAGAAGTGGGTTATCTGATGAATGGGCTTTGTATAAAGCAAAAACCCCAGTGTCCCTGGGGTATCTCAAGGACGCTAATGGGAAGTGGGCCCTCAGTAGTGAAGAAACACTTCAGACGCT
Organism: Bactrocera correcta; assembly: GCA_027475135.1. Taxonomy (NCBI): domain Eukaryota; kingdom Metazoa; phylum Arthropoda; class Insecta; order Diptera; family Tephritidae; genus Bactrocera; species Bactrocera correcta. The sequence goes on from CM050322.1 coordinate 19,884,711, forward strand.
TATCGACGCTCACTTAGCGAGCAACATGTTCTCTGTGAGGGGATCTCTCGGGATGCCGCATTCAGGATGAGCGTCACTTGACGTGGGCAATTAGCTCGTTCAAACCATTCAAGTCCCCGGGACCAGACGGCATCACACCAGCGCAGCTGCAACAGGCTGTTAAGGTGTCATGCAGCTGGTTGGCACCTATCTATGCGAACTGCATCAAATTAGGTTACATCCCGGGGGCCTGGAGACGAGTCAAGGTCACGTTCATCCCGAAGGCTAGCAGGGTCTCCCATGTCACGGCCAAGGATTTCAGGCCAATCAGCCTCTCCTCCTTCTTGTTAAAGACTCTGGAGCGGCTGATGGACTGGTATATAAGGAAGAGCATTCCGAGAGACTATTTGTCAAGAGCACAACATGCTTATCGCAAAGGCAGGTCAGTGACACTGCTTTGCATACTATCGTGTCATGGCTTGAGGAGGCCATTGAAGCCAAGGACTTCGCTGTTGGGACCTTCCTTGATATCGAGGGAGCTTTCAACAATGTCCTGCCTGAAGCAATATTAACTGCTCTTAACGGTCTTGGGGTTGAATCAAACCTCAGGTACCTCATTCTCAGTCTTCTATGCGACAGAGTAATCGAAACGGAATGGGGCAGCGCGCGTGCGAGGCAAAGTGTGAGTAGGGGAACACCACCAGGTGGGGCTCTCTCTCCTCTTCTATGGATCCTAGTCGTTAACGAATTGCTCAAAAAACTAGAGGATCGTGGCTGTCGGGAGATTGCATACGCAGACAATGTAGCACTTATGATCAAAGGAAAGTTCCTTAGCACCGTGTACGAGTTGACGCAGGGATATCTCAGCGTTGTAACAAAGTGGGCGGTCGGAAGTGGACTCGCCACAAATCCAAACAAAACAGAAATGGTTTTATTCAGCCGAAAATATAAAATCCCGGTGGCACCGTTGCCGCAGATGGGAGGTATTCGGTCTTGTATGGTATGGGGTCTTTCACCGAAAGTAGTTCTCTGGCTCTATGACACCATAGTAAAGCCCATCTTGCTCTATGGTGTCTTCATGTGATGGGGGGCTTTAGGGAAGACCACACTGGCCAAAAAACTCGAGAGCGTTCAACGGGCTGCTCTAATTAGCATATGTGGTGCATTAAGATCTACTCCAACTATGTGTGGGTCTTTTAACGGGCCACTGGCCTATTGGCTTACATGCGGTAAGAATGTGTATCTTACCGGATGCCGACTGCAGAAGCTGTTTGGAAGAAGTTGCGGTAGAAACAAGCCAGCACTTCCTGCTTGACTGTCCCGCCATCCTTTAAAAGGGCGGCTAATCAGACAGAGCCTAGGGCGGCAAATACTTAATCCGTCACTGTACGCTACCCTGAAAAAATATGCGTACACGCTTATGTCTTACATATTTTCTTTCATTAAAAAGTTACATTGCAAATTCATATTAAGTGCTTTATGCGATCGTATTGAGTGCTTTATTACCAGCCAATTACATTATGCGTTGAAAGCAATAACAGCTTGGCACCATTGTTTTTTTGATAAATGATCCGCTGCCTTTAATGGGCTCGGAGGAGAAGGGAGAGAAGACTAAAATGGAGATCGACCCTGTCCTCTCGGATATGGTGGGCACGTTGGGCGGATCGTTAATTGATGGATCAGTATTCAGTCTTGAGCGCTTGTTCGTAAAGGTTCGGCTTGCATTGCTGTAGAAGAGTTTGGATCCTTTCCTTTAATTTCCGGCGCGTAAAGGCGGCCTCAGCCGATCCCTTGCTTCAGGCAGGGACGAAGCTAGCGTTGTCCTCATCCAAGAGCCGTGGCTAAGTTGAAATGGCATCTCTGGATGAAGGACAAAAATTCACAAGCTAATGATGGTAAGTAAAACTTGTTTATTGGCTGGAAAGGAAATGTTTTTTTTTTTAGCTATTTTCATCAAAGACGTCGCTACTGTTAGGATAGAAGACAAAGCCGATGCTTGTCCCTGCTTACATACGACATGACGACGAGGTAAAGCCACCTCTTAATCCGTTGAAAAGAGCTCTGGGAGAGGTCAAGCGAAGACACGACGGCGTAATAATCAGCACGGATGCCAACTGTAGGCACACTTCCTGTGGAGGCTCGGACACAAATGCAAGAGGTTTGTCACTTTTTGATTTTGTATGTAGTGAAAACCTATATAATGGTAATATTGAAAACTTCCCTACTTTTGTGACAGTTTACAGGAAAGAGATCCTGATTCACTTGCTCTTGGAGTGCATATTAGAAACAGAATACAGAGAGTTTAATTGTTAAGGTGCCAGCATGTTTACATTAAAGACAGGTCTGTCGACACTGACGGTGACTAAAGCCTCCGAAAAATTTGAGGCGGAATCGAACTTCAAGCATCTCATATATAGTCTTCTTTACGACGGATCGGTCGCAGCGGAGTGGGGTCCGGGTGGTGATGAGATGTCAAGAAAGGCTCCACTCCTTTTGGTGGTTAACGATCTACTTAAAGAACTCTTCGAGGCTTCACGTCTAAAACCTGTTTAAATGGTGAAATACCTAGGATTTATCCTTAGTATAAAGCTTTCTTGGATCATTAGTTACTTATATCGCCCTAGAGGAGCTAGGGAAATCAACTCTCACCAGAAGGGATGTTTTAGCTCCCCGAATCTGTCGTCAAGCTAATAATGTTCAGTGGTATAATCTTCTGTGGGAAAGCTTCTTCCTTGATGGCGTAGATACCGCTTACGTAGTTATAGCCGAGTTAACTACAGCGCGCCAATCGTTTCTTCTTTTCGCAATGTCCTTCTCTACCTGGTCTTTCCAACGGAGTGGAGGTCTTTTTCACTTCCTCTGCTTCCCCCGAATACCTTCAGAGCTAGACTGTTTTCATCCATACGATCTACAGTGGACCAATAAAGTTTACATACACCTAGTTCTATTAAATTAGGACACGTTTATTTAATATAATATCATTAAATTTTTAGTTTTTTTAACCATTTCAAAAGATGTATATTTAACATATTTTGAGGCTCTATGTTCCACCTAGGAACTACGGGAATGTATATATATATTTATATTTAACATTAAATATAGCATATCAAAATATTTTTTTGCTTACAGAAATAAAGAAAATTAATGCTAAAGCTGAAAATGCGCCTAATTCATATCAAAAAAGTTTACGTTTATTTAAAAGTAATTACAGTAGTTTTAGCTGTTTTTGGCCCACATTTTAATGCAATTATTAACTCACTAAGTCAATAATCCAGTTTTTTTGGTCTTATTTTGAAGAAACTCGATGTTTTCGAATACGGTTTTCCAAAAAGTTGTGAATGAGCTGAGCTGAAAGTTATGAGGCGCTCCCACACCGGAATAAGCATCCTTTTACCCATAATCTGCAATCAACAGTTAACAGTTGACCCTTTTTTATATGCCACACATTGACCAACTACAACTTTCTCATGATATAACATTAATTTTGATGCATTCAACTGCACTAGGACATAAGTATGTATGTATTTGGTCCGACAAAGACAAGCTGAATCACTTTGTCATACTGAAAGCGCACTAACTCAATGCCGTTTAGTGAGAGTCGTCTGGTTGTGGCCGTGCACATCCCTATTCATTATTTTTGACGGTATATTCTCTTGTGGCGTCGCACATTCTTCAATATCATATCCTCAGGCTTTTGCTCGCTTTATATACCCGGTGTGCCGCGGAATGTTTTACCTCTTTTCTAGAACAGTTTTATTATATTGATTCGAAAAAGACTTTTCGTATTTCCAATCAAACTTCAATTTTTTTTTTTATATTTATAATAATAAATAAATAAATATGTACCATTTCAACCTCAACATCTTTCTGCCATTTTTCTACTAGAAACATTATTCCATTAGTGTAAAACTGTCATCAGTGTAAATCGAAATTTTGAAATTTCCAGAAAAGAAGCCAGCGAACCTGTTGCGTCGATGCAGCGCTGCCTGGGCGATTTTTAAGCATTGAAGGCCTCACGGAAGACATTCTTTGGAATAGCCTTGAGAACCGAGTGGCATGCTGCTTGAATCCCCTCTGTCGCCTCAAAATGCTTGCTTTTCATCGGTCTTTTTAGGCAAGGAAACAAAACAAATTCGGAGGGCCACATCTGGGCTGTAGGACGGCTGAGAATGGGTTGGAATGCCGGCCTTGGTTAGGTAGCTGTTCACAAGAAAGGCGGTGTCAGCCGGGGCGTTGTCGTGGTGCAACCTTCCACAGCTTTTTCTCATACATTTTATTCTCTATTTCAGTAATCATTAATAAATAATAAAATGTTATTCTTGTAAAGAACTAACTTCAATCCCAAAAAACTATACAAAAACACAAAGTGAACAATTTGGGAATACATAATTAAAAAATGGTAAGCTAATACTTTGTTTGTATTCTCTTTGCCCTGATAACTGCATTGTGTTTCATTGATTCTACTAAGTAGGACAATATTTCTGGGGAAATTTGGACCACTAGCTCGTAAAATGTCTAAATAAGAACAAAGATACTCAATGAGGTTGAATTGGTGACCTAGCTGTTTATGTGTACGGTAAAGCTACCATGCCTTTACTATTCTTGCCGTATGCTGGGAATCGTTATCCTGCTCTATCCAAAATGGAAAGAAACTCTTTTTCAAAATGTTTACATAATCAGATTTGTTCATTGTGCTATAAATAAATACCAACAATTTCCCTCCACTTGTCCCCATGCACCGCCAATCTATCACCAACCCCTACAATTCTTTGTGGGGAATGTAATATTTTTCTTTTAAAATCACTGATTTACACATATATGTGTCACCAAACTTAAGTTTGTTTTTCAACAAATTTTAATCGACAATTTTGGCTAGGTGTAGAGAGATGAAGTTTTTTCGCTCGGAATCCGGTTGCACAGACCATTAACGTTCAATCCTCGATCAATCAATCCTGATTGTGCTAGCACTGACATTCGGATCTTCTTATGTATGTATCTTTGCAGCTGTTACCACGTATAGTATTTCTGTATTACTGAGCCTGATTCACCAAACTTTTGCTTATAAATAATTTTGTTTTGACTGTATTATGACTTATTTTCACATAAAGAGTTTCATGGAATACAATTTTTTTAAATCAAGTGAAGTTTGCTTGCCCATTGTCAAATTTAGTTGTTCTACTATAATTTCCTAACGCAAATAATATTCTTCCCGCACAATAACACTAAATAATATTAGAATGCAGCAGTTACAAAGAAAAAACTATTAATAAGTACCTACATATGTATGTATGTTTGTGTAAAATTAGTATAAGAGGCCTACTACTGTAATTTTACAATTTGTTTTGACGCGTAAAATACTAAGTATACTTAGTTTTGTATGAGTTGCTTTTGAATTTTTAGAATTTTTTACTGCTGTTAATTAAAAATTAATTATTAGTACGAACAATTATTTATAAATTAAATTATAATTGACTGAAAAAAATTATTATTTTTCATACTGCAAGAGAGAGTGAAATATTTGAGAAACAGGTGCAAAGGGCGACAGATGTCACATGAGTAAGCAAGTTTTCTGCTACTGCTAGCGATATTTTATTCCACTCATCGTCAAGGATATTTTTAGTTTTTCCTTATTTGTATCGAATATTTGCATACTTGATGCTTTAAATGCTTTCAAAAATGCTCTATATTGAATCCGTGAATTGCGGCGGTGTTTTTAATTGTTTTGGCAATATTCGATGTGTGTTTGCGGTCATTGTCTTGAAGATGATTGACCACATCACGTCCGATTTAATAGCACTTTGTTCAAAATTATTATTTTAAATGTTTAAATAATAATATTTTGCAAATGCGATCCATTTATGTCGATTAACGGTACTCATGACAGATAGCCAGCATAATACAATATACTTGTACATATGTTGAATATTTTGGGTCTACATTGTTTCCCAATGTCATTTTCTATTTTAGATTTTAATTTAGGGTTCTCTAATCTTGGGATTTGTTCTTACTTTGCGACTTTGTGTACAATTAAGTTATTTTCCCTTTGACTGAAGCCCCTGGGCGACCGGAGCGGGACCTACTTGCTATGTTTCCCAAAGTTTTATATTTAGTAACGACAACCAAACGAACAGTCGTCGCACTCGCGCCTAGGTACTCACGTCACTCTTGACAATCATAACTACGAAGTTGTAGATAATTTCATCTACGTAGCAACCAGCATCAACACTAACAACAACGTCAGCTCCGAAATCCTACGCAGAATATCTCTTGCCAACAGGTGCTACTTCGGACTAAGTAGGCAATTGAGAAGTCCTCTCGACGAACAAAAATAAAACTCTATAAGTCACTCATTATTCCCGTCCTGCTATATGGTGCAGAGGCTTGGACGATGACAACAACTGATGAGTTGACTTTGCGAGTTTTCGAGAGAAAAGTTCTGCGAAAGATTTACAGCTCTTTGCGCGTTAGCCACGGCGAATATCACATTCGATGGAACGATGGGTTGTATAAGATACACAACGACATTGACATAGTTCAGCGAATTAAAAGACAGCGGCTACGCTGGCTAGGTCTTGTCGTCCGAATGGACGAAAACACTCCAGATCTGAAAGTATTCAACGCAGAGGAAGAGGAAGACGACCATGACAAACAATGTATGTACATACATACAGTATATAAGTAATTTGCGACACCGACAATAATTATTAACAAAGAAATTCGGCGAATACATACCATTGTTTTTCTTGTCAAACAAGTGGTCGGCTTTGAAAAAAAAATAGATAAGTTCAAAAAAGTTAACCAAAGGTTTAGTTTTCTCGCAAGTCAACTTTTGCGCGATTCTACTGTATTTAATTTTTTTAATTTTGTTAATATTAATATATACATATGTACACTTGTTGTTCTCACACTTCTCTTTATTCTCCAAATTAATAAGACTATACATATATACATTTCGGCTATAATCGCGTAAGCGGTGTCTACGCCAATTAAGAAGTAGATATATACATACATATGTATTTATATACTTATGTATATTGCAACGGTGAGCTGCGGCTGACGATCGAAAATCAGACGATCCGACAGATAGCCAGAAGACACATTGCGAATAAAAAACACCATGTAACGCCTGCTCGGGCTTGCGTGCAGCTAGCAAGCGTACAAGCAACAACAAGTATAACACAAGGCTACCGGCTGCCGGGTAGTCAGCGGCATCTTAAACATCAGGCGCCAGTGGGCGCCACTGACGTAATAAAAGAAATAATAGTAACGTTACCGACATCGTCATGATGGCGCCTTTAATTCAGACACAAATGCGGCGTGGCACAGCATAAACATAGTATACATACATAAACACATACTCGTGCACGCATTCAGAAACAACACAAAAGCGAAAACTAATTTTTATACAGAGGCGAAAGAATTCTGTAGTGCTAACGTTCCGACGCCAGTGAATAACCAGATAACGACTAACATGTCTGCGCCACATCACCTCTCACCATATACATATATTACCCCCACTAAACGAGCAGCGCCACTAAAAAATACTCTTTTTGAGTCGCCTGGTTTATGGCTGGTACCGGGCACACGAACATGATTTGTTACCATATACAAAAATATGTGTGTATTCTCCATTTACACACTTACTATTCACTATGGTATAAGTGTGGCGCTTGTTTCTCAAGTTGGAGAGCAAGTCAAGTAATTTCATTTTATTTACTAAAGCATTCACACACTTAGAAACAGCAACCAGACAATATTTGAATTAAAAACAAAAACGCCATTAAATTCGTCATATACATTCAAATAAATATGTACATAGTATATGTATGTACTTAGATAAAAGTATATGTATATCAATGAACCCACATTAGGGCGCTAGGCTAAACAGTGTTGTCATTTTAGATACTCTAATAACGCCAAAATTAAAATTTTAAAATAAAATATGAATATATGTATACTACATCTATAAACGGAGCAATACTTTTGATATAGAAAGATATAATGAATAATTTAGTACAGCGGCAGACAATTTTTGATCTATGTAATTACACTGGTAGACACATAATTCTTGACATTAGGCTGAAGCCAAATCTGAAAGCATAATTTTCTATTACCCACAAATACTCTGTAACCTGCGACTTTAGATTTTACAATACATAAAATTTCATTATAATTCATAGCCTCATATTTTCATTGTTTAAAGTAAATAGCGTATTTTACAATTACTTTACTTTCCAAAATTTATCAGTAGACTAACGATGTCCGAATTGTTTACGTGTTTTATGTTTGGATAGAAAACGTTCTTGAATTCGCATTCTTTTACGTTTTTATACCCTGAACAGGGTATATTAAGTTTGTCACAATGTTTGTAACACCCAGAAGGAAGCGTCGGAGACCCTATAAAGTAAATAAAGTCCGTCTGTCTGTCCGTCTGTCTGTATATATACGAACTAGTCCCTCAGTTTTTAAGATATCCTTTTGAAATTTTGCAGACGTCATTTTCTCTTCAAGAAGCTGCTCATTTGTCGGAACGGCCGATATCGGACCACTATAACATATAGCTGCCATATAAACTGAACGATCGGAATCAAGTTCTCATATGGAAAACTTTCGCATTTGACAATGTATCTTCACCAAATTTGGTATAGATTATTTTCTAGGGCAAAAATGTAATATCCGAGAAAATTGTTCAGATCGGTTAACTATAGCATATAGCTACCATACAAACTGAGCGATCGGAATCAAGTTCTTGTATGGACAACTTTCACATTTGACCAGATATATTCACGAAATTTGGTATATATTATTTTCTAAGGCAACAATGTAATCTCCGAAGAAATTGTTCAGATCGGTTAACTATAACATATAGCTGCCATACAAACTGAACGATCGGAATCAAGTTCTTGTATGGACAACTTTCACATTTGACAAGAAATATTCACGAAATTTGGTATAGATTATCTACCCGGTGCATTTTATTTATGTTTCTATACATTGTGTGCACCAGATTGTCAAGTTGTTCGTATAACGGCACTTTTCTAATTGTTTTGTTTTAGAAAGACCCATAAAAAATAAATATTATTTATGTTTAAAATGCCTACAACAAATATAAATTTACAATCCCTCAATCTATTTCATTTGAAACGTGGATTTCCACGTTCCACACCGCCAGATAAATGAATTGCCTGTGAACCACCGGTGGTCGACGCCGCCTGATAAGCGCAGTGCCCGTGGACCACTGGTAGACCGGGTAGAACGTTTTAAATAGACGTAGTGAGCAAGATTTCTTTTCTTACCGGTTTCAACTTCATTTTTTGTGTTGATTTGGGGTGAAAAAATTCCCTATGGTGTAAAAAATTATAGATTTTGCTAAATGGCATTTGAGATTCAAAACAAAAGCTATTGTATCAAATGAATGTTTGCCTTGTTACTTAAATTATTAAATTTGTTCGTAAATTGAATTAAATAAAAAGCAAATACTTTGCCTGCTAATAACAATATCAATGAAACTAGAAAAAGTTAATTAGTTTGGACATTTGTTATTAATTGAGAATTATAGATAAAGTACACGGCTATTACGATACATACATAATTACATATTCATCCCATTGCGACCTTTTAATCAACTACAAAAATCTTACTTTTACTAATTCTCTTATCTTTATAATAGTTTGCATTAAAAAAAAAGAACTATCGGCTACGCTACACTAACTCTTCTTCTTTACTGTCGTTGAAATCACTTACGCGGTTATAGCAGAGTTAACAATAGCGCTGTTTTTTAATTAGATGAAGTATGTCAATGTCGTCGTATATCTCATACAGCTCATGGTCCCATCGAATTCGATATTCGTGATGGCCAACGCGCAAAAGAACATAAATCTCTCGCAGAACTTAGTCATCGTCCATGCCTTTACACCATATAGCAGGACGGGAATAATGAGTGACTTATAAATTTTTGTTTTTGTTCGTCGAGAGAGGACTTTACTTCTCAATTGCCCACTTAGTCCGAAGTAGCACCTGTTGGCAAGAGATATTCTGCGTTGGATTTCGAGGATGACGTTGCTGTTGGTATTGATCCTGATTCCAAGATAGACGAAATTATCTACAACTTCGAAGTTATGACTGTCAACAGTGATGTGGCTGCCAATTCGCGAGCGCGACAACTGTTTGTTGGACGACAGGAGATATTTTATCTTGCCCTCGTTCACCACCAGATCCATTTGCTTTGCTGCCTTATCCAGTCTGTAGAAAGCAGAACTAACTGCGCGGTGGTTAAGGACAATAATATTAATAACATCAGCATACGCCAGCAGTTGTGCACTCTTATAGAGGAATGTACCTTCTCGGATTAGTTCTGCAGTTCGAATTATTTTCTCCAGAAGTAGTTGAAGAAAAAGAGTCGCTTTGTCTAAAACCTCGTTTGGTACCGAACGGCTCGGAGACTGGAATGGAAACTATTGTTACAAGCAGTGATCGTTTTCGAATTATCGCTATTCTCGATATTCGAGATTAAACGAGAATTGATAAAAAAAAAAGAAATGCTGGGCAGCGGCACCCTCCCATTTAAGAGATTGGACATTCCAGGTGCATGCCCTCAAATCGTAATCCTCATTTCGTTTGCCATGGTCGTCATCAAAAAGGGGTTTGTTTTCTGAGTCAGTTCTTGACTGTTAATAGGGTGTTTTATGTGGCGAGTCCCAAACCCACCACATAATCCTGTGGAGGGAGATGTTTCGCCTTCTCACTTTAATTCGCCTTCAAACGGATGTTCTTTGGCTATCCAGAGGATACTTGGTCTAGGACCGGAAGTCGTGAGCTGCTTGAGCCATATGTAAAAGAATCGTTTCTGGTCACTCCCAACTTCTGCACATGACTCCATCCTCCGCTCCTTCCTACGCTACAATTACTGTCGTTCCTCAATAAAAGTGGCAAATTCCTCATGCCCATTGATTTTATATGCCACACTCCTAAATAAACGCGGCGGCAGCGCTGAACGTTGAAAATTCCAATTTTTACAGCGCGGTAAGAAAACGAAAAAAATTGTAATTTTTCTGAAAAATTTGTTGTTGCCCAATGTTTAATGCAAATGGATAAAAGAATTATTAACAAATTAAGTAGTGTTGCCTTAAATTATTTGTTTTTAACAATTTTAGAATATTAGTGAGAATTGGAGTAAATATTCAGCTTTATTTAGCGATGCCGCGTCAGCGTTAACCCTGAGCCGTAAAAAAACCCCGGAATATTGGTGTTTCTACGGCTCAGCAGTATTAAATATTGATAATTTTAGTTTTATAACACTTTTTTTTCCTTTTTCTCCCAAAACATTATGGAAATATGTTTTAAATTCTATTAAATAATTAAATTAAATACAGTCGGATAGGAAAATGAAAATAACAGATAAAAGTAAAATTTGTATGTTTTTCTTGGTGAATCCCAGTCAAAATTTTGCTCAGCTCCCGGTTGGCACTCAGCCTAAGAAATAATCATAACATTATTGCGCATGCGTCGAAAGACGTTCTAGTGCAGGGTTGCAATAAAAGTACTGCCGATTTGTTTGAGCCTCGAGTTTGTTCGACTCGCTGAAGAGTAGCGTTTGGAAAATCGAAGACAGCTAAAATACAGTTTGTTCAGGAAGGGGGAGAAAGTTGTTGTCGAGAACATATGTATGTATAGTGAAGTAATGAAATTAAAAAGATTTATAATAACATACATATATGTAACTCTAAATACATACATTTGTTTACTGCAATAAATTAATATATAAAAAAAAAGCAATTCTTCCCCAAAGAACGTCATTTTCCAAATATCGTTTATAATTTCTGATCAACATAATATAATTTTATAAAAATTGTTAGTTGTTTTGATTAGCATGATTAACTTTTTTCCAAAGCTATTGACTAAGCGCTGAAAGCCACAAGTTGACAATTGTAAAAGGAGATTTATATGTACATATATACTTATATGTATGTCTGTATATAGTACATACGTTCGTAAATGTACTATATAATCACTGAAAAATGCACACTCAGAGCTTTGGGTGTATGTATTGTATCATATTGGCGCCACCATGCATATATGTACATACATATATGGATCCATACAAATGAAAATAAATAAACATGCATATACAGTTACAGACAAAATTCTACATACAACCCCCGTTTTCGTGGTTCTGAAAATACAAAAACTCTTTGTAAAAATGTATTGTTATAGTTTTATTCTATTTTTTTTAGTATTTTGACCATAACTTTGTTTTTTATGTTAAATAATAAATTTAGTTTATTGAAATTAGAAAAAATTTTAGAACGACGAAACCATGGACGATGGACTTTTTTGCACAACTGGTTATATCTTAAATAATACACATAAGAGCAAACAAATACATAGATACATATGTAAGTATCTACCGCCACACCTAAGTAGTTCTGCGGATTAAATTTTCGTTAGCATTTATAGTATCAATTGAAACACAAGTGAACAAACCAGGTTACACCAAAATAAAATTTGCAAAAAAAAGTGTTGATTATTCTTTAGTTTTTCATCAAATTTTCAACCGTCTGACTTTTGGCTATTTAGCAAACTCAAGCGAACGCTCCGGAACATCGATTTTGATGAATAAATTAAACCAATTCTCATTATTTTTTGCTTACAGAACAGAAACAAATATTAATAATCGAAAATTCCGCTATTGTTTTTCAAAATATTCTCCATTAAGAACTTCACACTTTTGTAAAGTGCGTTTGAACCAAGTGTTAAAGCACTATTACCACTCTGATTGAGATATCTCCAAAACATGTGTTTTAAATGCATTAACCGCCTCTTCAGGTATCGAAAAAAGTTGAAATCTCAGTTTATTTTTTCGTAGGGGAATAAAAAGCAGTCAGACTTTACAGTGGAGTACTTATCAAATCGATGTTTTAAGCGCTCAAAAATGCAGTTGTTTCAGTCGATGTGTGAGAGCTCGTACTGTCATCGTGAAGAGTGATCCGTCTTCGGTGGCTGGTTTTCCTGATTTCTTGAAAGACAGCTGGCAAAATAAGTCGCGTGGGAAGCAGAGAAAGAGGAAGACGTGGCTTCACTTGGAATCTCCAATTGGCAGCAAACAGTAAAAAGAAAAAAAGACTGACACGATGTTGTAAGCTCGGTTATAACCAGTAAGCGATGTCAGCGATGATGAAAACCCAATTAAAAAAGCCATTAATTCGGTTTGGAAAATTATTTTAATTATTTTAAAGTACAAAATGTCTGAAAGTAATCATAAATTCAGGACCAATTCACTTTTGGTCGATATGACGACCTTTTGCCTTAACTATAGCCTTGAGACGGTCAAAACACGAATCGCAAGTTACCCGAACGTGACTTGGCGGTATTTTGGTCCACTCACGGACAATGGCTTTCTTCAGCATCTCGAGACTGGTGTATTTTTTACTTCGGACTTGGCTCTCCAAAATCGCCCTCCTGATGTCCAACCGATGACTTAGATTCTCATATGAACGGTCGGTCAAGTAAACCCCATCGTTTTGAGAGTTTACGAATTGCTCAATTGGAAAAATTGTTTCGTCAGCAAACACAATATTCGGAATTTGACCGCTTCGCTCTCTCAAGTCTTACTTGTTGCTGTTTCGGTATGAGATCATGGCGCTTTTGGAACTTGTAATCCTTGACCTTAAGCTAATTTTTCAATATGCGTCGGATGCTGCGGTCGGATATTTTCAGTTCTTTAGCCATTTAATTAGCACTTCGTCGTGAATTTCGCTCAAGTCGTTTCTTCACTTTCCGAACCATCTCACGTAACGGTGCAGTCTTTTAATGACCACCTACGGCGTTTTGCGATGCTACCAGTATCATTGCAACGAATGATGGTGCGATAAACAAAAACTTTATTCACATTAAGGTGTTTGAGCTCACGAAAAAATTGCTGGCTGTGATTTGCCAACTAAAATAAAGCAATCACCCTATTATGTTTGAGTTCCATCGCTGATAACTTTTTTTACGTTCACTTTTGGCAAAATGCTTTTGTAAACTTGTGAACAATACTCCGAACTGTCATTCAGCAAATTTATAAATAGCTGATTCCAGTGCGATAGCTGCGCGAACGGTCTGAAGTTGATTACACTTCGAGTGCCGGAGTATGCAATATTACATTTAAAACATTTTTGAACGTTTTAGAATCCAGATAGCGCATTGTGGACCGTATGATCAATATTGAACGCTTAAAACATTTTGTAAATAAATTCGTCAAACGACGAACAAAGTATTCAAAAAAATATTACATACATTCAATAATTTGTATTAAAAATGTATTATTTATTTATATATATTTATATAATTTTGGCATTTTCTGCAAACTTTGCCGAAATGTATAATGATTTTTTTAATGCCGATTGTTTGGCGACATTTTAAAAATATATTACATTAAATAAATGTGTGAAAACGATTTAGTGTTGTGTTACTTGCTAAAATATTGAATAAAATAAGTTTGAAATTCATAATACATTGAAAATACCATAATTTGTGAATTTTAGACTTTAAACGCGAATAGTTTAGTTAAAGAAACAGGACTTGAAAATCGTCGTGTTGGCATCAGAGAGATTGTAGAGGATCTCAACATATCTTTTGGATCAACGTATCATATTTTGGTAATATTTTGGGTATGAAACGCGTTATGCTAGACTCATGCCAAAACATCTGCATATTTTAAAAACAGCGTCATAGTGTTCTGCCTTAATGAAACGGATAATTATCTGTTACGAAACGTAAATTTAGCGAATGGCGCTGGTGTAAAGGCTATCAGAAACTATTCTTTTCTGATTATTAATATGGTCGAAGATTTGCTGACTTGTTTGCTGTTTGCTCATACATATGTACATATTTGCAGATATCAGTGGCGGGCCGAGGAAAGAAAATTCGACATTACATTTAATAATCACATATGCTCAAGTTAAAATACGTATAATCTTTATTACATTTCCAGAAATATATTTGAAAATCGTATTAATTATATTATAATAGTTTATTCCAAATCTTTTCTCTTATTATTCATTATATTGAAATAGAGCATGAAATGTTCCTACATAAAGTCATGGACAGATAAAGCGCACACTTTTAAAATAAATCATTCAAATCGACTTTTAGTTTCTAAAAGAAACGGCCGAACATTGTTAAGGAACATTTAGAATTTCCGAAAAGAGTACTTTGGAGTGGTGAAACAATGGTGAATCGTATTGAATCCGATAGCAAACCATTTGCCCATCGCCCATCGGCATTTAACTCCAGATACATCACAAAAATCGTTGAGCACGGCGCTGGTAGCTGGATGATCTGGGGAGCATTTTCCTGATAAGGCGTTGGACCATTGGTTAGGGTAGATGGTAGAATAGAACAATTTTCATACCTCAACATTCTCAAATTTTCAATACGATAGAACCTTTCGTGTTTCGCTGGCTAGCGCAAAGACCCAATGCAAAATCCATTGAAAATTTTTGGAGTAATGTTGAGATGCAGATTGCTACAAAAAAATCAAAAATACCGAAGAAATTTGGACTGGGATCGAGGCATGGTACTCCAGAAGCCAGTGCCACAATTTTGTGGAGAGGACACACGACATAGCATTAGTATTGTGAGTGTTTAAAAGTAATATCACTTAAAAAATTTCTAACGAATTTTCTTAATTTCCGCAGAAGCGGCCTGCTGGGCTTTTTCTATGTCCAGACCAAAACACGCACTTAAAAACTCATACACTTTACTTATTCCTCAATTTATGCTATACTAATGAAAAATTTTAATTAATTTTCTGTTTATATTGATAATAAAAAATAAATAAGCTCAAAGTGTGCTATTTCTCTGACCATGATTTTATTAATACATATATCAGAAATATCGTATACTTATGTTCATATTTTCATCAACAGCTCCTATTACAAAATTATCTTCCAAATAACAGTATTTTGTTAAACCATTTGACATCTACTTACATGATTTCTTATCAACAATATCCGTATGAAAGCTTTTCTTTGGCTCGATTTTATAAAAGGTTGCTTGCAGTAATAACGACGTTTCTTTATTTAGATTTAGATAAATATTTTTTGATATGTTTTTTTTGCCTTATAATCCGTGCTTGTTTTGATATGCAAGTCATGTTTATTTATACTCATTTATAGGGAGTATGATTCAGTACGTTTTCATTAAAACACTTTATATACTAAAATAAGAATTCGAAAATTACATTGCACAAGTGTCATACATGTGTAAACCAAAATTTCTATTTTAGTAGTAAATTAACGATTCTGCATTTAAAACACATTTTTAATTAATTTGTTTCAATATTCAAAACAACGTACGTGTGTACTGCCTACAGCCAGACGTAGGTATGTGTTTATTTAAATATGCAATTAAACACATTCGCGCACAACCGGTAGTATTATTTTCATATATGTACATACATATGCATTTTTTCTTTTAGCATCAATATTAATTAGGTAGGTACATATATTTGATTTTTCAACTTGTTTTCATACTTAGGTAGATATATGTACATACATTTAAAAATATTTAGGAAATCGCACACATCCTTTGGGCATACATACATATGTACATACTTATGTATTTATATTCAAAGACTATTTACTGTGTTCCATTTGAACAACTCATGTTAAGGATAGCGTAGCGTTAAAAGCAATATTGAAAACATATTTACTAAAACATGTTTATTTTCATAAATAATACCGACCGAAATCATTTTCCTTATTCAAGTTCTGATTATTTTTTTCCACTAATTTGGTAATGCTGATCACGAAATTCAAGTTCTTAGAAAGCAGTCCTGCGCATAATTAGTAAAAATCTGATGTGATAGGGCAAATTGGTGATATTTGTGGCTCAAACACAAACAACGTTCAAAAAATTTTCATTTGTTGGGCGGTGTAATTTGTGGAATATACAAATGCTTATTCAGAATTCATGAAACACAATTTCAGTTTGCTCTGCCGAAGTCTAGTTGCCGAAACGCAATTGATCAGTTTTAAATAAACATAGATACAAAATATTAATAAATAAATATTAACTCCATTGAATGAAAACTGGTTTATTTTTTTTGATTTTTAATACAATATTGAACAGTTTTCAAATAAATACATTGAAAATTAGTTTCACTTCCTTATTTTTCACATTTTGAAATCGTACTATTATAAAAAAATGCAAATAGAATACAAAAATTTGCCAAATCTAGTAAAAACTAAAAAATACCGAATTTTAAGTACGTTCCCAAAAATTTTCTTATTTAATTGCTCTTGATTCCCCCACAATTTTGGATGCACATTATCTTCTTTAGAAATGGCCCCAGCTGTACACCTGCACTGCGCAGCTTTATATGAATGTATGTTTGTTTGGCCAGTGTAAAGTTAAAAATAAATTCCTTAAATTATATCCAATACAAGCAGAAAAAGGCTTCAAAAAGCTTCAGCAAGAAGCAATCAACTCCAAAAGATACAAAAAAGTTTCCACAGACATTTAACTTCAATAACATGAATTTAATATCCAAATCTCTAAAAAGACAAATGTTCAACGTTTATTCGAATCTGGATTTCATGGTAGACCAACAATAAATATGGTACTTTTTACTAAAATTGAAAGAAAACAACGTGCAGACTTTGCAAGATCTAATTGAGGTGGTATGTTGTTTGGAGCGATGAATCGAAGATTAAGAATAAATTAAGAATTTAACTCTCGCTTAGAGATGCACGTTAAAGGATCTATGGAGACGCCCTTACTATTAAAGTAAAACATATTCTATTCTGTCATTTCAAATTGCCTGGAGACAATTATAGGTACAAGTGGGTTATTTTCATAATACAAAATATTTTATATTTAACATATTAGGGTAAAATTATATTTATTTTATTGCTGTACTGGTTCTATTATTCCACAAGGTTTAAATTATTAAATAATTTAATAAAGATCTGTTGAAACGTGTTATATTTGCTTTCCTACAAATAATTCCATAAAAATATTTAGTAATGTAGAAACTTTGAAAATCGTAACTTATTATTAAACCCCTCACGTGAAATACTCCTTAAAATTGGTTGGAATTAAATAATGATTTCAGAATAAAATACTCAAACCACATCGGAAATCATTATACATATATCGTAAATGCGAGTTGGGGTAGTATCGACCTGACTTTATCTATTAATTATTATCATGCCATTAAGGTACCTCACATCTATCACACCTATCATATGGATTAAAGTCAGCCGGATGTTCGAAAATCTCTATATTAGTTATATGGTATTCGCCCGTTTATTTATGATATAGTATAGAGTATAACCGGTCTTTTCTTGCATCTGGATTTTTTCTTATTTAAATTTAATAAACAAATAAGTAATATTACATAATAATATTATGTAATGAAATAATAAAACACCACCAACGCAGAAAGGAGTTCTACGCGAAAGTACTTCAGTCACCCTGGGTATTGGCTCGACCAGGATTATTTTTTTAGAGCGCGTCCCAAGGTTGCCCACGCAGAAAGGAGTACTACGCGAAAGTAGTTTTGTTTTTAGAGCGAGGCCGAAGGTCGCCAATTTTGTAATATGTTAGTGTTAATAATTAATTGTAATATTATTATTAAATAGTCCTAAAAATGTGAACGCATAACAATTTAGGTAGTTGTACTCAGTTCAAGGTTGAAATTTTTTTTTTATAGTTAATAAAGAAAAAGTAGTCATGCGAAGGCACAAACAAAGAAAACACTTTCATTGAAAACCTCTTCATTTTTGGTTTTTAAGATGTGGCAATAGGGGGATGAAGTCATGTGTAAAAGTTCACGCAAGTGAGGAAAGTTCTCAGATCGCCATTCACTTGGGAGTGGCCAGAAACGATTCTTTTACATATGACTCCAGCAGATCACGACTTCCGGTCTTTGATCAAGTATCCTCTGGGTAGCCTAAGAACATCCGTTTGAAGGCGAATTAAAGTGAGAAGACGAAACAACTCCCTCCACAGGATTATGCGCTGGGTTTGGGACTCGCCACATAAAACACCCAATTAACAGTCAAGAACTGACTCAGAAGACAAACCCCTTTTTGTTGACGACCATGGCAAACGAAATGAGGCTTACGATTTGAGGGCATGCACCTGGAATGTCCAATCCCTTAATTGGGAAGGTGCCGCTGCCCAGCTGGTTGATGTCTTCGTGAAAATAAAGTCTGACATTTCCGCCGTCAAAGAAATGCGATGGACAGAACAAGGACTGAGTTGAGTAGGTCCTTGTGGCATTTACTACAGTGGCCATATAAAGGAGCGCAAGTTAGGTGTGGGATTCCGTCGCCGAGTACTATCATTCACTCCGACCACAATCCGCATCAAAGCGAGGTTCTTCAACATATCGCTGATTTGCGCCCACGGCCCGACGGAAGAGAAGGACGATGTGACCAAAGATGCCTTCTATGAGCGCTGCCCCCGCCACGATGTCAAAATCGTGCTTGGCGACTTTAACGCCAGGGTGGGCAAAGAGGGTATCTTTGGCACTACAGTCGGTAAATTCAGCCTCCACGATAAAACATTCCCAAATGGGTTGAGGCTGATCGACTTTGCCGGGGCCCGAAATATGGTTATCTGTGGTACTAGATTCCAGTACAAAAAAATACATCAAGCTACCTGGCTGTCTCTGGATCGAAAAGCCACCAACCAGATCGATCATGTTGTGATAGATGGAAGACACACTTCTAGTGTTCTAGACGTGCGTACGCTCCGAGGTCCTAATATCGACTCGGACCACTATCTTGTTGCAGCCAAGATTCGCACCCGCCTCTATGCAGCAAAAAACGCACGTCAACAAACACAAGGAAGGTTCGATGTGGAGAAGCTGCAATCACAACAGACAGCAGTACGATTTTCTACTCGACTGGCACTCCTGCTCTCTGAGAGCACTCGTCAACAACTCGGTATAAGCGAACTGTGGGACAGCATTTCAAACTCCTTACGTACACCTGCAACCGAAACCATTGGTTTTCGGAAAGTGCAAAAGAACGAGTATTTAATATATAATAATAATAATTATATAACTATTAGCTTAAAAAATTTTCAATAAATGTAAAATAATATAAAAAAGAGAAATATTTCAATGTGTATAGTGTAAGCAAAAAGATATTGATTAAAAATGTGTGTAATTTATGTTAAACATAGTGACATAGCGAGTATTTCCTTCACAAATTTTTGAACTTTAAATACAAATGTCTCTAAAACTATAAGTCTGAGATGGATATATGTGTATACATTTTTAATACTGAGATGTTTCTCTATTCATCCGTACAATCAAATCGCGGCGCAAAAGAATCGTAATATTGCAATTTTCTTGATCTGGAGGACTTCCTCTATCCGTACATACCCATTTTAACCCCGAAATCGGGGGATGCTATTGTAAAATTTACTCTGTATTTGTTATATGTACACATATGTATGTATATATAAAAGTAAAAAATATAAGTGTAACAGTATAAATCGAAGAAGTACGCACTTAAAACAGTTGAATCTTTTAACTTTAAATGTAATAATCTCAAAAACCATAAGTCAGCGGCAACTTGTATATCTCCCAATCTAGAGAATGTTTTAATGCCTGCCGATAATATTGTAAACCATCTTGCTTTGTTTTCCTTAGAATATTTAATTTTGGTGATGAAAATATGTACGTACGCATCTACACACACATGAATTTTCCATAATTTCGAGGAAATGTGGATTAATTTTATTCCGGTCAATTTAAACTAAAAGCACTTGTGTTAAACTTTATTTACTGGCATTCCTGCGATTTAATCTTCAAACTTCACACATGTACGCTGTGCATATAGAAATAAATAAATACACATATGTACAGTCGAAACCGTGTTGTCAAACCGTACGGTCACATTTTTCTTTTCCTCTCGCAAGTGCTGTTGTTGAACATCTGAATTCTAGCGGTGTCTGTGTTATAACGCTACTTTACAGTTGTGCACTAAAAACTTTTTTACTGTTAATTTCTCGTTGTGCTTATATCTTATTGTTAACTTGTTCTACATTCATACATTTTTGCATACATAAGAAGTAATATTTTCACAATGCCCCCTGGGGCCAACAATCTGAGTGATAATAGGTTTGCCATATTATCCTCAGCCCAGAAGACTAAAAGAAAAAAGCCTGAACAAACAAAGTTGGACCTATTCCCAGATCACTTCGCAATGGCAGCCTACTCCTCCTTGTAAAAAATCAAAATATTGCTGATAAATTTCTTTCCACTAAGAATCTACCCGGTGCAGGGGCTGTTGAAGTTGCTCTTCACAGCACCCTTAACTCAGTCAAGGGCACAATTTATGCCCCCTTTATTTGCCAACTTAGCGACGATGAAATAATTGAAGGTCTCAAGGAACAAGGTGTCTCTGCAGTCCATAAGTTTAACAAAATAGTTAAAGGCGTTCGTGTACCTACTGGTGCCGTATTATTAACATTCAATAAATATACACTTCCTAACAGAACTTATGTAGCCTGGAGAACCCTAGATGTCCGTCCGTACTACCCTAATCCTATGCGCTGTAAAACTTGTCAGCTATTAGGACACACTGCTAAACACTGCGAAAAAACTTCTTCCTGTGTCATTTGCAACCTTCCTCCTAACCACTCTCCTCCTTCTGATTGCACCAGAGTTTACTGCGCTAACTGCGCAGGTGAAAACCCTCGTCCTGTAATGCTTGTCCTAAATTTATTCAATCGAAAGAAATATTAAAGATTAAAATTATACACAAATGCACCATGCGTGACGCCATTACCATGTATAAAAATCAACTTCCTTCCACCCCATCCCCCTTCTCCTTCGCCAACGTGGCAAAAATGCAAACTAACAGCGATATATGTAAATACAAACTCAAAAAATCCTAATAACAAAGATAATACTTCAATATCAAAAAATTCTAACCTCAATAATAACGCAACAACAACATAAGCTAACAACGATTCATCCTCCAACAATCCATTGCATCACATAGAACTTCCAGAAACTTCAAAGAACTCCCCTCTTCTATACCCTCCATCCTTGAATTCTTCCCCCTCCCCATCTTTCTCTCCACTTTCCCACATCTCATCGCCCTCCTCACACACCTTATCTCCCCTGGCATCTTTTGCCGTCTCTCCTCTTGCTCATAACACCTATCCAACTTCCTCCTCCCTTTCATCTCCGTCACCCTCCTTGATAGAACAATAAATTCCCATAACCTCACATTATTATTTTTCTATGCATGTTATCCATCCTTCAGTGGAATATCAACGAATACTTAATTAATTACATCGAACTCGAACTTTTAATTAAAACATTCAACCCCTCAGCAATATTATTAAATGAAACTCATCTTGCCAACATTATTGTAGCTCATACCCCCAAGGCATATATAGGTTATTTTTATAACCTCCCCAGGAATACCACCAGCAAACAGGGAATAGCCATTCTGATCAACAGAAAAGTACCACATAACACCCTCCCCCCTACTCCTTCAAACATCAGCTCCCTCTCCATAGAAATTCTTTCTCCTAATAAACTCATCATTATTTGTGCCTATTCCCCTCCTAATGAATCTTTCACTTTAAGCGATTTCTAAAGTTCACTAGCGAAATCAATTGCTCTTCTAACCCAAAAAAGATCTGGGCTGACATAAGGAGATTGTTGGGTTTAACCTCCTTTTCTCCGATTTCTCTCCTCAATTCTCCTCGTGGCAATCTACTATATCCGCAAGATATAGCCTTAGAATTTGCGCTTCAAAATCAGTACAATTTTATCTGACTTCCTTAATATCAGTCACCAAATCTATGCTGATGATTTAGTATTATTTTCTAATTCCTCCGATCTGTCCGTTGTTACGTCTTCCCTTTCTAAAATCTTGTCCCTCTTATTCCATTGGTCCGGTTCTTCGGGCACGTCAATTTCTTCCTCTAAATCTAAGTTATTACATATTTGTAAGAAACATCTTACCGTTAATACTATAAATTTAATCTGTACAGATAGTTTTAAGTTCCTAGGCTTAATATTAGACTCTAAGTATTCATTTAAGCAACATTGTCAATATGTAAGAAAAAGACTATTTGTTACCAACATCTCCGATAAAAAACATATTGCCTGAATCTGGACTGCCTTTTTTAAAAGACAATATGGAAGACAGCTTATATAAACTCTATCAACAATGATGATCCTGTTCAGCTTTTAATGAACCCAACTATTATCCCACCAGTCAGCCGAAAGCCTATGATGCTAGCGCTGCGTACTTTAGTTTATATAATAATTTGTTTATTATGTAAGCTTTAATAAAACAAAATAAAAAATACATATGTATGTACATATATAGTATATTATGAGCATATAGTATGAATACAGAACTTGTTCCTAAGCATGCACAATCAAACGGGTATACATATAAATACGTTGTATATGGACACATAAATGGCACATTTTTATATCTTCTTTCTTGTCATACAGTATCATAAATGTTTTTAATAAATAACAAACATTTGGATTTTTTTAAGAGGTTCTTTTTTTCTTCAATAACAGTACAAAATTAAGTTGCAACTCATTGCTAAAAAAATTATCATAAAATTGCGAAAACTTTGGTATAATGAGCTGGACACATAAATGGCACAACCTAAAAAAAGGTGGACAAATTAGTTCATATTGTAATTTTATAAATTTTGTTCTATACAAACGTTTTTATTGTTAATATTTTGTGCTGTAACCTTTATTTTTAATGACTGCTTCACACCTGCGAGACTTAGCTTTAGGTATAGCGTAATAAGTTTTTTTAACGGCAGACCAGGGATCTTCCATATTTTTATAATTAACCTTTGCAATTTCAGTCTTCACTTCATTGGATACGTTTTCAATTGGATTTAAGTCAGGGCTTTCGCTGGTCAATCCAAAATATCTATCCCCTCTTCAGAAAACCAATTTTTAACTAGCTTCGAAGCGTGCTTGGGATCGTTGTCTTGCACAAATTTCCATTTAGTTGGCATAGACTTAAAGCATATGGTTCCATATGGTTTTTTAAAATATGTAAGTACAGAAACTTGTCCATTTTTCCTTTGATTCTTACAAGCGAACCTACACCATGCCTAGAAAATACTCCCCAAACCATAATATTTCCGGCACCATGAGTGTACCTAGGATTATATTCTTGACACTTAGGACAATGTACAAATATTCTGCCATCTGGTCCTATACTGTTAACCTTTGTTTCGTCACTATACAATACATTTTCCAAAAAATGTAAGTTTTTCTCTTGATGAGCTTTGGCAAAGATCAATCGAAATATATATTTTTTTTTTTGAAAGGAGTGGTTTCTTCCTCGATATACGTCCGAACAATTTTACCTGATTCAGACGTCTTCTGATAAGTCTATAGGATATTTCTAAACCAATGATAGGGATATCAGCTGCTACCTGCCGTGATAATTTAAATGGGTAATTTTTGGCGATTCTTACTATAGCATCGTCTGTATGCGCATCCGTTTTACGTGGTCTTGGCTTCAGAATCCTGCCTTTGACCAATTCTTGGGAATTGTCCATACATTATTTGATTGCGTTTTACACTTTTTTAAGATAAATTTCAATTAGTTTTGCAATTTCAGCCACTTTTGCCCTTTTTTGTACATATTCCAAATTATTCCTCTTCATTATATTATAGTATGCTTTCCGGATCCCATATTATAGTATTTCTTTCACTGAAATACTTTTAATATATTTTTTTCAACAACACAAAAAACGATGTTTTTAAATTAAAATCTGTGGGAGTACTACTTCTGCGAAGTAATCTATGCCATTTATGTATCTACTCAAAATCAGCATTGACTACGCATAATTGACAGTACATCTCTAGTACAGCAGCACCAAATTGAATGCAAAATTTGTACATTTTAAACAACTTTAACTTAAACAATTTTAGCATTTATATCAAATGAAACTTTGTGCCATTTATGTGTCCATAGCTGTATCTACATATGAGTAACTGGTGTTGTAAATGTGTGGCCATACGTAAGTATGTAAATAAATACGAAATTGGCCCCCAAAACAAGCTCTGGTAGCGCCACAACCAAAAACAAATAAAATATTTTAAGATTTTATTGCGAATTATTCTTTCTTGAATACATGTGAAATGCAAACTAAATTGCTCTCTTATACTATGACACCGACATTAAAAACATTTTGAAAACACATTTGTATGTTGTGGAATGTAAGTCGTTCGGACCGACAATGTGTATTTTCGATGAGTTTTCACTGACAACTATAAATACGGGGATTCTCTTGCTCTTGCAAGATAGTACAAAATGCGAAAGTCCTATACCAAAATATGCAAGGACAAGAGAGCACCCATTGCAGAATCTAATGATATATACGACGGCACGAAAATAAACATGGGTTTTGGTCCGACATATTTTACAGCCATTGCAAATAAATTTTTGGCACGATTCCGATTACTTTGGCGGAAGGGGTAAAAAAACCGAATTTCCGTATAAATGGGGTATGGACGGATAGGGGAGCTTCTCCAGAGGAGCAATCTCCAAAAATAATATAAAAATAACTAATATTTTTTAAACGTTCACGTTTAAAAGTTCAAAACTTTGCACTAATAACACATGGTATTTCTCAATGAATTTTTTTACATTTTTCATTTCGTATATTTAAATATACACTCTAAACATTGATATAAGTTCACATGTGACCTTAATTTTGTAATATTTTCCGTAAATTTATTAATTTAAAAATCACTTAGCACGCTCTTCGTTGCAAAGGTTAGATTGTTTACAATTATGAGGAAAACGAGCGTTGCCACATCTTAAACACCAAATTTGTAGGATTCTTAACGATTTCTCTTTGTTTGTTTTTTGCGAGATTCTTGTTTCTATATTAATTAAAATAAAAACTACTTTTCAACAACTTTCAAGTTATAATATTGAGTTGTGAACACTGTCCA
Source organism: Bactrocera correcta (assembly GCA_027475135.1). NCBI lineage: Eukaryota > Metazoa > Arthropoda > Insecta > Diptera > Tephritidae > Bactrocera > Bactrocera correcta. The sequence continues at coordinate 19,910,665 of CM050322.1, forward strand.
TATATGTATGTACATACATATATGTGTAATATGTTTCATAAACACAAATAAGTAAAAATCTATGATAATATTGTAAAATTTATATCATATCAAGGTGACTGAAGTACTTTCGCGTAGTACTCCTTTCTGCGTTGGCGGCCTTCGGCCGCGCTTTAAAAAAAGAACCCTGGACGAGCGAATACCCGACGCGATTGAAGTACTTTCGCGTAGTACTCCATTCTGCGTTGGCGGCCTTCGGCCGCGCTTTAAAAAAATAACCCTGGCCAAGCGAATACCCTGGGTGACTGAAGTACTTTGAGTAGTACTCCTTTCTGAGTTGGAGGCCTTCGGCCGCGCTTTAAAAAAATAGCCCTGGTCGAGCGAATGGGGAAACTTTAGTATACCATCCCACGATTTCGAGGTTAAAAGTTGTATGGTTGTATCGGACTGATGCTCCAGATTAAGAAAATATATAATTGTTGCCGCCGCAAACTTATAGTTCTCGAGATATTTGCATTTAAAGTTGAAAATTTTGCAAATTTTATCTTGCAATTTTCGATTTCTAGTAATTATTTGTTTTACATTATGCACTTTTTATGCACTTACACTTCATTACATTGTTTCTACATACATATTTATTTTTTATTAATTATTTGCTTAAAATAATCATTTTATATTTTATACACATTTCATTACATGCACAATAACAAAAGTATTCAGTGTTGACAGCTATTAAGTGTTGCCATAATTACACATTGATCAAACGAATAAAAATGAAGATAAAAACTCAAACGCAGGAAACAAATAACATCTGAAATAAATTTTCCATTGTAATAAAAAAAGATTTAAGGCTTACATGTTTAATTGCATCTAATAATTTAAGAAAAGGATCATAACGATTATTTGCAATATTTTTACTTCAAATATACTCAAAAATTAAATAGGATAAAATGCAGTTTAAAGATAATGATGTACCCTATTTAACATACAAGTAACTTTTAGATTTCCTTTGTGCATTGGCAGCCTTCGGCTGCATTTAAAAAAACCCTGGCCGATCCCACACCAGGGTAAACATTAGTCCATTCGCGTCACACTTCTTTCTGCATTGGCGGACTTCGGCCGCCCTTTAAAAAAAAATAACCGTGGTCGAGCAAATACCCGGGTGACTGAAGTACTTTCGCGTATTACTTCTTTCTGTATTGGGGGCCTTCGGCCGCGCTTTAAAAAAATAACCCTGATCGAGCGAATACCCAAGGTGACTGAAGTACTTTCGCGTGGTACTCCTTTCTGCGTTGGCGGCCTTCGGCCGCGCTCTAAAAAAAAAAACCTGGTCGAGCGAATACCCGGGGTGACTGAAGTACTATCGCGTAATACTCCTTTCTGCATTGGAGGCATTCGGCCGCGCTCTAAAAAAATAACCCTGGTCGAGCGAATACCCGGGGTGACTGAAGTACTATCGCGTAATACTCCTTTCTGCATTGGAGGCCTTCGGTCGCGCTTTAAAAAAATAACCCTGATCGAGCGAATACCCGGGGTGACTGAAGTACTTTCGCGTGGTACTCCTTTCTGTGTTGGCGGCCTTCGACCGCGCTCTTAAAAAATAAGCCTGATTGAGCGAATACCCGGGGTGACTGAAGTACTTTCGCGTAGAACTCCTCTCTGCGTTAAAAATAAAAAAAATATATTGAGTTTTTGTTATAAAGTGGTTATATCTCTTGGTTACTATGCACTCATATTCAAACAAAATTTAAGTTTTCGTTATGAAATGGATACATTTTGGTTATTATATCAGTCAGCGATTTCCATTTATTTTTTATGAAACATTGGTTTGTATTTTAGGTGGTTTGTATTTTCGTTCTGGTGTAGAGGTGGTCGAAGATGCGCCACGCTCCGGAAAGCCTGTCGTCGAAAATTGCGATAAAATCGCTGAATTGGTCGAAAGAGACCGGCATAGTAGCAGCCGTAGCATCGGTCAAGAGCTAGGCATGAGTTATCAAACCGGTATAAACCATTTCAATAAATTCAATAAATCATTCAATAAAAATACCGCAAGACTTTTTTGATAACCTAATATATATATTGTTACCTAAAATACAAAGAAATGTATCATCAAAAATAAATGGAAATCGCTGACAGATATAATAACCAAAATTTATTCAATTTATAACGAAAACTGAAATTTTGTTTCAATATTAGATATAAAGTGGTTTTATTGCGTTTACGGTACCTATAACCCAAATTAGATGTTAGCGGCCTGCCCGATCAAAAATCATGATATATGTATGTATCAAGAAAAGGGGCAATGATTTATATACTTGGGGTAAAATTCTATTTTTTATTAAATTTTATTCGTTTAATCAATGTGTAATTCTTGCTGTCAACACAGAATACTTTTGTTATTGTGCATGTAATGAAATGTGTATAAAACATAAAATGCTTATTTTAAGCAAATATGTAAAAAATTAATAAAAAATAAATATGTAGAAGCAATGTAATGAAGTGTAAGTGCATAAAATGTGCATAATATAAAACAAATAATTACTAGAAATCGAGAAATTGCAAGATGAAATTTGCAAACTTTTCAACTTTAAATGCAAATATCTCGAAAACTCTAAAGTGGTTATATGTTTTGGTTATCATGCACTCATATACCTTATACTTTATTACGTAATATTATTATATAATATTACTTATACATATGTAATATATATGTATATTATTATATAATATTACTAATGCATGTACATATATAATATTACTTATTTGGGGGAATGTTTAGTTTAGTATCCAATTTTGAAGAGGTTTTGCGCAAAGGGGGAGGGGCTGGGGGCTTGCTACCCCCCTCATTTGAAAGGTAATGAATAGAACTTTTGAATAATAGTACCCTTCCCCCCCTAAGACCACAGGGGCTCTAGGGCAGCCTCCTGAAAATGGTGTAAAATCGTAGTTTTTCCATACAATTTTCACTAATTATTATAAAATTTATGTATTTCTACGCATAGAGTGAATCTATGTTTATTATTTTTATTATTTCAATCAATTAAAGTGGAAATCCACTTTATTTAAATAATAGAAACAATGAAAATTAAAAATTGTATATGTATCGGTAATAATGCATGCAAGTAGTTGACCATTAGTAACCATTTATTCAAGACCCCCTAAATAATAAAATTGGGTTTTAATCCCGCGATTTTTTACTCCAAATTTTGAATATATTTTCAGTATAATATGTTATATTGAAACAAGCGCCGCAGGCGAAAATTTGGAATAAAAATCGCGCGATTTTTTATTCCAAATTTTCATTACATTTTCAGTATAATATATTACATTGAAACAAGCGCCGCACTATATAAGACCTACCATTTTGATTCGTTGGGTTATTACTGTCTTTCTTTTGTGCTTATTTTCTTCGTCGTTTGACAGTTCATATTGAGTAATTTTGCTTACATTTCAAGGAACAGTATAACACGTAATTGAAAGCTGTTTTATTTATTAAATTGTACATAAAATTGCAACTTAAAATTCATAATTTATCATTAAATCAATTAAATATATTTCAAAGAATGTCTGTGTGTTAAATTGGTTAAATTTTTTGCAAGCAGTGCAACAAAAACTTCAAAAGAAGAGAGCCATTGTTTGAGCAAATGTGAAAATGTACGTTTTTTGCGTACTTATATCTAAAAAACAAATTAACATTTAACAATAAATTTACATTTAAACCAAAGTTTAATTCATTGGCTATCCGTGCTATATAAATTTAAAAAAATCCGTGCACGCATTTAAGAGGAATAAGCAGTGAAAATGAGATACTAAACTAAACCCAACCCCTTATTTGCTTAATAAATTTAAACAAGAAAATATCCATATGCATGAATAGAGAATAGAGGAATGCGAAAAAGAGGAATTTCAGCGAATTGCCTTATCATCCATGGCAGCGCTCCCATTTCGTCGTACTTTTTGGTAAACAAATGAGGTTCAAACGAGTGTAATATGCAATTTTTAAAATAAAGATTTTTTAGGTAAAAAACCTGCGAAAAGTGTAAAATGTGGATTTATTAAAAAGTTTATAGTGTAATTTAATTAATTCGAAGTGAAAAATGTGAATAAAGTGTGTTTAAGATGCTAAATTATTGCTTCTTGAAATGTTCGAATTTTACGAATTTTTGAACTTTAAGGTCGAATATCTCGTAAACTAAGCGTTTGCGGTACCTATAACCCTATATTTTTTAATCAGGAGGACTTCCTCTTTCCAACGGTACCTTCAAATCGCGGCGCCAAAGAAATCGGAATCGTACCAAATTTTTTCGTCTTTGTGCCAAGAACAAGAGAATCCCCTTAACAGTGAGCAGCTGTATTTGTATATGGAATGTAAACAAATATCAAGTAACAATTTAGGGCCGGCAAAATATGTCTTCCAAAAAAATCGATTAAACTAGAGCAGGCACCGATTATAATGAGTGGAATGTAAGTTTTCAAGTAGTTTTCAGCGAAAACTGTGTTTTCGTTTGACAGATTTTACATGGACGAAAACAAAAGTTTTCGTGCGAAAACCAGTTTTTCTCACGAAAACATATTTTCAATGTCGGTCCGAACATAGTATTAAGTATGCCGATATGTATATACATCAGTACATACTTGCCAAAAAATGAATATACATAAATTATTTAGAAATAAGGGAATACAGAAGTGAACAGTAAGCTTGTATGTATGGATAAGCTGATGAGAACAGCCGCAAATAACAAACATGTATATACATATGTATGTATGTTTAAAGATGCACACATAAGCATATTTTTAAGCTCTATTAATAAGTATAGATATTTGAGTATGTACATGTAAGTACTTATATTCGACAGAGATTGTATATTTTTCACATATTTTTTTCGTTTTATTGATTGGATTTGATTTGCGTAGATTTAATCGATAATATATGTATCCAAAATTATGTTTATACAAACATCACACAAGTTGACTGCTCGTGAAACACATACTTCACACACGACACCGTTATTCTTTCAAATTTTATTTCATCACATTTGTACATACATACGAATTTTAAAACTAATAATTAATTTTCGCACATCACATTTTTACCAAATAAAAAGTCGTAAACCCGAAGAAACAAAAAACTTGGTAGTTCAATAGTTCAACTTCACTTAACGACGTCTTACATCAACCAACAGATAGCAGCAACTAAAAGTTTAGTGCTTTCGAAAATTCTCTTAAACCTATACTCATAAACGCGAGTGTATGCATGTGTGTGGATAAGCATTGGTACCCGGTGTACTTGTGCAAAGGTAGATGGAGATGAGAATGTATTGGTCACATTTCCAATTTGATTTTGTGACCAGTGCTGCCGGACTTTTTATCTAAAACAGCAAAAATTGTTTCTGAAAATTTTTGAATGAAATATCAATCTAACAAATGGCATTATCAATGATTATCAAATTGAAATTTTATCCCAATGCTGATTTTAATCAGCGCAGATCGATTTTAGGTACCACAAAGTAGATACAAGGTTCAGCTGTGAATTGCGCGCGTACATTCCTACTAGAGAAGACATGAATTCCTCTGATCAATAATATTTTGTCTCGCGCAAGCCGATTTGTTGTAGGCGAGAAGACTACGATAGCATGCTATATTTGCGATTGGTTCGAGCGAGAAAACCATTGAACATCAAATGGCGATGTATTACTTTTTCCCACTCTTTAAACAAAAGTAACAAATAGTTTAACGTATGCAAAAGTGAACAATAAGATGTCGCTTATACGTTTGCTAACAAATATGCGTCTTGCAGGATCCATTCATGCAAAGCAATGATCGAAAATGATATCGATATATCAAATTTACCTCCGCTTATTGTGACCAACACGGATACGAGAACTAAACAGTCAACGAAATTCATATTTGTCAGAATGTTCGAGTGGCGAAGTTTTGTTAACGATAAAATAAATAAGAGCTGTCGGATTGTGTAGCAGATACAGTTCCAGTGTGCTGCCTGGTAAAGAACAATTGAAGTACAGTCGTGGCCACTCAAAGCTTACCCACATACTTTTTTGAATTTTTTAGGTCTTTTTGGTTCGTTCGGGATTTTCTTCAATTTAGTTTTTCGTTAAGTTGAAACTAAATTATATTATCTGATCATAAAATTTAGTTTTAAATTTATTATGTTTAATGAGTAAAAAACAAGCTAGGTTTTCTGTGCTTATATAAATATATATGTACATATATAATACCGCGACTTAAATTTATATTTCAATTAAAAAAATAAAGTAAAGCATTAATTTAAATTATAGTGTTAATGACATTAAATTAAAAAATATCATTTTATTACATTTCAACCTCATTTTGTAAAGCTCACTAACTTTCAAATGATTTTGTCTGAATCTGAAGGCGTTTTGTTTCTAATTTTGGTAAATGTTCAGCGGAGCGGCTTTTCCGAAAACGTGCACCAATTTTCACGGGAAATGTCTTAAAATACTCGTTTTTAGTTCTACTTTATGAATATGTTAGGCGCGTGCTTTTAAAAACTATATTTTCTTTGTTTTAATAGAAAAACATCGTATTTCCCGAAATCAAAAATTCACTTTTGCACTTTACACGTCTTTAGATGTTAAAATTATACTTTATATAAGTTATATACGCGTAATTATTGATGTAGTTTAGTTAATCAATAAGAAAAATTGGTTTTTTTTGTTATTTTTATAAAAATATGAAAAAATTTACAATCACTTCACTTTAACGAAAATGGCAAGGTTATGTTCGAAATTATGGCACAGCTGTTGTAAATTCGAATGGTCACTCATGTACTGATCGTTTTCGAATTATCGATACTCTCAATATACGAGTTTGATCGAGAATTGGCAAAAATGAGAAATACATAATAGGAAAATTTATAATTCATTATTATTTTCGAGCGCTCGAAAAATAATATCCCTGGTCGGTCCAAAACCCCGGTATTCAAAATTCTTCTGTATCCAAATTCTTCTTTCTGCAATAATAATGAATTATAAATTTTCCTATTATGTATTTTCATTTTTGCCAATTCTCGATCAGACTCGTATATTGAGAATATCGATATTTTAATTTATTTTTATTTTTCCAATTATTATTATTTTACTATTATGTATTTCTCATTTTTACCAATTTTCTTTCAGACTCGAAGATTGAGAATATCGATATTTCAATTTCTTTTTATTTTTCCAATTAATAATACTTTTCTTTTATATGTATATCTCTCATTTTTATCAATTCTTGATTGGTCTCGAATACCGAGAGTATCGATATTTCGAACCCGATCACTGTTTGTATCACTAGTTCTCAATTGAATTTCGAACAGTGATGCCATTTATGGCGTAAATATTGTGCAAAATCGTAATATTTTTTATTGTTTTTATTGCAAAAAAACATAAAATTAGATAACGCGCCATACATATTCGTGAATCGGAATTTAAAACGAATTTTTTAAGACATTTCCCGTGAAAATTGGTGCACGTTTTCGGAAAAGCCGCTCTGCTGAACATTTACCTTAATTTTTAATAGTTTTAATAAATAAAATGTCATAAGAGCTTATTGCTAAGTAAAAAATTTCTATACCGCAAAAAGTACCACTATAAAGTGCTGTCAAATATCTCCAACACTTGAAAATTTTGAGTGGTAAGCTTTGCGTGGCCAAGAGTTTATAAGTAAAAAGTTGTAAGCTAATATAATGAGTAGTAAAGCGTTTAGTAGTTTTAAGTAGAAATATGTACATATGTATGACCATTAAAGTGGGACTTTTATTTAACGATCACTAGAACGAACTTCTGGATAGTCAAAAAGTATCCATTTGAAGGAAAATCATCTCTCTCCAGGGTTGTGCGATGAGTTTGGGACCCTCCAAGTAAAAGAACACCCTCAATGAAAAGGATATAACAGCCTCGGATGAAAGACCCTCCTTTTGATGGCTACCACTGCAAACGTAATAAGGATTTCGATTAGGATGCATATAGAATGTCTGGTCTCTTATATGGAAAACCTCGTTACTCGTAAAAGTAAAGTTTGACATCACCGCCGTTCAATAAGTGCTATGGACGGGACAAGGACTGAGACGAGAAGGTTCTTTTGGCATATACTGGAGTGGAAATATAAAGGAACGCAAATTCGGTGTGGGATTCGTAGTGGGAGAGAGGCCCCGTCGTCGAGCCCTAGCATTCAACCCGGTGGATGAACGTCGAGCCACAATCCGCATGAAAGTGAAGTTCTTCGCTGATTCGCACCCGTGCCCGACGAAGAAGAAAAACTTTAAGGCAACGGTCGGTAAATTCTGCCTCCATGATCCTTTTGACAGCGCGAAAAGGAACAATCCTTATGTCTTAACTAGAGGACCCGTCCACGCTTCACTGTGGCTGATACATAGATAATACTACTACCATCTATATATATGATTTCTATTAGTTGAATTATAACTTAGTTAGTTAATGAGATATAATATTTTGTGAAGCAACTTGTGTTAGTTTACAAAAAAATGAATCATAAAGCATTTCGTGTGTTATTAAAGCGTTTGGCTTTTTGGATTGAATAACTGATTCTGAGAAGTGTTTAAGTGCTCTCTAGTCGGAATAAAGCCGAAATTTTTCGTCAGTGATAGAAACATAGCTCCATCATTTCCCACTGGAACCCAATCGACAGTCATTATAGTGGACTCCAACATAATGAATCTGATGAACCGGTTCCTAGGCGTGGTAGAACAAAAAGGTGACGGGAAAGGTTATGACATCAGTCTTTTGGGAAGCATGTGGTATAATACATAGACTGAAGACTGATTACTGAGCCAGTTATAATCTATTTCACTGCGTATTTGGTTGCAGTTCTTTTCTTCTATTCCCAATATTTAGCAGTTTTATTATTTTTGAGAAGACTGTGTTTAAAATTGTACGCATATACTCAAATGATTCCTTCAAACATGAATTTTGAACAAATGCTTATGATTTAAAATATAATTTTTTTATTTATGAGTTGTATTAAATTTTGAAATTAAGAGATAAAAGGTATCCTATGTCCTTACCCTGGTTCTAGGCTACCTCTTCACCAATTTTCAGCCAAATCGGTTCAGCCGTTCTTGAGTTATAAATGGTGTAACTTACATCAACTTTCTTTTATATATGTAGATATAGATACGCAACTTTCGTCATTTTTTCTTACATAAGAACCTTCTCCTAATAATAACAAATACAACAAAAAAAAGAATTAGAAAATCGGTCCAGCCGTTCACGCGTGATGCCGTGACAACGGAAAACGGGTTTCATTTTTATATGTATAGATAGATTTGGTATCATTACTAAACTAATACTGCTGCTTAAACTGACGTTGAACAATACCGAAAGATGCCGGGCAGGCTTCCGCTTTAACAGTTGAAGCAGTTAACTTTATAGTGAACACCGTTTTTGCGAAGTACAACTGGTTATGCAAAGATGCAATCAGTGAATATTAATTAAAATCTCCGACACTTTAGCCCGCTCAGGCGATGGCGTCCTCCGGAAAGTACTCAAAACCATTTAACTTCTTTAGAAGGGTTCCAATTTGATATTAAACTTTTTCGCTTTTATCTTCAATATATCCTATTTTAATAGTGTGTGTTATTGATAGTTAATTTTCAATTAGATAAACAAATATATATTAATTTATAATATTATTTCTCTTAAAATATACATAGCATTTTCAAGAATTAAAAAAATCAAACTTTGTTTACTAAACATTTATATATTTTAAGCATTTATACGTTAAATCATAAATATATTGAATATATTTTACTCGAATGGTATAAAATTTGATCTGCACTGGCAAAAAACATCGCTTTGCCGTTGTGCCATTATTATCGCCTTCAAAATATGTACATAGGCTTCTTTTGAGCAAATCTCCCAACGATTATTCCATTTTCCATACACTAAACTTATAGAACTTCGCTGGCTTCAGTATCTTCAGCGGATCATTTTTAATGCTTTAATGACGCGTTCCGCGAAGCATATAACCAAAGAAAACGACGTGTAATTGTTTCGACGTCATATTAAACAAGAAATGTGCTGTCGTGGGACACCAGGTAGGAACGAAGTTCCTTCGGATAATATAGAATCGATACAATTCGCCAAAAAAAATTGTGCTTAATTTTATTTTATGTAAGTTGTCCTGATTTTTCTCTCAAATTTCGCTGAATAGTTTTTATTTAAGTACAGATAAGTATTAAGAAAATTTAGTATTTTAAGAAGTAATGAATTACGTAAAATAAAAAAATAATTAAAATTATATCTAAATAAAAATTGGTAAATATTTTTTTTGTTTTAAATTATCAATTGTTATTACAAATGATATAATAGAGCTATAATAGAGCTATTTTATGCTTTTATTTGTAAAATAACGTCAAGTTTGTAAGAGCTGTGAATAATTTTACATTTTACATATTAGTGGCATCACCACTCTTCTTCATCTCTCTATCTTCCATTCTACTGTCAACTCTACTGTCGTCCTACTGTCGTTGGCAAATATAGGAAATATTCAAGTTAGCGGGAACGACAACTGTCGGCCTGCAGTCGTGTGGTCGTGCAGCTGTCAAAATAACAGTGTCCATAAGAACGTCTTTTAATATTTGACAGATGTAGTTTGCAGTCTGTCGCGCTCTATGTGTTCCGCACTACACTCAAAACTAATTTGCATACACAATAATGTTACAGATTTTCATGCCTAATTATTTTGCAAAACCTAAAGGTAGGCTATAACTAGCGATCTTACAGTCTTTTTCTTACGGGTTATTTCCTCAAAGCCTTCGCCAAAAAATATGCAACAATTCAACTCCCCATAAACGTATTTAGTGCAAGCACAATTCTCAAGTGGTGAACGCAATGACTGCGACGGCATGGCCGGCATGTACACAAGACAACACAGCTGTCCATTTTGCATGTACACAAAATCGTTGTGGCCATACTATTACCTTTCGCTTTAATGAAATTTGAATATTTTGTTCAAAGTGAATTTTTTTTATGCAAAAAATAAGTAAAAATTGGTAAATATTTTTTTGTTTTAAATTATCAATTGTTATTACAAATTATATAATAGAGCTATTTTATGCTTTTATTTGTTAAGTAACGTCAAGTTTGTTAGACCTGTGAATAATTTTACATTTTACATATTAGTGACATCACCACTCTATCTCCTCTTTCTATCTTCCATTCTACTGTCAACTCTACTGTCGTCCTAGTGTCGTTGGCAAATATAGGAAATATTCAAGTCGTGCAGCTGTCAAAATAACAGTGTCCATAAGAACGTCTGTATTTTAATATTTGACAGATGTAGTTTGCAGTCTGTCGCGCTCTATGTGTTCCTCACTTCACTCAAAACTAATTTGCATACACAATAATGTTACAGATTTATTAATTATTTTGCAAGACCTAAAAGTACAGTCTTTTTCTAACGGGTTATTTCTTACGGTTTTTACTATCACTTTTTTTAGTTAGGTCCCGCAGCAAAATCCCTATCTTCTCCAAGCCTGCCGTAAGGAACTTCGTTCCAAAAACTTAAGTACGTCTCGTCCCCAGTAATTATGCGATTTCTTAATATTGGATTCTCAGCTACGTTGTCAAGCATCTCTTTCGCGTAAAAGATTTATGTCTTATAATGCGAGTCCACCATATTTTGGGGCGATCCATAAAAGATGATCCTCCACTATCTCTCTGATGTCAACACGACGATTTTCAAGCACTGTTTCTTTAACTTTTGGATGTTATCGTCTTTAGTAAACACTTGTGTTCGTGATAAAGTTGACCCCCCAAAACACTTCTCTTCGTTTTTCAATTTTTTCCCATAGTAAAATTTTGCAATACAAACTTTTCGCGTCATAAACAAAAAGTTGCCAAAGACAAACTAATAGCCATATGGAGATCGAACTTCACACCAACATCGAAATGATTGTACCAATTTTGGAAAAAAAATATCACTTCGAATTACGCGCGCTTATACCAATAAAATAATAAAATACCAATTGACGTGATAATTTTAATTATTTACTTTCTTCCGGTTTGAGTGGTATGAAATTTATTTATTCGTAATTTTTATTATAGTTCCGATAAGGCAATAAGTTGAAATTGAATCGCAGCATAATAATCAACAAATTTTTCGCGACGTCGTACAGATTTCATGATATTACTGATGCCAAATCAGATTGGTTCGATACACCCAAAGAAAATGTATCCAATACTTAGAGGATAAGATCACTAGAAGTTTGAAAATATAATATTATTATTAATTTCCTGAAGCAAATATGGATGGATTAAGAAATGGAAATCGCGATCTCATTAAAATTTCTTTTCCGTGACAGTGTTTTTCCATGTCGTCTTTGATTTATAAAATCAGAAAAATAATGCTATTAATATTTTTCACCTACCTTCCCTTGTTTGTGTATCATTAACCTACTAACTTATTATTTTGTATTAAATTTTAATATCCATACAATACTGCTTGTTTCGACTTTTAGGAAAATACATACATAGGCATTCATAACATAATCCTTATCAAAAACGTCTGCTAAAGCATTTCCGAAGTCTGTACATATTTCTCTTTTATTTTGTTAAGATTTTCACATTTTTAATTACTCTCACATTAGTCATGGTCGAGTTTTAAAATTTACTAGGCCCCGCGAAGAGTATAGTACATCTTGGGAAATCACGTCTGCTTTTCTACTCGTAAGTACTTTTAAGGAGGCACGTAGTATTGTTAGTGATGCTTGGAAACAGACTAAAAGCGAGAAAGTTACTCTTGTCCATTTATATACAACTTCGGACTGTTGTGAATATAAGAGGAGGAAACAGAAAAATATGGATACATACTTAGCTGTAAAGTATATATATGTATGTACAAATACATAAGCGTTCGTTCTGATAATGATGAGCGCGGGAAAATTGCTGTACAAAGTATAGATATGTACATATATATGTATGTATGTATTTTCAAATGATGCTTGTGTAATTTGCACAATTCAATTCCTTTTTAGTCATCATCATGCCGGTCGCCATTCATCCTGACTCCTGAGTTTCTATGGTAAGTTCGGCACCATGGCTTGGCAGCCATGATTTTTTATAAACGACGCCAGGCTGCCTCGTTGTCGCGCTGTTTGTAGCGTTAGAGTGATTTTAATACGTAAACAAAAATTAGGTTTATTTTGTCAAACGAGTCTATTACACTCATAACCCATAACATAATGTTCTTGAATAATTAAATATAAATATGTAAGTATGTACATATATAAAAACATGAAATTATTAAATTTTTTTCAATTTGTAATTTTTTTGAAAACTTCTTATTTTCTTATGCAATGCTATGCAGATTAGCAAAAGTGCTGTCAATAAATTATTAAAACCATTGATAATTGCCTATTGTTTGTAAGCGAGTGAGGAAAAAAATGCTCAGTTTTGATATATGTATGTACACACATATACATACATATGTGTATGTATTTTATGTTTTCAGGTACATATTTGTATGTACATACATATGTATACCTGAAGTTATTTAACAGTTATGAAATTTTATTAACACACAAATGCGCTATGTTATTTATTGTTGGCTTTTTGAGAGACTTTGTCTGTAATTATTAGAAATTCTCATCGTAGTAGATTTTCAAACATAGTTATATTTAAATACATACAAATTTGGGGATAAACTTCCGAATGTTCATTGTTTCTTTAAAAGAAAACAGAATTTTTTTCATTACTTTTTCAGATGCGACAGTAAATAATATTTTTAATTTATCGATAGGCGGATAATAATATAAATGTGGATTTACGATAGACAATTTTAATAACTTTATGATAAATTCTTTTCTCCTGTATTTAATCTCATTAATTTATATCCGTAAAAATGCTTTTCTGGCGTGACATTGGGATTGAACTCTCCGTAGTTCCCTGTCCCCCCGTGGAGCTTGTATGCATGTGAATATAAAGGATATATGAATACATACATACATACTTATGTATCCATATTTAAGGGGCAAATGGCTACTGTAAGCCTTAAAGGGCCCATACACGACACACAAGTGCGTTCGATCTGCGTGAATTCGTTTTGCCCATACACGACACACAAATCCATTTTGCGTTCGTTCTTTACACAGTGAGCATCACGGTAGAGGAGATGAACTTGTGCGGCAGGCAAGCGGAACATTTCTTGGAATTTATTTCTAATGTAGCAGTTTTATCTATTTCTTTATATTTCGTTTATAAGTTATTCCAACTTTTATTTTTCTCAATTTTATTTTTATATTTATCACTTTTCGTTTGCCAAATTGTATTTCATTTTGCATAAGATCAAGAAATTCTGATACGAAATCTTTATTAAGGGGGGCGCCTGCTTTAGAAGCTTCAAACAATCATTTTTTTATGTTGCTTAAATCTCTTTAAAATTATCAAACAATATTTCCCCAAAGTTATAGATTGAAATTCGAAACATTGTCGAAGCTAGAAGGGAAATATGTAGTGACCGAGCCTCGAACAGATACATATATGAGCGCTTGGGCAAAAAGCGAAAACTTTGAAGCTCGATTTCTCGGTTTTTCATTTTTACGATTATTCTAAATTTTCGGGCAGAATAGAAAATGTATCCGATAGAAATTGCGACTTGCATCCTGCCCGCCGTCCGAAAAATGCACATGCGAGACGCATCGGGCAATTGCTTCCCAAAGGCAGAATATCAAAGATTTCGTATCCAAAAAATTTGTGAAAGATGTTCAAATATATAACTATATAACCTAGAAACTCCGCTTGAATCAATTATTTCTTTCCCTCCCAAAAAAAAAAAAAACCGGAAACAAATTTTGAAGCCTCTAAAGCAGGCTCTCCCCTCAACACTTGCCATTGTTCGTCCGCGATCTTCACTATTCGGCGACACGAGAGCAATGAGATTTTGTGTGCATACAACGCCATACACGACACACATCCGCGCATACCGATCGTAAAAAATCAAGTATTTTCGCGAACATGGATCGGTACGTTCACAAGCCCATACACGAGTAAACCGCATGCGCACACATACCAACCGAACGCACTTGCGTGTCGTATATGAGTACTTTTAAGCAACAGGAAAACAAACCTTCGACACCAACACAAATTTAACTGTGCTACAAAGTAAAAGAATCTTATTGAATAATAATTACTTATTATTTTAAATTAATAAATTATAAAAATAGCTTTAATTATATTTATGAATATATAAAATAATGTATCGATATACACATAATTAATTATAATGGAAAATTCTAAACGATAATTTCTCATTTCCAAATTTTAATCCAATACTTAAAATTCCTACCGTACATTCAGTTCGAGATGATTGGAACGTAATCAATACATATTTCCTACATATACTTGCAAATATGAACTCTATGTTTCAAAAGGCAAATAAAGCATTATAGCCCTGACAGACGAGCAAAATTAATGCGCCTTAAGCAACGCTAATGCGCATTGAAATTTTATGGTGACAGACGGCAGACTTGTGCTTTTAGACAGATGATTGTGAAATTGGTTTATTTATTTAAAAAAAAGTGAAATAAAAATTAATAACAGAAATAATACAATACAATACATAAATTTAACAAAAAAATTCGTTTATTATTAACTACGTTCAAAGATAATAGAGTGAAATTAAAAGCAATAATTGATTGTTATGCGGCAACAGTGTGCGAAAAAGTGAAGAATATTTGAAAAATGGTTAGAAAACTGTGCGTTGTTTATTTTCTGCCATCTAAAAATATTGAAATTTGTTTTTGTTAATATATGTATTCGCACATAATTTAATTAGCAATATAAAACTGCTGA
The DNA here is from genome assembly GCA_027475135.1 of Bactrocera correcta. Lineage (NCBI taxonomy): Eukaryota > Metazoa > Arthropoda > Insecta > Diptera > Tephritidae > Bactrocera > Bactrocera correcta. Next base: position 19,926,477 of record CM050322.1, read on the forward strand.
TGCTGTAACCGCAAAGAAGGCAGCAGACTTCAAGCGACATCTGTCAAAAAATAGAAAAAATCTGCCATTTTTGAGCAGTGTTGCCTACTCAAATTTGGTAAATTCAGCTAAATGCACGAAATTCTTGTGCATTTCAAAGTTGCATTAACATGGCATATGCATATTAGCGCTGTCGTCTGTCAGGGCTATTATGCAAGACACCAAATTTTATATTGTTACGTCATTGCCTTTTAGTAGTCCTTTAAATATATATTACAATTTACATTTCAAACACCCTTTATTATAGATAAATTGATCAGAAACACTTTTCTTATAAATAAATAAAATAAAATGATATCTAATTTAAATTGCTGCTAGATTATGGACAACACTCTAATTAGAAGTGCTTCTGCCAACCAAGCTAGAGAAGTGTTCTGAGCATCAATCACCTTCTGTTAGGCCGCATCTTTTCGTAGAATTTCGAGAATTACCCCTATACATGAGGAGCTTGAAATGCCTTCCCAAACTTCACTTATACCGAGTTGCTGATGAGTGCACCCGGGAGTGCAGAAGAGCAAGTCGAGCAGAGAATCTTTCGGCTGTTTATTGTGATTGCAGCTTCTCGACGTCGAACCGTTCTTGTGTTTATTGGCGTGCGTTTTTTGCTGCCAGAGGCGGGTGTGTATCTTCGCTGCAACAAGATATGGTCACGGTCACATGATCCATCTGGTGGTTGTCTTTTCGATCTGGAGATAGCCAAGTGTAGAAGATAGATTACGGAACTGAGATTACGGCAAGTATTTCTTCTTCTTCTTAATTGGCGTAGACGCCGCTTACGCGATTATAGCCGAGTTAACAACCGCGCGCCAGTCGTTTCTTCTTTTCGCTACGTGGCGCCAATTGGATATTCCAAGCGAAGCCAGGTGCTTCTCCACTTTGTCCTTCCAACGGAGTGGAGGTTTTTCTCTTCCTCTGCTTCCCCCGGCGTGTACTGCGTCGAATACTTTCAGAGCTGAAGTGTTTTCGTCCATACGGACAACATGATCAATGCCAATGCTGCCACTGCTGAAAAATATTAGATTGGACATTTTATAAACAACTTTTGGGTATTTTGCAGTTTCCACATTACCACTGAAGTATGCAAATAGCGCGTTACCGATATTATTTTGGGTGCTCGGTTCCGCAGGGGGCCTATATCACCCATATATACATACATATTTTTTCAAAATACTGACATCTAATTTTACAAAACTTTAACAACGCACTAATTTTGGCAGTTCGTTTGAGGGCTGCTCTTCTGGCATCCCGCCTTTTTCACTAAAGTGCTGAACACAATGACGGCGACAGAATGCAGCAGCACGACAGTGTACTGAAAATGGCGTTCTGCATCCTACTTCATGAACATTTGTAAGAAGGCAGCGACATAACAATGGCCGGCATGTACACAAAACAACACAGCTGTCCATTTTATATGTACACAATTTCGTTGTGGCCATACTAATACCTTTCTCTTCAGTGAAATTTTAATTTTAATTTTGTTCAAAGTGAAATTTTTAATGCAAGAAGTAAGTAAATAGGTAAATATTTTTGTTTTAAATTATCAATTGTTATTACAATTGATATAAAGAGCTATTTTATACTTTTATTTGTAAAATAACGTCCAGCTTGTTAGAGCTGTGAATAGTTTTACATTTTACATATTAGTGGCATCACCACTCTGCCTCATCTCTCTACCTTCAATTCTATTGTCAACTCTTCTGTCGTCCTACTGACGTTGACAAATGCATGGATAATATGATACGAGACTCTTTGATTCGAGAGAGAGCTGTCAAAACGCGCATTTTTTATAACATTTGCCAATGATGCCACTGCTGAAAAATATTAGATTGGCTATTTAATAAATTATACAAAACACTATATTAAACACTTTGAAAATGCCTACATATATAAATGCTAAGATGCAAAATCATTAATTAATTTACATAAACATTTATTTTGCCAAAATACGTTCACAAAGTTCAATGAAATTTCATTTCACACTAATTTCGTCAAGTAATTATAGCGGTTTACTTCTGGCATCCCGCCTTTTCTGAAATCAGCTGAACGAAATTCCCTGATCTCCTTCGCTGTCAAATAATCAGGGAACGCGTTTGAGAGAAAAACGAGAGCCAATGCAAGAGTCTCGTATCATATTATCCATGACAAATGTAGGAATATATTGAAGTTAGCGAGAGCGACAGCCGTCGGCCTGCAGTCGTGCAGCTGTCAAAAAAGCTGTGTCCTTAAGAACGTGTGCATTTTAATATTTGATAGATGTCGTTTGCAGTCTGTCGCCGTCACTATGTTCAGCACTTGAATATTTATACTCTTGCAACATGTTGCTACTGGGTCTAGTCGTTTTGTTAACAGATTAGCATTTACCGATCCAAACGGGGTTAGATCGCCGTTTGGTTCAACTGATGGTTGTTTGTATCACCAAAAACTAATCCAGATAGATAAAGAATTACGTAGTATAAATAAATAATCTCGATGGAGAGTTGTACTGCAGGTGACTGTTTGTCTGTCCCTCTATCCGTGCAAAGCGATAACTTGAATAAAAATTGAGTATCGCGATGAAGCGGTCAAGTTGATAGCTACTAAAACTGTGATAACTCACTACTTATAATCATTGAATTTCACATTATACATGACAAAAAGTAGCCTCATAAGAACCCGTGTCAAATTGCACAATGGGCGTGTATCGTCCACCTTTAGCTAAAATCAAATATCTCAGGAACTTGGCCAATTTCAAACAAATTTTGTATAAATAAAAACGTAAACACATTTTTAATTCGTGAAATGAATTCCATTTATTAGTTTTTGTTAAAAAAATATGAAATTAATAGAATAATGTTATGAAAATACTTGTATCTATTGACAACGTATTGGCCAATAGAGTGAATGAATAAAATGCTGTGTATCCAGCAGTAATTTTTTATATTAAACCCAAATATATACAAATATTAATAATAGTTCTGATGTATTTCAATGAAATAATATTTAAAAAAAATTAGAAATTATAATTATTATGATTATGGTATTTATTTTGTCTACAAAAAGTTCCATATTTTTTGCCAACTTTTATAATCTAAGGAAAACTGATAAAATTCGAATTTAATTTGTAAATAGTTATTGCAACTCGTGACTGCACACTTCATTTTATATATGGTAAATACTTGACGTAATCTCAATTCCGTAATCTATATTCTACACTTGGCTATCTTCGGATTGAAAAGACAACCACTAGATGGATCATGTGACCGTGACTTGTTGCATCGAAGATACGCACCTGCCTCAGCCGAAAGATTTTCTGCTCGACGAGCTCTCCTGCACTCCTGGGCGCACTTATCAGCAACTCGATATAAGTAAAGTTTGGAACGGCATTTCAAGCTCCTCATGTACAGGGGTAATTCTCGAAATTCTACGAAAGGATGCGGCCTATCAGAAGGTGATTGATGCCCAGAACACTTCTATAGTTTGGTTGGCAGAAGCACGTCTAATTAGAGTGTAGCCTCATTAAGTGTAAATGAGTTATAGATAATAATTGTAAACTCCAAGAAAGAGTAATTAAATATAAAGTTATTTAAATAAGAAATAAAAGCCAGTAGATATCCATAAAATTGTGACTTATAGTATCCAGTGATCGAACACAAAGTAGAGTTTCAACGTAGAATATTTATCCAGCAAATCTGTTATATTTTTCCACTAGGAGTCATGCATGTAAACCGTCTATCTAAATGATTAAAAACTTCATTTTAGATCATAAAAGCCTTTGGTGACATTGATTTACCAAATACTATTCAAAAAACAAAGAATATAGTTGCCTAACTGAAGTCATTGTTTGAACCCCATTTTAAAAATTATTGTTAGATACGTAACTATGCAAAATAAGCTGAATGTCTATCTGCCCATACCATTATTAAAATTCCAAAATTTTACCATTCTTAAATGTTATTATTGAAAAATATTTATTTTTACATTTGTTTAAAAATTCGAACACGGTTAAAACGGGATCAGGGATTGATGAATGAATGGATAAATAAATTTTACGCGTATCTAAATGTTCGTCAATATGTGAATATATGTATATATTTAAAGCTAAATGCATAGAAATGCTTTTCATATGCATTTATGTAAGTATTCTGTAGTAACATAATTGGTTTTATTGATACAATTTATATTCAATTTGAGAAGAGAAGCACCAACGAAGCATTGATCTATTTATTTTTTTTATGAATGTATTTGTTATATTTATGAATTAGGAAAGAAGATACGAAGATTAAAAAATGTTAGGACTACTAGAAATTAGTCTCATTGCATATGCCTTCGTCTTATTTTTTAGTTCATACAAATTTGTTTCTATAATAGATATCAATATATTCATCTCTTGTGTTAAATAAAATTTGATCCTAATACTAAGTTCATGTATATTTTAAATATTTACAAAACACCAAAAACCATAAATATACATTAAGTCAATGATAAAAAAGGACAATTATTTTAAAATTCTTGTTATTTCTTTTTGTAACTTTAAATGGTCAGCTAAAGATTGACAAACTCTTTTAATATATCTACAAAAATGTTATTTTGATAAAGTTGCTTATTTCAATAGTCGTTACAGATCCGTTAAAAATTAAGAGTGCAAGGTTTTATTAATTAAGAAAAAAAGTGATAAAAATACCAATTTTAACTTAAAAATGGATTTAAGACAAACAGACAAGCATTTCCTCTGCATTAAATAAAACGTTGAAACATATCAGATTAAGCTACTTTACCAAAACTACATATTCCGAAATATTTTCTGTTATATCAGCCAAAGACAAGCCTTATCTGATAAAACCATATTTGTTTCTAACCTGGACATTAAATTTTTAACAATATTATGCATTCAACTGTTGCCATGTACACAGGTCATATAGTCCAAGATATTTAAGTAATGTGCATACTTCTGCATAAATCCTTTCTGAATAATTTGCAAGTATTTAACAAATTTTTCAGTTTACTGTTACAGTTTTTTTTAAAAATGAGTTAATTAGTTTAACTTTAGGTTTTGCAATCTCATATCCGATCGTTTATAAGTTTATGTTTATAAATTCTTATGCACCTGCATCATTTTAGTTAATTTGCTGTCTGGCCTGAGTAATAAGCGCCAGTAGGGAATCAAGTTTTAGATCTTTAAAGCGTGCAAAATGATTCATCAACGGTTGTATTGAATCTGACTCGATTTCTGCACAAACTGTGTGGTTTTGAATCGTTCGATTTAAGGACGATGCAACTTGATCCAGAAAATATCGCCATTTCCCTTTGTTTCCATTAGTAAGGGTAGAATCATTACCGGACATATAAATATTTTCAGCCTGCAACACCAAGCAAACCAATGATGAAATCCCAAACTGCAAATAATAAATAAGGTAATATAGTTACATAGTCCATTACATAAATAGCATCCAATTGAAATGAGATGTGATGACTAAATACTTCTTTACTTCGCAATGACTGGCTAGGCATGCGGTTACGCATAAAAGATTATCATTAAACGTTAAAATAGCGGAATCAATATATAAGAGCAATAGTGCATGTGTACATTCGAAATCGTTTTGTTTCGACCGCGAGTGGAAATGGGCTTTTCTTAATTCCCACGACAGCCGGTTCTACGTACCGGAATTGACTCGGATTTCATCCGACCAAGGGCTGTTTTTTCAGCGATCTAACTTCACCTCGGTCAGGTGCAACACATGCAATGGATGGAGCCATCTTACTACCTGTTCTGGCCTTAAGACACATAGGGAGTGGGCCACGTAACGCCCACTGTTACGCCTGCACAATACTGCGACCCAAGCCTCTACGGCTGTGCAATCTGCACATAGTTCGCGCGCTGCGCCGCCACTCAACCCGAGTGGCCAATAGAGGACCTCCGCGGTTCCCAGGAGCTCAATCAAGCAACATAGCTTACTTGGTCTCTCGCACAGTCTGTTCCATGTGTCAGACCGTCATACGTCGAAACGTTACATCAGTCAAGTGCAATTCCTGTACTGGCTGGTGTCACTTTCCGACGTGTTCCGGCCTGCGCACCACACGTGAGTGGAGTGAAACGAACGTTGCCCCATGCTGCAGGCGTCTGTCCCGCAATTCACAACAGTGGCGTCGCCTACCAACATCCCAGCGCAACAACCGCCCCTGCGGTTTCTGCAGCTACAACAAACTAACTAACAAACTGGGTCAGGCGATGTCGAGCTTGAAATATTTAATATATACATCCCCCTAGTTACATGTTGCCCTACAGGATATCACACGAATACAGATGCGCTAATTCGTGGTGAGAACCGTTTGGTACTAGGCGACTTTGGCATTCCTGCCTGCCAAATGATCGTAGGGGGATGGAGCTGGCTGAACAGATTGACGATTCGACATTCTGCACAATGAATGACGAAGGCCCCACCAGAGTTATGAGCACCTGTAATAGCTCGCCAGATATTACCATTGCTAGCGGTGGTCTAATAAACAGCATAACCTGGCGACCTATGCTAACTCTCGCATCAGACCATCTGCCCATAATTATCTCGATCGAGAAGCCTCCCGATTTTGTTTCTGTGGACAACCTTAACTTTAACAAAGCTAATTGGGTCTGCATCACAGAATTTACTGATAGCATCTTCAACGCTCTTCCTATTCCTAATATTCCCGTTGATGAACGTCAATTCCGCAAGGTGATCGCAGCGGTTACCGCTTGCTTCATCCCGGCTGGGAGAATAGCGGAAATCCGCCCCAATTTCCCAGCCAAAGCAGCCGTTTTAGCCAACGAGCGCGACACCTTACGCCATGCCGATCCCGGGAATCCTTCCGCTTATGGTAAGCCGCCATAAGCGGACGAAATGGATAGAGCACCTGAAGTCCTGCAACCTCTCCAGCGGTGTGAGTAAGCTTTTTTGCTACTGTCAAAGCTTTGTCTAACCCGAAGAGATACGACGACCTAGTTGAAGTTCAATTCAATGGTCATGACTCTTCGGACCCGAAGAAGTGCGCGAGCTATTTTAGCCTGCAGTTTACACTGCATTCTTCGGTAGACACAGCTAAACGATGTGTTAACCGACGGCTGCGCAAAATGCCAAACGACGGCGCGCCACTTACTTTCACCGATGAGGATGTTCAGGGTGTCATCAACAAGGCAAAATCTTCCATATCCATTTGCCCTGATGGAATCAACATGCTAATGCTAAAGCATCTAGGCTCGACGGGAGTAAGAGATCTCACCAAGGTCCTCAACCTGTCGCTGACCACTCTTCAAATACCCAATGTGTGAAAAGTCGGAAGAGTGGTCCCACTACTGAAACCTGGGAAACCCATCAACAAAGGGGAATCTTACGACCGATAACTCTCCTCTCCCCAGTAGTGAAGACACTTGAGGCCTTACTAGACCCGACTTTCACTCACCACCTGAGCTTAGCCAGCCACCAGCATGAATTCCGAAAAGCGCACAGCACCATCACAGCACTTACCGTCATAAACGCTCAGATAGTTCGTGGCCTCAACCAAAAACCACCCTGCGAAAGAACGATCCTCTTAGCGTTGGACCTGTTAAAAGCTTTTGACACGGTCAACCACACAACGCTATTGGAGGGCATTGAAAAAACTACGCTCCCTCCAGGGCTAAAGAGATGGACTATGAACTATCTGAATGGTCGTCAGTTATCCGTACTATTTCGAGGTGTAACATCTAAACTGAGGAGAATTAAACAGGGGGTTCCGCAGGGTGGTGTCTTCTCCCCACTACTGTTTAACTTCTATATCTCGAAACTCCCCCAACCACCAGAGGGGGTTTCCATAACCTCGTACGCTGATGACTGCACTTTATTGACGTCGGGCAATGGAATCGATGGCATATGTTCGAAGGTAAACAACTACCTCCCCGACCTTTCTCGTTTCCTCACTGCACGGAACCTCACACTTTCCCGCACCAAATCCACAGCGACCATATTTACGAACTGGACGAAGGAGTATAGACTTGAACTTAATATTGTAGTCGATGGCGTCAAAATTCCGACTGTCAATAACCCTAAGATTTTAGGCGTAACCTTCGATAGTTTATGCTCCTTTTCTCCCCATACGACCACTATTATCGCCAAGGTACAGAGCCGCAACAAAATCCTCAATTCGCTAGCCGGCAGCACATGGGAAAAGACCACGACGGCGTGCCTTTTAATGTCTCCCATTGAACACCTTCCCAGTCAGGGAGCATAATGAACTCCTCTCCAGGCAGTTCCTGCTGGGATGTTTTCGCAGAAATCACCCCTGCAGCCACCTGCTTGGAGCGAAGCCGCCTCCTAGGAACATCGAAAGGTCATTCCTCGACTACGTCGACGACGTCGTACAGTACGCCGACCAGACTTCGGACGCAACAGACTTTCGACAAATACTGACCGCCATTCACAGCGGAGCCATTAACACCCTCATCGACTCTCTTCCCGTGAATGGCGTTCTTCGAGTCAAATCACCACCCATAGCAGACGAAAAGCTCCAGCTGCCGCGAGAAACGCGAGTGACCCTAGCGCAACTTCGTTCTGGATACTGCATGACACCGGCCACCTTTTTGCATGCCCTACGAACCCCACTCATCTAACATCCTCCTCCCTTTGGTCCGACCCCGTCGAAATAGCACGTTCCTGGGCCTCCCGTTAGATGACGTCGACGACAGCAGAAACGACCCTTACCACCCAAATGGGGATTAGCAATCCCGTTAAAACAACAAAACGGGCTTTTCTTTGGATTTTGAACAAATGAAAAAAAAGCAATATTGGTCGGTAAATCGATTATTGCTTTTACAATATAAATTAAGCAGTGAAACTAATAGCCTTTTATACTGTAGTTGTTATTGTTTTAGCGGGCGAAAATATTTCTTTTTCCTTCGAGGAATAGTGGCGGATAAAAATCCGGGTCCGTTCCGTTTACTTTGACCTGTCTATCATGGGAACGGTTATGCTCTAATAGGGTAGCAGCAGTACCTCTTCTCCTATGAGGGCAACGAACGAAATTTATTGACGATCGTTGGTTTTCCGTAAGCCAAGGACACGTTAACATAGAAGATAACGAATCTAAAGTCCACGACATAGGAAGTGTTTCGAACATAAAGAGTTGATATATACTACTACTCCTAAATATATACTTTGAAGTAAATTTTTGAAGCGAATATTAAAATAAGTTGGAAACCGTAACAAGTACTTTAAGTCGAATAATTATGAGATGAGGTCCCAATTAGAATGAAAACTATGAAAATAAAAACAAAAAACATTTAAGATTGGTCTTTGTCGAATAACAATATGATCACAGACTAAATAACATGTTGAGTTTAAATTCAATTAGGGTTTTCACAAGTCTCATAATGTTATAAGTTATAACGATTCGAAAACATAGCATTTAGAATTGTAAATGTGTAAACTCATTTTTGTATGAAATCCAACAAAAATTTTTTTAAACAAGTATAAAAATATATATTTTTACGGGTTGTGAGTATTCCAAATATGTTCGGCTATTCGTGTAAACACAATATAACTAATATTGATAAGAAGGTTAGAAATTTTCTGACAACTGAAATTTGCAAAGTGAAGAATGAACATAATAATTACGAAATTAACTTAAAAAACATTATCAAATTAACAATATCGGCATAAAGTCAGTAAAATAGATATTTCAATAAATTACAGAGAAATTTACAAAATTATAAAAATAACTTACCTTACTACAAAATATGCCATTAAATTTCTTTTCACTTAGGGGTATAGAGGCTGAAATTCTGACAATCGTTTCAAAGTCTGCTTGACGCACTTGATTTTTAAACTCAGGGTAAAGTGCATATAAAACGCCATCAGCATCATCCTTATCTTTTTTTACAACATTCTGTAAAGAAGAAAAAACTCCCATCCAAATAGTCCAACGAATGTCATGAGCTTCTATATATATCATGATACGCCGAATTAGAGTCTAAAAAATAACATTCAATGATTAACAAACAAATTCAAAAGTATTAATTTAAATTTTATAAGGTTTGGAGAAAGGAAAAATTGAAAAAATAAAGTGATAACTGATTTTGAGGACGTATCAATGTAAATTGATTGCTGGTTAATTTATGCCACTCATAACAATTACTTGTAAAACTTGTCTATAATTAATAAAAGAGCTTCCCTAAATTGAAGGTTAAAGATCCACTGATTAGAAAAGAACAATTTCTTTTCTAAACTTAACATATTTTTGAATCGTCTATTATCCAGTACCAATAATGTACAATACTAATATATGTAGATTAGAATTTTGTAATCAGTATATTAATTTCAATTCAAAGCTTTAGTCTAATTGAGTTTTAACAAAGAACAAAAATAAAATAACCTTAATGATTTACTTTACTACATATTTCTATGTACATTGAAACAATTATAATTAAAATATTGCTCACAGAAATCAAATAATATTACCTTTCCCTTACGAACATTCATAATTGCTGCAACTTCTTCTTGTGAAAGTCCAGCTATAAGCTTTGCTACTAGTGCTTCCTTCTTTTCAATCTCATATGTGAATTTGTTTTTCAAAGCAGGATTCACTGTTGATGAATTGGATGCTTCTGCCATTCGCTCTTCATGGCTTTTGCTAGCATTTTCTATCTGCTCTAAAGCCGCTATGCGCTCACTTTCTTTCTTTTTCTTTATTATAATGGTAGCGATTGCAGTAGGATTATTTAAATCTTCCAATTTCAAAACAATACGGTAGAGAGTTTCGATATGTAACAAAATATGACGCGATTTACGATGAATTGATGATGTAAAATCGCTCATTGCTCCGGTTAGAGGAGCTACTGGTATTATGTTTGACTTAAGGATGGATGAATTGGAACCACTATAACTTGCAGTTATTGGGAAACTATCACCAGCCCCACTGACTAAGTTTTCATTTCCCATAATTTCAGCGTCAATTATTTTACGCGGTGCTGTTACACTTCCATATTGTAACTTACCTAACGAGTTTTCAAACTTTAGCGGACTAAAAACATACGGTGCTTTTTGATCTGGACTGTTTCCTATATTTCCGCTATTTATTCCAACTGTCCCGGTGCTCTCTGAATTACGACGTTCGCGATGTTGACCATTCCGCGTTCCATTTTTATTGCCAAGCTGAACTAAAATAAGCTGAGCGTGACCCTTTGGTTGAGTTAGTGGATGGTTTAACTGGTTGTCTTTATGTGCTTGACTATGGCGGAGGTTGCCATTGAGAACAGCCTTTCTTTCGCGGTATACCGTATAGTAAAAATCATCAATGTAGGGAGTATCCGTGTTTAATTGTGAAAGCTGTATACCTATTAGCCAATGTTTGTCGCGTGTACTCATTAAGTTGGCATATTGATCAAACTCCTCATGTGGCAAGTTTCCGTTTGCAGATCCTCCATCACGCCGTTGATGAATTGGTTTATTAATTCCACTAATATTGGCCCTTTGTTGTATAAGATTTTGTTGAGAGTTGATTCCAATATTTTGTTGTAGTTGTTGTGTTTGACGTGCAACATTTTGCAAAAGAGGATGATTTTGTTGAATTTCCTGAACTAAACGCATATTGAACATATTATACATAGAATTCGATTGCTGGGAATTTAGTAGGACAGCTGAGTTAGGAGGATGTGGACTTATGCGAGTTGTTTGTGGAGTTTGTATCAAAGAAGCCGGATGGATACCAGCAACAGCTGCAGCAGCACGCATTGCATTAAAATTGGGATGCATTGCAAAATTATTTAAAGCGATTGGCAGATGTGGACTTGGCAGTGGTCTCGGAAAATTGGGGGGTAATCCATGTTGGTTAAGTATAGGATGTGGATGAAGCTGATGATTGTTTTGTTGCTGCACATGCGGGCTTAACCCAGCCGAATATAAAGAAAATCCTGGTGGAAGACGATTGCTACCACCTCCCGTTTGCTGTTGATGAACTAAATTTCCCAATGGGTGTTGTGTCAGATTATTTGCAAAGTTAGGGTTTGGCCTCATTGTATGACCTTGATTTGGAAAACCTGGTGGGCCTATATAAAACATATTTCATTAATGTGTAATATGTATAAAAGCTGTAATACCTTTTAATTGTGAAACTTGGGATTTTGTCTGAGTTATTTGTTGTTGTAATAATTGTTGTTGCTGCATATGATGTGATTGAGGTGGAGGTGTGTTTGTGTTTGAAGACTGTCTAACAGCATCATTAACATGCTGTTGAATATGCGGTTTCAGATTTCGTTGATCCTTGGGTTGTATAAAATTATCGTGATTTTTTCGTATACTTTGTTCAATAATAATATTTCTTTCAATATCCTCCAGAGTACAAAATTTTGGAGTGGGGGGTAAGCCAAATGCACCGCCAAGATGGTGGGGCAATTCTCTTTGAATCATTTGTGTATCTGTGCACTGATTTTTTTCCGGTTGTATATGTTGTGCAAAGAGATTTGCATTTTGTGCTTGTTGAAAAATTTTTTCACTGTTGTTTACATTATTTATTCCACTTACTGAACATCTTTCTCTTGATTGGAATATTGTCGAATGTTCACTACCATCCAAGGCTAAGTTCGAACTTTTGAAAGGATTCGTGGCCCAAACACTGGGATCTAAATTTATTCCAGTTGATCCAGATAAACTTTCGTTATCATCGAATCTCAAGTCGACATCGTCTAACTTCATTGCTGATAGATTTAACTCCAAATCCGAATCTGCAAATTTCTCCACATAACGGGTTCGTGAGATATTTGCTTTTGATGGCGATGAAATTTGAGAGGATTTGAAAATATTTCCACTAATTAGTTTTACACCATCTAAAGAATCTTTGTTGGAACTACCAGAAACGGAGCCGTCTGTAAGCCGCACCATAGTTTCATGTGCTTCTTCCCAATCTCCATTAGTGGCAGATCCGAAGGTTTCATCGTTAAGGGCATCATACTCTTCTTCGGAAGGTTCAGCGATTTGACCACCTGCCCCGTTGTCGTCGTACTAGAAAACAGCATTTCAAACAGAAATAATGTAATAAATGTAAAAAGTAAATGCTCAATCCCTATATAAATACTACAACACGACATACAGATTAATAATGCCGTCCTAATGTGAAGGCATGGTTTTACTATTTTAAATAAACATCCGTCATTTACAATCTAGTTTCAAAATGTTTATATATTTCATATTATAATATTTGAATTCAATTATACATTTTACATACCGGTACAGATGTATCGAAACCAAAAAAAGAATCATCCATCTAGAAAATTTGTTTATTTCACACGAAATTGTCATTTGTCATATATGCATCGCCGCCATTGACTAATTGCCACGGTTGCCTACACTTTACTTCAATAAAACCAAATGGTTTCAATTACTGATATATGCAAATATTTGACTGAGAAAAAACGTGAATATGTATTTTTCACGACAAAAGATTTAAAACCTATTTAAATATTTCTAAGATCACCAAGAAATAGGTTACTTTCTTTGGAAATGCACATTATTTATTTAGAAATTATCTGGCATCACATATTTGCTAAAACCATACCAATGGAAGCATTCGGAATTTACACAATTTGAAACAACCCAGTAACAAATGAGTAGATATAAATGCCAAGAAGTCCCATCTACAGAAATTTGAGGCTTTGATTTAGATTTCGGGATTAAAATGAGTACGTACTGATAGAGGAGGTCCTCCAGATCAAGAAAATATGTACATATATAGGTATATATAGTGCCGCTGACTTATGGTTTTTGAGATATTTGCATTTGAATTTTAAAAATTCAACTATTTAAAATGCGTGTTTCTTTAATTTACCGTATATGTTCAGGAGAGCGCTTTTCCGAAAACGTGCAACAATTTTCATGGGAAATGTCTTAAAATACTCGTTTTTAGTTCTACTTTACGAATATGTTAGGCGCGTGCTTTTAAAAGCAATATTTTCGGTATATGTTCAGCAGAGCGGCTTTTCCGAAAACGTGCACCAATTTTCACGGGAAATGTCTTAAAAAAATCGTTTTTAATTCCGATTCACGAATATGTATGGCGTGTTATCTAATTTTATGTTTTTTTGCAATAAAAACATAAAAAAAATATTACGATTTTGCACAATATTTACGCTACAAATGGCATCACTGTTCGAAATTCAACGCAGCACTAGTGATGCAAACAGTGTTCGGGTTCGAAATATCGATACTCTCGATATTTGAGACTAAACAAGAATTGGTATAAATGAGAGATATGTAATAGAAAAATATCATTAATTGAAAAAAAAGAAATTAAAATATCGATATTCTCAATATACGAGACTGATCGAGAATTGGTAAAAATGAGAAATACATAATAGAAAAATTTATAATTCATTATTATTGCAGAAAGAAGAAGAATTTGGACACAGAAAAATTATGAACACCGGGGTTTCGGACCGACCAGGGATATTTTTTTCGAGCGCTCGAAAAAAGTTCTCGATCAGTCTCGAATATCGAGAGTATCGATATTTCGAAAACGATCAGTGCATGAATCAATAGTGGCATTCGAATTTATAACAGTGATGCCGTAATTTCGAACATAACCTTGCCATTTTCGTTGAAGTGAAGTGATTGTAAAGTTTTTCATATTTTTATAAAAATACGAATAAAAACCATTTTTCTAATTAATTAATTAAAGAACATCAATAATTACGTGTGCTTAATTGATATGAAATATATTTTTAACATCTAAAGACGTGTAAAGTGCAGAAGTGAATTTTTGATTTCCGGAAATACGATACGGGTATTCTCTTGCTCTTGCAAATCTCGGTGCACGGTGCAAGCATTGCAGATTTACAACGGCACAACAACAAACACACGCGGAAAAATATTTGCAAGGGCTGTGAAATATGTCAGACCAAAACCCATGTATATTTGCGTGCAATGTCACGAAAAAATAAAATTGCAACCCTGTTGTAGTTGCCATTTTACATAAAGGCATATTATGTCGTAAAATTGTTGAGGAAGGTAAGTTTTAAATAGATTTTATAATTTTTATTTAAATTATAAAGATTTGTTTTAGTTTTTTTTTGTTAAAAGAGTATGCAGAAGGTGCGCCAATTCACAATAGCTATGCATAAGAGTCATTTACAATAAATTGACCGAATCAGTCGTTCATATATCACTAGATTCTGCAATGGGTGCTCTCGTGCCCTTGTATATTTTGGTATAGTATTTTTGCAATCTGCAATCTTGCAAGAGCAAGAGAATACCCCTGATGTTTTTCTATTAAAACAAAGAAAATATTGCTTTTAAAAGCACGCGCCTAACATATTCGTAAAGTAGAACTAAAAACGAGTATTTTAAGACATTTCCCATGAAAATTGTTGCATATTTTCGGAAAAGCGTTCTCCTGAACATTTACCGTAAATTAAAGAAACACGCATTTTAAATAGTTGAATTTTTAAAATACAAATGCAAATATCTCAAAAACCATAAGTCAGCGGCAATTATATATAAGCTCTTTGCTGTGTACCAGCTGTTATACAAAAACAATCAAAACAAAATAAAGAGATGGACAATCAATTAAAGTGAGTTATTTCGCAAATGTATTAAATTTGGTACATACATATGTAATAATTTCATATATTTTTAGGATTTTAAAGTGTGAAAGAATAACTCAAGAGCAGCTGCAGCATTCCAGCGCATTATTTCAACATAAATATCTTTTTATTCGCACATTTATTAAAATTTTATTTTTATTTTATTAAAGCTTAGATTTTAGAAAAGGAAGACGTAACAACGGACAAATCGGAGGAATTAGAAAATAATACTAAATCATCAGCATAGATTAGATAAAATTGTACTGATTTTGAAGCGCAAATTCTAAGGCTATATCTTGCGGATATAGTAGATTGCCACGAGGAGAATTGAGGAGAGAAATCGGAAAAAAGGAGGTTAAACCAGACAGTCTCCTTATGTCAGCCCAGATCTTTTTTGGGTTAGAAGAGGAATTGATTTCGATAGTGAACTTTTGATATCACTTAAAGTGAAAGATTCATTAGGAGGGGAATAGGCACAAATAATGATGAGTTTATTAGGAGAAAGAATTTCTATGGAGAGGGAGGAGATGTTTGAAGGAGTAGGGCGGAGGGTGTTATGTGGTACTTTTCTGTTGATCAGAATGGCTATTCCCTGTTTGCTGGTGGTATTGCTGGGGAGGTTATAAAAATAACCTACATATATATGCCTTGGGGGTATGAGCTACAATAATGTTGGCAAGATGAGTTTCATTTAATAATATTGCTGAGGGGTTGAATGTTTAATTTAAAAGTTCGAGTTCGATGTAATTAATTAAGTATCCGTTGATATTCCACTGAAGGATGGATAACATGGATAGAAAATAAAAAAAAAATAATAATAATGTGAGGTTATGGGAATTTATTGTTTCATCAACGAGGGTGACGGAGATGAAAGGGAGGAGGAAGTTGGATAGGTGTTATGAGCAAGAGGAGAGATGGCAAAAGATGCCAGGGGAGATAAGGTGTGTGAGGAGGGCGATGAGATGTGGGAAAGTGGTGAGAAAGATGGGGAGGGGGAAGAATTCAAGGATGGAGGGTATGGAGGAGTTCTTTGAAGTTTCTGGAAGTTCTATGTGGTGCAATGGATTGTTGGTGGAGGATGAATCGTTGTTAGCTTTTGTCGCGTTATTATTGAGGTTAGAATTTTTTGATATTGAAGTATTATCTTTGTTATTAGGATTTTTTGAGTTTGTATTTATATCGCTGTTAGTTTGCATTTTTGCCACGTTGGCGAAGGAGAAGGGGGATGGGATGGAAGTAAGTTGATTTTTATACAAGGTAATGGCGTCACGCATGGTGCATTTGTGTATAATTTTAATCTTTCTTTCGATTGAATAAATTTAGGACAAGCATTACAGGACGAGGGGTGCTCAAATTTTAATTGGAAAAATAGAAAGAAATTGAAATATCGATATTTTCAATATTCGAGTCTGAAAGAAAATTGGTAAAAATGAGAAATTCATAATAGAAAAATAATAATAATTGGAAAAATAAAAATAAATTAAAATATCGATATTCTCAAAATACGAGACTGATCGAGAATTGGCAAAAATGAGAAATACATAAAAGGAAAATTTATAATTCATTATTATTGCAGAAAGAAGAAGAATTTGGATACAGAAGAATTTTGAACACCGGGGTTTTGGACCGACCAGGGATATTATTTTTCGAGCGCTCGAAATATTGAGAGTATCGATAATTCGAAAACGATCAGTGCATGAGTGGCCATTCGAATTTACAACAGCTGTGCCATAATTTCGAGCATAACCTTGCCATTTTCGTTGAAGTGAAGTGATTGTAAAGTTTTTCATATTTTTATAAAAATATCAAAAAAAACCAATTTTTCTTATTGATTAACTAAACTACATCAATAATTACGCGTATATAACTTATATAAAGTATAATTTTAACATTTCTTTGTTTTAATAGAAAAACATCGTATTTCCCGAAATCAAAAATTCACTTCTGCACTTTACACGTCTTTAGATGTTAAAAATATATTTTATATCAATTAAACACACGTAATTATTGATGTTCTTTAATTAAATAATTAGAAAAATGGTTTTTATTCGTATTTTTATAAAAATATGAAAAACTTTACAATCACTTCACTTCAACGAAAATGGCAAGGTTATGTTCGAAATTACGGCATCACTGTTGTAAATTCGAATGGCCACTATTGATTCATGCACTGATCGTTTTCGAATTATTGATACTCTCGATATTCGAGACTGATCGAGAATTGGTAAAAATGAGAAATACAGAAAAATTAATTAATGAGTTATAAATTTTCCTATTACGTATTTCACATTTTTACCAATTCTCTTTCTGACTCGTATATAGAGAATATCGATATTTTAATTTATATTTATTTTTCCAATTATGAATATTTTTATATTACGCATTTCTCATTTTTACCAATTCTCTTTCAGACTCGTATATAGAGAATATAGATATTTTAACTTCTTTTTATTTTTCAATTAATAATATTTTTCTATTATACATCTCTCATTTTTATCAATTCAGACTAATAGCGGGATTCTGTAACCAGTCTCTAGTCTCTATTTGAGACATTTTGAGACAAAGTGTCAATTTGATACTAGTTACTATTCACTACACAGTCTCTAGCGTTAGTCTCAAAATATTGAGACCTAGTAGTTAGCTGGTCATAAAACTAAAAAGAACTCTTGCTGACATTTTCAATGTACTGAATAGAGATCATCATAGATATTAATCGATTGTGGTTTTTGTTACATTTTGTAAGCAAATCAAACACGAAAAGGTTAAAAATAAATAAATAAATTTTACATAAATTTCGTAAATATTATGAAACAAAGTCAACATATATTTCTATTTTTATTGATAATTATGTTTTTTGACTATGTTATAGAAATGTTAATATTTGTTATCGACATATTTATTATCATTCAAGTGTAAAAACATCTCTGAATAATGAAATGTAATAGATTTTGAGACTGTCCCTTACAGAATAGCAAAATCGTCTCAAGTCTCAAAAATTGTCTCTAACTCAAAATCTCAAATTTAGAGACTTGATACTGTCTCACGTTACAGAATCGCACGGTAAGTTAATAGCGGGATTCTGCAACCAGTCTCTAGTCTCTTAGCGGGATTCTGTAACCCGTCTCTAGTCTCTATTTGAGACATTTTGAGACAAAGTATCAATTTGATACTAGTTACTATTCACTAAACAGTCTCTAGCGTTAGTCTCAAAATATTGAGATCTGGTAGTTAGCTGGTTACAAAACTGAAAAGAACTCTTGCTGCCATTTTCAATGTACGTACTGAATAGAGATCATCATAGATAGTAATCGATTGTCGTTTTTTTACATTTTGTAAGCAATTCAAACACGAAAAGATTAAAAATAAATAAATTTTACATAAAATTCGTAAATATTACGAAACAAAGTCAACATATATTTTTATTTTTATTGATAACTATGTTTTTTGACTATGTTATAGAAAAGTTAATATTTGTTATCGACATATTTATTATTATTCAAGTGTAAAAACAACTCTGAATAATGAAATATAATAGATTTTGAGACTGTCACTTACAGAATAGCAAAATCGTCTCAAGTCTCAAAAATTGTCTCTAACTCAAAATCTCAAATTTAGAGACTTGATACTGTCTCACGTTACAGAATCGCACGGTAAGTTAAGTCTCGAATATCGAGAGTATCGAAATTTCGAACTCGATCACTGTTTGTATCACTAGTGCTCACTTGACCTTCGAACAGTGATGCCATTTGTAGCGTAAATATTTTACAAAATCATAATATTTTTTATTTTATTTTATTTTTTCTTCATATTTTTATCTCAGCTGATGTAGACACTACAAAGGGAAAAAAATGTAAACAAATTTTTTTTAAAGCAATGAATCTAATTTTACCTGAGAATCGACTTAACAAACGAAAAAATGAATCCATTATTTCTATTATATGGAAAATATAAAAAGAAGACAGCTTTTATTTCAAAATACTATGTGACAAACTTTTCTTTTGATAAATATTAAGCGATGTGACTTCATGAATGACAATAATAGCTGTTCTTTTATCTTTCTAACGGCAGTGAGAACACTTTTGGATTATGAAATGCTTAAATGTAATCTAATCTTTTAAGTTTTCGGTCTGAACATAGCATAACATCAATAATTACGTGCATATTATTGATAGAAAATATATTTTTAACATCTAAAGACGTGTTAAGTGTAAAACTGAACTTTTAATTTCGGGAAATACGATGTTTTTTTTATTAAAACAAAGAAAATATTGTTTTAAAAGATACGCGCCGGTAAATGTTCAGCAGAGCGGTTTTTCCGAAAACGTGCATTAATTTTCACGGGAAATGTCTTAAAAAAATCGTTTTTAATTCCGATTCACGAATATGTATGGCGTGTTATCTAATTTTATGTTTTTTTGCAATAAAAACAAAAAAAAATATTACGATTTTGCACAATATTTACGCTACAAATGGCATCACTGTTCGAAATTCAACGGAGCACTAGTGATGCAAACAGTGTTCGGGTTCGAAATATCGATACTCTCGATATTTGAGACTAAACAAGAATTGGTATAAATGAGAGATATGTAATAGAAAAATATCATTAATTGAAAAAAAAGAAATTAAAATATCGATATTCTCAATATACGAGACTGATCGAGAATTGGTAAAAATGAGAAATACATAATAGAAAAATTTATAATTCACTATTATTGCAGAAAGAAGAAGAATTTGGACACAGAAAAATTATGAACACCGGGGTTTCGGACCGACCAGGGATATTTTTTTCGAGCGCTCGAAAAAAATTCTCGATCAGTCTCGAATATCGAGAGTATCGATATTTCGAAAACGATCAGTGCATGAATCAATAGGGTCCATTCGAATTTATAACAGTGATGCCGTAATTTCGAACATAACCTTGCCATTTTCGTTGAAGTGAAGTGATTGTAAAGTTTTTCATATTTTTATAAAAATACGAATAAAAACCATTTTTCTAATTAATTAATTAAAGAACATCAATAATTACGTGTGCTTAATTGATATGAAATATATTTTTAACATCTAAAGACGTGTAAAGTGCAGAAGTGAGTTTTTGATTTCCGGAAATACGATGTTTTTCTATTAAAACAAAGAAAATATGGTAAATGTTCAGCAGAGCGGCTTTTCCGAAAACGTGCACCAATTTTCACGGGAAATGTCTTAAAATACTCGTTTTTAGTTCTACTTCATGAATATGTTTCTCCTGGTGTTGTGCGTTCACTGCCATTCAGCAGGCAGGAGAAGTGTTCCCTCCATAATTTAAGTATGCTCTGGGCATCGGTGGCTAGATCACCTTGGGGGGTTCTACAAGAGTATGCTCCGGTATTGAAACCTTCTGTAAGCCGCCGCATCTTTTCGTAGAATTTTCGAGCATTACCCCTGTCGGCCAACTTATCAAGCTCTTCGTACTCACGCATTTCGGCCTCTTTCTTTTTCTGTCTACAAATGCGTCTCGCTTCCCTCTTCAACTCTCGGTATCTATCCCATCCCGCACGTGTTGTGGTCGATCGTAACGTTGCGAGGTAGGCAGCCTGTTTTCTCTCCGCTGCGACACGGCACTCCTCGTCGTACCAGCTGTTCTTTTGCACTTTCCGAAAACCAATGGTTTCGGTTGCAGCTGTACGTAAGGAGTTTGAAATGCCGTCCCACAGTTCCCTTATACCGAGTTGTTGACGAGTGCTCTCAGAGAGCAGGAGTGCAAGCCGAGTAGAAAAACGTTCGGCTGTCTGTTGTGATTGCAGCTTCTCGACGTCGAACCATCCTTCTGTTTGTTGGCGTGCGTTTTTTGCTGCACAGAGGCGGGTGCGAATTTTGGCTGCAACAATATAGTGGTCCGAGGCGATGTTAGGACCTCGGAGCGCACGCACATCTAAAACACTGGAGACGTGTCTTCCGTCTATCACAACATGATCGATCTGGTTGGTGGTTTTTCGATTCGGAGACATGCTGGAATCTAGTACTACAGATAACCATATTTCGGGCCCCGGCGAAGTCGATCAGCCCCAGCCCATTTGGGGATGTTTCCTCGTGGAGGCTGAATTTACCGACCGTAGTGCCGAAGATACCTTCTTTGCCCACCCTGGCATTGAAGTCGCCAAGCACGATTTTGACATCGTGGCGGGGGCATCTCTCATAAGTGCGCTCCAAGCACTCATAAAAGGCATCTTTGGTCACATCGTCCTTCTCTTCCGCCGGGGCGTGGGCGCAAATCAGCGATATGTTGAAGAACCTCGCTTTGATGCGGATTGTGGCTAGACGTTCGTTCTCCGGAGTGAATGATAGTACTCGGCGACGGAGTCTCTCTCCCACCACAAATCCAATACCAAACTTGCGCTCCTTTATATGGCCACTGTAGTAAATGTCACAAGGACCTACTCGTCTCTGTCCTTGTCCCGTCCATCGCATTTCTTGGACGGCGGTGATGTCAACCTTTATCTTTACGAGGACATCTACCAGCTGGGCAGCGGCACCTTCCCAATTAAGGGACCGGACATTCCAGGTGCATGCCCTCAAATCATAGTCCTTAATTCGTTTGCCATGGTCGTCATCAAAAGGGGGGTCTCTCATCCGAGGCTGTTTATGACTATTCACTGGGAGTGTTTTTTTACGTGGCGGGTCCCAAACCCAGCGCCTCAAACGGATGTTCTTAGGCTACCCAGAGGATACTTAGTCAAAGACCGGAAGTCGTGAGCTGCTTGAGTCATATGTAAAAGAATTGTTTCTGGCCACTCCCAAGTGAATGGCGATCAGAGAACTTTCCTCACTTGCGCGAACTTCTACACATGACTCTATCATGTACATAGTGTATACATATATTCGGTATTATTTTTGCCTACACGATAATACAAGCCTAATAATAATATATGAACATACCCTTATTTAGGGGGTATATCCAAAACATAAAAACAATAATAAATCTTAAATTATTAGAAACTGTTATAATAGCTTAATTATAAACAATAGGCGGTGTGGAATTTGAACTAAACACAAAAGAAAATAATAAAAATAAATAAATAATAAAATTTTATTAACGATAAATATATTAATACATACTTATATACATACATACTTATATACTTATATACTTATCTAAGCCAATTGTGCGGGTAAGACTAAAAATATGTTAAAGTTTTTTTTCGCTTTACTACGTGTTAAGACCCGAAAGCAATGATTATGCCATTTATTTGTAATGGTTCTTTTCAACGGTTGCTTTGATTTTTATATTTTTGTCACAATTTGCAAAGTTTTGAAGTGTTCAGCCGTGTTGTCAAGAATGGAAAAGGTAAATTGAAATAAATTTTGTGCAGTGTTTTAGTTTCGTGATGTTTTGCAAAAATGTTTATTGAAAAAATATTAAATAAACTATATATTGTCTTATTGTGAAAAAATTATAATTAAATTAAGTGTTTTGGACAAGTTCAAAAAAGGACCACACAATTGTGCGCTTCAGGCTTTGACCTCGCGTTTTCATTTACCCGCACAATTGTGTCATTCCAGTTCATTTCAATTTGAATTTTGATGAGGACATGCTTCAAGTTCTTCAAATATTGGAAATTCCGATGCTGACTTTAGTTCTGATGACCCAAATGATGATGCGCTCTGGGAACCACCAAATAGGCAAATGGGTCGGATTTTAATGAAACTTCTTCGGAAGATGAAATTTTACTTCCAGGTAATCAAGACCCAACTGTAAGTCATATAAATACAAGCGTATCTGCCCGGGATGAAGTCTGGAAGAGCGTCGGTTTTGTTGACTCGACGCCCCCGCTACAAACAAGTCATCAAAGAAATATTTTAGTTGGTACACCCACGAATAGACAAAAAAACTATAAAGCCAAAAAGTCATCAAAATGACTCAAGTAAAAACTTGCTCAAACCCCAAGCCAGTAATAATATACAATATAATAGACACGTTAATAAAAGTCACACATTCGTGTCAAATCAAAGTAGTCAATGGCAATCATTGTGTCCACTCTGTAATTGAGGTCATAAATTAAGATCTTGCGAGAGATTCAAAAAATTATCCGTTTCAGATAGAAACAATCTGGTCCATCAACACAAACTTTGCAGAAACTGTCTGTCGAATTCTCATAGGACAAAAGACTGTGAAAGCAAATTCAATTGTGTATAATGTCAACGACGACATCACTCACGGGGTTGGTCGCTACAACTACATCAAGCAATCCGGAAACCTCAAATCCCGAAAAAAGGAAAAAAAAAATTCTTTTACCCACAGCGGTCATCACCATTGAACATAAAGGTGATTTATTCAAACTAAGAGCGTTAATAGATCAAGGCTCTCAAAGATCCTTTATATCATCAAAGGTTCAAAATCGGCTAAAATTGTCAATAAAATGTTCCAATTTTCAAATTTCGGGAATGGGCGGAAAAATTATTCAAAATTCAAATAAAATATGCCCAATCATCATAGTTTCTCCAAATGCGGATATGCGAATAGATGCACAAGCCATCGTTTTACCGATGCTAGTTCTACCGATTTGCTAAGAAATAAATAAAATACACTGGGAAATATGCTCACATCTCAAATTAGCAGATCCCAACTGTCATACCCCATCACAAATCGACATATTATTAAGCAGTGACTTAATACCTCAAATAATTCTTGAATGTATAGAGAAAATCTCTAATAAATTGTTAGCCCAAAATACAATCTTTGGGTGGATTATAAGTGGCCAAGTCGCAGAAAAAATAAATTCTTTCACAACACAAGTGGAAGATAAACGACACAAACGAATATTTAAATAATGAACTTAGAAAATTCTGAGAAGTAAAAGAAGTACCCCAGTTTACCCAAATTTCAGGAGAAGACCATGCATGCGAAGCCTCAGTCCACTACAACAAGAAACGAACATGGTCGTTATGTTGTGCGACTGCCATTCAAATCAACCTTTCCAGAAAATAACTCTAGAGTCTCAGCAGTCCAGCAATTCCTAAGCATGGAAAAAAAGCCTGATAAAGAAAAACAAGCTAAAGTCAGCATATGATAATGTGGTGGACGAATATCTTGACCTCAATCATATGGAAGAAACTGTAACATATGAAAAAGTATCCAAAGGCATCTTTTTCCTTCCACATCATGGGGTTATAAGACCATATAAAATCACAACGAAAGTATGAGTGGTGTTCAATGCCTTAAAGTGTACGAGCTCAGGCAAATCACTAAATGATGTATTATACGTTTTTAACGGGGATGTTGAGAAAATTCTGGTACATGAAGATGACCAAGATTTCCAACGCATAGTCTTCCGCAATTCAATGAATAGTCCAACTAGCGACTACAAATTTAAAACAGTTGGCATCAACTGCGCACCCTATTTAGCCATTAGGGCATTACATGAAGTTGCAAACACCTGTGAAACAAATTTACTTTTAGCAACTTCTGTCTTGCAAACTTAAATATATGTGGATGACATTCTATCAGGTAGCCACACTATACCATTAGCATGGGAATCATTATCTCAAGTGATCTAAGCACTAATTCAGCATTCCCCTAAAGAAAATAACATCAAATCATCCCGAAATAATCAAAGATATAAAAAAGGAAGACTTATTAGATACTGACTTTCTTAAATTCGAAAAAGCTAGTACAACAAAAACTCTAGGGTTTCAATGGAATGCGATAACAGATCAATTCTCATATACAATTGAGTCAATATCTGCAATGTCCGCCATTACAAAACAAATCCTTTCCTCGGTAACAAAACTTTTCGACCCGCAGGATGGCTTTCGCCAATAATGATTCAAGCTAAAATTCTCATTCAAGAATTGTGGCAAGATGGCACTGAATAGGATGAACAGGTAAAATCTGTACGTTTAACAAAATGGGTTCAATTTGCTAACAACCTACATACTATATCAGAAATTCGAATCCCTCGATGGGTAAATTTCACCGCTAACATTAACGCAGAATTACACGGTTTCTGTGATGCCTCTGAAAAAGCTTATTGCGCAACAGTCTACATACGCACTTAGTATGATAGCAAAATAACTTCACATCTTTTGGTAGCCAAAGCCAAAGTTGCACCTTTGAAGACACTAAGCCTATCACGGCTTTAACTAAATGGTGCTCTTTTGTTAGTTCAAACCCATCTCAAATTAAATGGTCACAAAATGTATCTCTGGTCAGACTCAAAAATAGTTCTAGCATGGTTCGAAAAACCAACCTATAATTGGAAGACATATGTATGTATCGAATTGCATATATCAACTTTTTTGGCTCAGCAAAATGGCAACATGTTGCAAGTGCAGATAACCCAGCGGATCTTGGGACAAGAGGTTGCAAACCACTTCACCTCACCAGCACTATACTCTGGTGGAACGGTCCCATATGGCTAACAGAATCAAAAGAATTCTGGCCAAAGTCTCCTGCTCGGAATATCATACCTCCGGAAATTCGGAAAATAGAAAATTTTCATATCACTCCAGAAGAAGATGATATTCTGCAAAGATTTTCATCATTTCCTCGAGCACTAGGAGTAGTCGCTTATATGCACAAATTCATTCATAAATTTAAACAAAAGGTGAAAAGAATATCAAACGATCCTTAGATACAACTAACATATTCCGACTTGCTTGAAAAGCGACCTCTCGAAAAGGGAAGCTCACTTCTCGTCTTAAACCCATTCCTGGACGCTAAGGGATTAATACGGGCAAATGAAAGACTAGCCAACTCCAGCCTTAGTTACAATGAACGTCATCCCATCATTATTCCAGAGAAATCCCGTTTTACCTAGTTATTTCTAATATATCTGCACCAGCTTACACTGCATGATGACCATCGCAACAAATGGTCCGACAAGAGTTTTATATACCGCGTCACAGCCTTAACCCCAGGGCATTTTCTCAAAGTAGTACCCATTCTGGCCATACCTGAGCCAGGCGTGGAGTTGCTATCCTTATTAAACCGATGGGAGCAAATTGAAATTCTCCATCATGATTTCAGCCGCCGATGGAAGGAAGACTACATAAAGGACCTTCATAAGAGATATCGGTGGAAAACTCAAGAAAAGGCACCAAAGCTTGGAGACTGCCTCCTTATACAAGATGATTGTCTCCCTCCTACGGAATGGGGACTCGGCCGCATAAAACAACTTCATTACGGTTCCGACGGTCATGTTCGAGTAGTTGATCTCCGCACCCAAGCCGGAACGCTAACCAGACCGCTCGTCAAATTTTGCTTTCTACTAACCGCCGAAGATAAAGAAACGTAAGACCAATACCGCAATGTTAATAAATCAATAAATCGCTAAAACACATAAACCGCTTACCAAATCAAAACCTCGAATAACATAAAACAACACAAAGGACATAACATAAATGTCTGATAAAAAAATGACATTCAATTCATGCCACATATCTTGGCACAAATGTCCATATTATTGTAAATTTCACAATGTATGTATTACTAATATCACCATTTCTCTCACAGAGTAATATGGACGTGGATATGGTATCATCCTCAACGCCTACCATGCGTTCGGCAGTTTCCGCTCCTCGCTCTGACCACCGCGTCAACGGCCGTGCCGATGTCCATTTTGTCGCCGCCTGCATCGGCTATGCAGTATCTTTAAAGGCATGCCGCCGATGCAACGCCAGCTGGTGGCACAGGCGCTGGCAACTTCCCACGCAACTCAGGAATGCCCATAAACTAATCGTTGCCAAATCTGTATGCGGTCTCATCATACGCTGCTGCACCGCACTACATGATGCGACTCCGGGGGACCACCGGCTCCTGGCACCAGCAGTAACGTCAGGCGTTCTCAAAAAACTCCTGTGGCGACATACCGCCGGCGGGGACCATCTCCAGTAGAACTCCGTCTCTGGCACCAAACCGGGGAACATCAATACGGCGCCATCAGCTTAAGCCGCAATCCCGCCAGTCAACAGGTCTCAGCAGCGTTGCAGCTGCGTTACAGCAGATACAGCGGCTTCTAGGCTAAATACTTGCCTAGGGGGGCCAGGATGGCTAAATGAGTAGCGACGTCACATCACATTTACATCTGTTCACCTCATCACGCGTGAGAACATTATACATTAACATACACACACGCACATGCATCAAAACACGATGGCACCATTCAGCATTCCAATTAGAACAAAAGTGAAAGAGAAAGGATCTCGCGCACCTTTTTTTGATACGACGTCGATAGATAAACATCTCCGCTTTCGCAGCATCCCGATTCTTTCTTCATGAGTTAAGCCTCCCCCCTCACTCAACCTGGTAAAAACTGGCGCACCCTAATACGCCAGCGCAATTTACTATAGCTGTTGACACTTCAACGCAACTCCCTACACCTGTGCTCCTACCCACTAAACAAAAAGGATAGACAACAGGAGAGGAGATGCGATTCGTGGACACACTGCGCCGCATCGACACCTTTCTCCAGCACCTAAAATCAACAATTCGTCTTAAACAATTCGACATTAAATTCGTGTACGCAATTTGCTTTTCAACTTTCGCTTCTACACTGCGCCGCGGATTTCCCACTTTTTGCTTCGACCTTCATCGTTCCGCCTACGCCGACTTACAGCGATACAACGCATTCTACCTCAATTCGACGCGATATATGTTCGCAAAATATTGTATTGTAAATAAACGATAACTTTAAATAAATTGTAAAATGTGTGTGCAAGGGGAATCATTTAAATTGAGTGGTTGGTACTCATCGTTAAATTAATTTATTACATATTGAAACACCGCTAGTACCCGCCCGTATATATACATACATATATTTAACGTGTTTTAAAACTTGCTGTTTTCGATTTATAACTTGATCAGTTTATAAATATATAACGTTTTTAAACTATCTCAATTTGTAATAATTTAGTTAGTTAAAAACATTTTGTTAGAAAAATTTGCATTTCGTAAGGAATAAAAATTTATAACGATCTTTCAGAATTGGTGCATTTTTGTTTTAAAAGAAAGTGTGAGGCCTTTAAGGTGAGTTTTTGTACAGGAGTCAATACTAATAGTGCAACCGATTTTCTAACACAAACAATAGACGATAATATAGAATGTCAAGAATCGTTACACAACGCATCATGCAAACAATGCATTAACAAACAATGGAATTGTACTCAATTTCGATGCAATTCTATCTCGTTTAGACTTTGCATATGAGGACAAACGTGCTATACATATAATCGACCAAGAACTAAGCATCTTAAGGCAGGCTGCAATGTTGTAGAATATTACAACCTCCTTAACAAAAAATTGACCCTATTAATAAATAAAACAATCATGACACACGGAAATAACGCAGACCTAACAAAAGAATTAAACAAATAGAATAGGGAACATGCCTTACGAATTTTTATAACAGGACTAAATGCCCCACTAAGAGACATAATATTTTCTTTAAACCCACAAGATTTACCTGATGCTTTAGCAAAAGCTCAGGAACTAGAATCAAATAACCAAAGAGCCCGGTTTGCTCAAAATTTCATGTATGATAGAAACAAGTCAAGCCAATCTATACAAACAATAATTTAAGATTTCCTCAAAAGAACAACCCTCCAAATAACAATATACATTATAATTTTCCCAAACCAACTCCGATATAGATCCATCTGTATCCAGAATTTATAATAGAGATTTTAATGTGAGGGGGCAACAAGGCCATTGCAATTTTAATCAAATTAAAAAACCTATACAAACGTTCAGGTTAATATGTAGGGGTCCAAATCAGGTAGCACATGGTGTAAAGCAGCACAGAGAAAGTAATCATAGTTTTCGCCCGCAAGAGAAAAGTCAAAGAATAAATAATATGGATGAGAGCCATTTTTTAGGCGAAGAGGGGACGAACTCCCCTATTTTAAACTACATGACTTCAAATACTTAAAAAAACTTAATCGATACGGGCGCACCCTCATGCTGCATTAAGCCTGAGGTTTATAATAATATAAACGAAATAGCCATTTATAAGCGCATAAAAATCGTGAATGGCTATACCATTAATAAATTTTACCACTTAATAACCATATTTGGAGTCGAAGAAATCTTCTATGAAATAGAGGATTAGAATCGGATCTCTTTTTTTTTGATGTGTCCAATGGGAAAATTAATTATAGGGTAAAGATAACATGAAAAATGAAAACATAAGTATGAACATTTGTTTTTAAAACAAAACTAAAGAACAGAAAGCTTCCAAAAAACTAGCCGAGAAAACTAAATATTAAACACTAAAAAAATATTAAAATTGTGGAAAAACAAGATCTACACCGCCAGCCGAAAATTTTACCAGCAATATTTTATCTAAAGAATTTTTTTTTGGGGATAAAACGGTCCCAAAATACCAGCCGAAGATTTATAGCAGCATAATGAAAAAAAATAATGAAAAAGAAAATATTGTGGAACGAAAATGTTCTGCAACGTCAACCGATGAATTTGTCGGTAACATGAATAATAACTATTCAATATTGGGTGAAAGAGGCTCAAAAACTAATAACGATAATGATTATTATTCGGAAAAGAATTCCGAAAAGCTAAATACTGAAAATCAGGATGAAAAATTAACTGAACATAAAACAAAAATAAAAGAAAAAATTGCTCAAATGCATTCAAATATCAATACAAGCTTTTCCTTCATGACAAATGTAAAAGAGGAAATAAAAATGAAAAATGAGGATCCGATATGGAGCAGACAATATCCATATCCCTTATCTGTAAACTCTTTTGTTAATGAAGAAATAAATAATATGATTAACGATAATATAATAAGACCTAGTAAAAGTCCATATAACTCACCAATTTGTGTGGTACCAAAAAAGGGTACATATGAAAATGGAACACCAAAACTTATACCATGTTCGGACCGACACTTAATCACACGATTTCGGCTGTTGAAGGGTTTATCCCACTAATCTTATAAATTTATCAAGATTTCGCCATACAAAAATGACAGTTTTAAATCACTTCATTGAAATGATTTGAAACTGATCCACGCAAAATCTCTTTGTGCGACTCTGATCTTGCGCCATCTGCTTGTCAGCATTGGAAATCTGTTACTTTATCACAGCTGATTTAGATACTACAAAGGGGGAAAAATGTAAACAAACAAATTTTTTCTAAAGCAATGAATCTAATTTCACCAGAAAATCTACATAACAAATGAAAAAATTCATCCATTATTTCTATTATATGGAAAATATTAAAAAAAGGCTTTTATTTCAAAATACTATATGACAATCTTTTCTTTTGATAAATATTAAGCGATGTGACTTCATTAATGACAATATCAGCTGTTTTTTGATCTTTCTAACGGCAGTGAGAACACTGTTGGGTTATGAAATGCTTAAATGAACATGTTATTAGAATGGTAATTGACTACAAAAATATGAATGAGCATACAATTTCTGATCGTTATTATGAACATGTTATTAGAATGGTAATTTACTACAAAAATATGAATGAGCATACAATTTCTGATCGTTATCCGATTCCGGATACAAACGTTATACTGTCGTCTAATCGAGGCAAAGCAAAATATTTTTCAACCACTGTTCTAGAATCAGGATTTCATCAAATTTTATGACAGAAAATGATATTGAGAAAACAGCATTTGCGAGCATTAAGAGGATTCCTCGGACTTGCAGGATATTATCGTAAGTTTGTTAAATATAGCCAAACCTTTGACAAAATACTTATCAGAAGAAAACGGTAGGATTTCTAAAAATAAATCAAAAACAATTTTAAATAACTCTATATGAGGGAGGAATATCTGCATTGAATAAATTAAAAAAAAAAAAACTATTAGCTTCAGAAATGGAATTGATACAACTTGACTACCCCAAAACTTTTGTATTAACTACCGATGCATCTAACGTTGCAATGGGTGCGGTACTATCGCAAGGGGGTAAACCAATTACCTTAATTTCAAAAACTGTTAATAAAACAGAATGAAATTATGCAACCAATGAAAAAGAGCCTAATGCCATTGTTTGGGCATTAAAAATCCACGAAACTACCTCTATGGTGTAACCAATTTGGAAATACATACTGATCACCAACCATTAACATTTGCTTTATCACCCCGCAATCCTAATCTAAAAATGAAAAGATGGCACGCAATTATAGAAGAATTTTGTCCAAAATTTGTATACTAACCCGGTAAATCCAATATTGTAGCTGACGCATTGTCGCGTCTTGAATTATATAACATTTCCGATGATTCCCAGAGCCAGGAGTCCCAACATTCAGCAGAGAGTAGTGAAAGTGTTCAAATACAAGAAACACAAAAACCCATAAATAAATTTAAATAACAAATAATATTGTGAAAGAACAGATTTACGGTCCATGAGTTAATTGAAACCTTTGGAAATAAAAGGCATTTAATAGAACTTGATATAGTAGAAAATTTATTAACAATTTTGAAAGAATATATTCAGCCAAAGCTAGTGACGAGGATTCACTGCAATGTTGAAGATTTGCATGAAGTCCAAGAAACTCTCAAACAAACTTTTCAGAACAATTTTTTATTTACAAAACTTTTTCCAACGGATATTATTATAGAGAAGATCAGTCCGGATTAATCGAACAAACCCATAATGGAGTTCATCGAAGCTATAATGAAAATATTAAACAAATAGAAAAATTATATTACTGATCAGAAATAAGGAAAAGAACGAAAGAATACGCTCGAAATTACGGGGCCTATTTCACATTACTAATTTTATAACAAAATCACGACAGCCTAGGAATTATTACACAGGCAGCAGAATCTGAAATTTGGATAATTAAAACTTTATTGGAACAATTAAAACAAACCCATTTTAGACAAAAAAGGGGTATAAATTAATTAGAAACACTTTGGAAATGGAAAGCTGATAAATAAGACCATGAAGACTTTGTAAAAATTAATGACAAATTAGACGAACCTATTAATAAATAACAATAAACAATTCACAACAAATTCAGAAATTTTTAAAATAATAACAGAATTAACTGACACAGTAAATAATATTAAAGGTGATATCACACAGAGGAAAATTAAAAGAAAACGAAACCAATATGTTATCCATGAACTGCAAAATGTAATAAATGCAATAACTTTTGGTAAAATTGGAATTTTAAATCGAGCAATTTTACATTTTGATGAACTAAAAACATAACATATTACCAACACGGTATAATGACCATAACAGATTTAATGGACATTTCTAAATTTAAAATAGCCCAAAAAGAAGACATAATTATAATTTATGTATGCAAAATGCTGTAAAATAGAACTAGCATGTAAGTACTATGCTGTAAGAGCCTTAGCTCAATTAGATGGTAAACTTATTATTGACCAGATCATAACATATTGTAACAATAAATTTTTTAATATTCAAAATTGTAAAACAAATTTCAAAAACCTATTGTAAACTAAATAAAAAAGGCACATGTTTTCCAGAGATTTTAAACAAACGGGGGGGCGAGGGAGTTAATGACAACCTCCGCATGGCAACCTTACCATAGCAGTAAATAAAATTGACTCTTTGCATTTTGCAATTACACTGTCTCTATATGCTTTTTCCGTTCTGAATCCAATAATCCATTCTTATCAAAACAATATCGCTCACCCTCACAAGAAGGCATAACAATAACAATCGTAAAGAAAACAGAACGCTGGAATATGCTGTAACACCTAATATTGTAATTAACTCTTTGTTCTGGATTCAATCAAGCTTACACTTCAGCTTTAGCTTTAAATTTAAGTAAATAAGACCAAAATGTATAGTATATGTATATATTAGTATTTCAGAAATAAAGATTTGATTTGTATCTGCCAATCCACGGGAATCGCACGTGGTCTTATTTCATCCGCGCGTTCGCGGATATTAAATATATATAATTTTTAAATTCCCTCGTCGCAGGATATAATTTGAGTATGGCATCGGCAAACAAATAATGCATCCACAAACTAACATATTGACGTACATATGTCACTCGCAAAAACTACAAATAGCATATGCAGCGTCACAAGTCAATGTGGGAGCCAAATTGCCAAAGCCCAAATGCAATGAAACTTTCACTTTCAACAAGCAGAGTTGACCCATTCATAAACCACCATTACATCTTTCCGAGCATACTTTTTCCTACAAGCGGCTTTTCGCGAAGATGGCAAATATAAATGAAATCATAAATTGAGCAACTTTCTCATGTTTCATTTAGAAGAATTTACCCTAAATTCACAACCCCGCAAACTCGCAAAACACAGAAAAGATGACGAAAGTGGCAACATAGTGTAGTGTGTCCAAGTTCAAAAATAAGGCCCAACAACCCAAAACCGCATCCTTTATGAGAAATATCGTCGAAACTTTGTTTC
This sequence comes from Bactrocera correcta, assembly GCA_027475135.1. Classification (NCBI taxonomy): domain Eukaryota; kingdom Metazoa; phylum Arthropoda; class Insecta; order Diptera; family Tephritidae; genus Bactrocera; species Bactrocera correcta. The sequence continues at coordinate 19,960,440 of CM050322.1, forward strand.
CAAAACACCACACTATTTCTTATGCTAAGCCTTGAACCGAAGTCGAAGAACCACTGCTAGTTAGTGAAGAAAAAATGTTGGCCATAGCCAGAACAATTAAAAGCAACAAAGCTTTAGATGGCAAACCAAACAGAGCCTTAAAGGAAGCCATGACTTTGAAACCAAAATTGTTCGCATAAATATATAATGCGTGCTTAAAAGAAGGAATATTTCCCGACCCATGGAAAGTCCAGCGTTTGGTTCTACTTTCTAAACCAAAGAAGCCTCCAGAGGAATCTTTATTATATCGACCTCTGTGCATGCTTGACTTTATTGGCAAAGTATAGTATATGAAAACATAGCAAGAAACCGTTTGGAGTTAGTAATCCAGGAAAGAAAAATTATCAGAGTGACAATTTCGGCTTTATGAAAAAGAGGTCCACCATTGACGCACTATATGATGTCGCTGACACCGCGAAATGCGCAGTAAGTGCAAGCGATGGAAAGGTGGAACAAAAAAATATTGTGCGCTGATCACCCTGGATGTGAAGAAGCATCGAAGCATATGCCAGACAAACAATCACAGTGCACGGTTGTCGGCAGAGTCAGAGTTATCAGTGCTTTTCGAACAATTTCAAATGATGCTGCTGAAGTAATAGCCATTATGATGCCCATTGACATCCAGGGTGACGCAAACGAGCGAATATACAAATTATCCCAGCCATCTATAGGAACCAAAAGAGGAGAGAGAGGAGACACATATAAGTAGATCAGAGTAGACATCCGTCAGTCCGTGCCATAGTACAAACTTAAATGGCTCATCACTCCCACGAAGTAATACTTAATTAGGTGGTTCCCTGGAAGAGTCTGGAGTTGTGAGTAGCTTAGGTTTTGCGGATTAAAGTTCCACACTCCGGCTTTTGATGCTTCCCCCTACTTAATATACTACACTAATAAATATTTTTGTATTATAATTCTTACTAATAGAAATTAAATTTATCACAACAACATATGTATACAAATGTATGTACATCTTCTATCATATTAATCTATGGATCTGCAAATGCTCATATAACTGTACATATATGATTTTATCACTTATCAATATATTACATGTGTGCGCATTGACCTGAATGTTCATACATTCATATATACATACTTACATATATTTGTATATATTGCCGAACAAATAATGCGCAAGCATGTCACCAACAAAAAATTGGAACTTTCTTCTACAAAAGCAACAACTGTCTTAAATAGCAGAAGCATCACAAGCATCTTCGCTTCATTCATAAAAACAGACGAAAAGGTGACAAAAGTCGCAACAGAGTTCTCGTCAATTTCAAATATTTGTCAAATCTAAAGTATTTTGCCGTGGTTCTCAAAAATCAGCGTCGATATGTATGCAACCTCATACAAAAACATACATATTTACGCCAGTTTGTTGGCGAAGCTGTTACAGCGGCAAGAGAAGCGGTGACAAGCGGTGTTCCTTTGTTTGTGTTTTTCGGCACAGCTTGGATTTTCTACGAACAACAAAATGTTGTGAAGCTTTGTCGTCGCGTCAGTGCTTCGACACTTTGACAAAACGTGAGCTTCGGCCATTGATTTTCCGTGACAACGGAGATGCGGAAAGATGCGCGAGTTACATATATAAATAACCCAACAACAAATAGTAAAACTGATAAATTTGCTGAATTTCTTAATGAAATAAATAGAACAACCGGAAATCAGTAAAATTGTAATATGATATCATTTCCTTTGCTATTGCAAAAATCAACTTAAATGATACAAAGCAAAATCACTTTGTTAACAATATTTTCGAGAATCTATATAAGTTATGAGGTTATTACTTTAGTCAGCATTTAAATAAATATGCCTATAAGCAAACACTTACTTTCTTGCAAAACATGTGTAATAAGTATATGTAAGTATGTATATATGATTTGTAAGCAATTGTTCAAATATCATTGACATGCTTACTTATCAGCAAAGCCGAAATTCTACTAAATATAAATATATATTTATATATTAATATACTTACATACATACATATAAACATAATGCATTTACATGCAATGCACATCTAATACTAATAAAAATGCATGGGTAAAGACAAGTCATAAAGAGATAACATCGCACACACACACATATATATGTATTAAGTTATACACTTGAAAACAAGCCCATGTCAAGCAGCAAGAAACATTATGCTGCAATACATATAAACATACACACATGAACATATATTTAGTTATTTAAGATAGTTTAAAAAATTGTATATAAGCAAGTGAAAACTCTAAATAAAACCAGATTAAAATAGTTCTTCAAAAATAGAAAAAATCAAGTTAAAGTTTTCGCTAAAAATGTGCCAACATTGTCTCGTAATAGCTCAAACTTTTTTAATCTGCTGTTATTTTTGTTTTGTTCCAGCTGTACTCTGCAAGAATAACTGTTTAACATAGAGCAAAACATTTTATTGGTTTTCAATGCGCTGCAGTGTAAGCAACGTGCAAGTGAGGCTTTAAAACAAAAAATTAAAACAATTAAAAAAAAGATAAGACGAATAATGGAAGTATTTAATATTGTAAATAAAGGTATGAACTATTATATTTAATGATATTTATGTACTCAAAATGTTGTGTTAGTTTTTATTAATTAACTTAATTTTTGTAATGTAAAATTGGGTTGTATTAAAAATTTATACGTAAACAAAATCTTCACTTAGACTTTTAGTTTTGAAGTTAATCGAAGTTAACGATCAAACTTATATCGGAACATAAGCCAATATTTACAGATTATATATAGAAAATTCTAGCTGCTAGTTTTTGCTAGCCGCTACATAACCTTGAAAAGAACAACGTGGTCTCGCCGCTTTTGAGCATTTTTTTCGTTTGTGTAACTGTTGTTTATGTGGTGTGTGTTGTTAATATCGTGATTGGCTTTGTGCGTTTTCTTGTGTTGTTTTTTGATTCCGTTCATTTATTAATTTTCTTTTCTTAAGTTATTTATAATTTTTAATTATATTATTCTTTACTTTTTTATACATATATGAGCTTCTTACGAATGCGAAGTAAGCCGCATTTATATATATAATAAGTGGTGTTCCATGATACAATACAATAAAAATCCAGTCAAGATTAAAAGTATATTTCAATCTGTAAAATCGAAAATAGAGAATGATGGCTATAAAATGAAAGCGGAATATTTGGATCAATTGGAAAAACGCGTTAATTACTGCTGCAAGAGAATTGTAATATTTTGGAGTGACTGCAAACGAAATAAAACATTCGTTTTGGAAAAGTATTCCGATTGGCTTTCGAAAAATGAATCGTTTTCATTCAATTCTAATCTACACCCTTCACCTGAAAATAATATTAAACGTGGTTGTCACAAAATTAGTTTCTCTGAGTGTTCAAGCCGAACAAAGAGAAGACGGATTGCTGAGTTGGATGAGTCTGGTGCTGAATATTTGCGTTCTACTGCTGTTGTAGAAAAAATCTCGCCTGCAAGTGCTAATGAAATTATTTCGCTTATAATGGAAGCGAATTTAACAAAGCACCAATATATCCTCATTAGGGAGTTTGTCAACAGCAAAATTTCTACAGAGCTTTTTTGTAGCTATGATAATGTTTTAAAAGAAAAAAAGAAATGTTATCCGGAAAACATTACTGTTAGTGAAGCACATGTAGGAGCTTCAAAGTTTATTGGACCACACAACAAAGCGCATTATTGAGTTGTAGGATAATGTAATACATGATGTTGTCTCCAATCCTGTTTGCAATCTAAAACTTATAGGGAAATGGGGTTTCGACGGAAGCTCTGGGTACAGCGAATACAAGCAGAAAGTGGCGAACAATAGGTTGAAAGACAGCCACTTATTTGTCACGTCAAATGTTCCTCTTGCCTGGTTGGTAACTGAAGATGCTTCGAAAATTATATGGAAAAACCCACGACCAGCATCCACACGATACTGTCGACCTGTGCGGTTTCAATTTATAAAGGAATCAACTGAATTGAGCATCAAGGAGGAAAAACTACTTTAAAGACAAAATTAAGAATCTTGTTCCGACGAAGATAACTGTTGGTGATAAACCAATAAGTGTTCAGCATGTTTTGCAGCTCACAATGGTTGATGGCAAAATTTGTAATGCATTAATCCAAACATCGTACTCAAAATGCTATATATGCAACGGAAGGCCCACAGAGATGAACAATATTGAAAAAAGTTTAGAAAGGCAAGTTCATCAGGATAGATTTCAATTTGGATTGTCACCACTTCATGCATACATACGATTTTTTGAATATTTTGTTCATTTGTCATACAGACTTGGTGTACAAGTCTGGCCAGTTCGAAGCGCTGAAGGAAAACAAAAAGTTATTGAAAGAAAAAGAAAAATGCAAACAGAATTTCGCTTAAAAATGGGATTGATTTTCGATAAGCCGAAGATTGGTGGATATGGGACATCGAATGATGGAAACACTGCCAGACAATTCTTCAGTAATCCTGGGTTATCTTCGGAAATTACAGGCCTAGATAAAGACCTTATTGAAAGATGTGCAACAATATTGCAAGCACTCTGTTCAGGATACAAAATTAATGTTATAAAATTTAGGACATTTGCACTCCAAATAGCCTTTGATTTAACAAGGACATATTCATGGTATTACCTTCCGCCTACTGTTCATAAGATTTTAATTCATGGACCATCCATAATTGAAAACGCTCTGTTGTCCATTGGAGAATTATCAGAGGAAGCTGCTGAGTCAAGAAATAAGGACATAAAGAAATTTCGTCTGCAGCATACAAGGAAAATTTCACGAGTAGCAACAAATGAAGACCTACTCAATCGTCTACTCCTTTCATCGGATTCTTTCATAACGGGACAACGAAAGATACCACTTAAAATGAAGTCAATTTTAAATAAATATGTGTATGATCTTTTAGAATAATATATTATACAATAATATGTTTAGTACTTGTTAAAATTACAAAGAAATTCATAATTCTGTGATATGGGGACTTATTAGCAGGGGGTGTAACTTAAGGAGTGAGTTGAATGTGAACGATATTTATTTATTTATATTTTTATAGAATTTCTAAAAAAATTTAGAATTTTTATCTCCACTAGAAGTATTTTTGGCCGCTCGCTCCATACAAGCCCGACCACTGTGCAATGTCTCTTGATGATTTTTTTACATCTCGCCATACAAAAAAAAAAAATAGATGATCATGATACATGTGCTTATGAAGTTTGAATAATAAAATAAACAATTTATGTACATTTATCACTATTGTAATATTTCTAATTTTTTTAATTTATTATGATAATTTGTTATCATATGAAATAATGAAAAAAGATAAATATTATTTGATCATTTAAAATATAAAACAAAACCTAAAACTCATAAAATACATATTTATTTTTGACTTCACTTTTTTCACATACTTACACACAATTGATATTTGCTGCTTCTGATGATATTGCTGCTGCTACTATTTCCAATTCATTATGATTTCCAATGCTATGAAAAAAATAAAGTAATTATTTGCAAATTACTTGTCTTCTTGTTGTACGAGTCTCCTTTACGATAGTACGATCACGAATAACAAGCGTCGTTCAATCGTTTTTTTATTACCTTTTTTAAATAAATGAAGAAATTAAAGAAACTTTTTTTCATCGCTTTTAGGTAAACAAAAAATGACCCAAAATGTGCGTTGGTGTTAGTGCATAGAGAAAAAATGTGTAGTTGTATTGAAATATTTGACACAAGAGGGTAGCCGTGGTTGGCAGGGTAATAATCATATACTCGTATACGTCTGTAATAGCAATATATAGTACTGGGCATAATGTTTATTCCATGGTCAGCTCCATTTAAGCGCAACTGCTAAAATTTCTTCTGTCAAGCTAGCAGTGGTGAAACTCCCTCATTTCGATCGAGTTACCCAAAACTATTTTTACGTCTCCGCGTCGTGAACCTTCTCTATGATGTACGTTGTCTGCCAAGAGGGCTTTCCAAAGGTACCTACTGATCGGGTCGCCAAAGAAATCGGAATTTTGACCCAAAAACGTATGTTTTTGCTGATCTACATTGCAAATTTTACTCCTGATGCAAATGTTACGGGGCATCTCGACAGGCTAAAGTTTATGGCATACTAACTGTTTAAATGAGTTAAGCATCCACCCCCTGTACTCGGTAAAACTATCGCATCCTAATGCTACATCGCAGGTCACCACAGCTGATGAGACTACAGCACAACTCAACACATCTGTACGCCAACCCACTCAACAAAAAGGATGGGCAACGGGAAAGCATTCTCAATTCGTTACACAGATTTGACCGTCGACATTCGTTCTAAGCAATTCGTTCGACACACTGCGCTCAACAAATTTCGTTTTCGACCACAATCCCGCACGCTGCAGTTAGCATGGTGTCACCCCACGATCTAGTAGTTAGAACACCAACCTTTTTTTGGCATATGTATCATTTAGCTTTAAATTAACATTATATAAAGTTAAAGGCTTCTATAATAAATTAAATTGTTATTAAAAATTGAAGTGACACGTATATTTTTATTAGATTGTATCTAAACGATTTCAACTTATACATATGTACATAGTGAATGTGTAAATAAAAATATACTTGTTACAAAGTTAACTACTAACTGTTAAATCTATTGCCGTTGTCGTTGCCAAATCTGTATGTGGGCATTTGCTTTGAGCTCTTGAACTTTTTAAATTTTGTTTTATAGATGAGAAAAATTTATGTGGAAAATAAAAAAAAGGAGAAATGTACTTTTTTCTACAAATGTATTTCTTAAAAAAAAAAAAAAGATTTCATCTTTTCGGACTATAATAATTGTAGCATAAATATTATATAGCAAATAAACTAATAAATTTAATATGAGCATTGATGTTTTGATTTATTCTTGTTTAAGTATATGTAATTCGCCAATTCATTTCATATAACTTTTCTGAAAATTAACAATATTAAACTAAAAATTAATTTTTGGAAAATTGTATTAAATTATTTTGTTATTTTGAAAATGTATTATATTTTTATAATTTAACATACCGTCTTAATACTCCTTCTACTAAATATAATATTACCGAATTATTTATTATTAATAAGTATTTTTTCTATGAAAACTCAGATAAATGCATTTATCTATTAAGTAAATGCTAGAAATATATTTCCTACAAGACTAATTTTATTTGGTAATGACTGTTGTTTAGCAATAATTATTGCCTATGGGGAAATAGTTGTGGATAGTGGAACATAGATAATTCATATTCGTTTGTTTCATACTGACAACAGCTGATATTTACTGTTTAGATTGCCGATTAAAAGTTTACAGTTCAATATAAAAACTTTGTGCGAGAGTGTATACTAAGTTAATATTGTTGACTAAAAATTATTAAGGCGAGCGAAAATTGTTCTTCTGTTTGCAAACGAGACGACTTAAAGTTTTTTATAAATTTCTTCTCATGCCTAATAATTTAAAACTGTACAATCTATAAGTTACTATTGTAATTAATCTTCACATACTTCTTTGAAATGACTCCAAAAGCTGATGACGTTAAAACAACTTATTTAGGTTTTGATTTAAGCACACAAAAGGTAAGATATTAGAAATTTTATTATTATAACAATTTCGACTTCTTTGGCGCTACCATCTGAATGTACCGTTGGAAAGAGGAAGTCCTGATTAAAAAATATATAAGCTTATTTTTATGTACATATGTGCCACAAACGCTTAGTTTCTAGATATTTGATTTAAAGTTTCCAATTCATCAATCGAACATTTCATCAATCTATTTAACTACTCCACAACATTTTATGCGCATTTTTCGCATGAACTGTAAACTTTTAAACAAATTCACAATTTACCCTTTTTGCAAATTTTATAAGTAAAAAATCTATATTTTAAAAACTACTCTTTACACTCGCAGTGAGCATCATTTATGTGCTAACAATTATGAGGAAATGGAGCTCTGCCATATGATAATTGAATTTCTCTTTCTCGCTATTATTCCTCTTTGCTTATTTAGGAATCTTAGTTCTAATAAAAAAAAAGTGTGTATAAATTATATTTGAAATTAAAATAAGTATAAACAATCTTTCCATTCATATGGATCTTTAATTTAAGAAACAACAAATGTAATATATATATATATAAATGTTACGTAATAAAATACTTAGTTTACCCCGGGTATTGCCTTGATCAAGATTTTTTTTAAGGAGTACTGCGTAAAAGTACTTCAGTCACCCCGGGTGTTGGCTCGACCAGGGTTATTTCTTTTAAAGGCGACCAATAGTACTACGCGAAAATACTTCAGTCACCCCGTGTGTTGGTTTAATCAGGGTAATTTTTCTAAAAATGTTGTAATACAATAATATACATTTTATAATATTATCATAGAGTTTTAATTTCTTGTGATCGTTGACATCCCCCGATTTCGTTGTTAAAATTGGTATGTATAGATAGAGCAGAGCCTCCATAGATTAACATCGAAACCGTTAAAACAACAACAACAACAGCAGATCCTCCAGATCAAGGAAATATATATATGTTGCCGCTGACTTATGGTTTTTGATATATTTGCATTTAAAGTTAAAAAATTCATCTATTTAAAATGCGGGTTTCTCCTATTCTAATGAATTTTACACTTATATTTTTAACTTTTATATCCACTATCAATTCACTAATTCGTTACTAGCCATTTATTTTATGATAAATAGTGCAAATACATACAATATCTTAATTAGTGGTACCTTACTTACATATTTTATGAAAGAACCAAAAATAATAATAAATAAAGAAAACAGATAATACCCCAATGAAAGGAAATACCTAACACATTATTAGTTTTACGCATAGTATTTATTTTTGCATGAGAGGCCTTCGGCCCCGCTTCCAAAAAATAACCATGGTTGGACCAACACCTGGGCGTATTCAGTTCTTTTGTGTTGAACATCTTTTTGCGTTTGCGGACGAAAGTTAAATATGGAATTAAAGTTATTTTTGCTCTAATTAATACAAAACAAATGTGTAAAACCGAATTAGTTAAGTGTTGGTGGATATAAAAGTTAAAAATATTATTGTAAAATGCATTATAAATAGGACAAACACGCATTTTAAATTGTTGATTTTTTGAACTTTAAATGCAAATAACTCAAAAGTCAGCGGCAACTATATATATACATTTTCTTGTTTGGAGAGCCTTCTATATCCGTACACACCAATTTTAACCCTTCACCCTTTAGAGTGTATATAAATATAGAAAGTGAAAAACGTAGTGAAACATTGAGAAATACTATGTGATATTAATTCAAAATTTTGAATTTTTAATCGGGAATATTTTAAAATTATAAGTGTAAGCAACATTATTTTTGCATATTCCTCTTCTGGAGAAGCTCCCCTATTAGCACATATCCCATTTATACCGAAATTCGTTTTTTTTACCCGACCGCCAAAGTAATAGGCATTTTATTTACTTGAACTATGAACATGTAAAATTTTCTCAAATATTTAAACGCTTTCAATACTCTGAAAGATAGAAAATCTAGAAAATTACCCTTACAAACTTTTTCTTTCCTCTATTTCATCAGATAATAAATATATGTATGTATGTAGGCTACGAGATTTGGTAATATCTTTAAGGACATTAATACAATATGATAATTGGAATACTGCACAAAATTTAGAGATCAAATATTAGTTCACAAAAGAATATGTTAAATATTTCAACAAGTAATATGATGTAAATTTTATCCCGAAATTTGCTTAGATGGTTGTAGTTCTTTTAATAAATAAAAATAATCTCACTAATATTTCGTATATATTTATGTGTGTACTTATAAATCACCACTTATAATTAATGAGAGTTGTTTTGAAATGAATGCTTCACAAATTTAGATTTTTTTTCTAAAGGTCAAATTCCTCTGAGGGAAATGATAAGATTTTTGCGTCAATTGATTATATTGTTTGATCACTACTAAAACAAATATGTAGCGTTAAAACAGATATTGATGTATACGTGGACCCTACTTTGGAGTAAATGCCACGGACACCATATTGTATTTATGGTAGTCTAAAAATGAACTAATTTGATGGAGTTTAATAAATAATACACTTGAGAATACGTGTACATACATATGTATGTATGTACGTATTCCTATTAATATTTTTTTTTATTTCAGCTTAAAGCAGTACAGTTGTCTTCCAAATTGGAGGTTAATGCATCTGCGGAAGTAAAGTTTGACTCTGACTTGCCTGAATTTCGTACTAATGGTGGTGCTAATTTCGGATTAAGAAATCATGAGTAAGAAAAGACGAAAGAAGCTATTTTATTTTAATTATTCTTTTGAAGGGTTTTTGTACAACCTGTTATGTGGGTCAAAGCAATCGATATTGTATTGGACCGTTTGGTGATGCAAGGTGCTGATCTTAGTACCGTGAAGGCGATAGGAGGCTCTGCCCAGGTACATATAAACTTAATCTCACGTTTAATATGAACATGATCTGCGAAGTAATGAAATTTTATTATGAGTAATGCTGGTACAATTCGACCACAGCTAATTTCAATTTAACTGATTCTTTACATATTGACCAAAGGGTATCGGAACTAAACCGTTTATATGTATGTATGTATATAATAAATATAGTCAATCAGGGGTCTTGTGGAATCTGATAGTTGTCGGAATCAGAATTGAAACCGACCAAAAAAAGCAGTAGGTGTCATGAATTCAGATATTATTAGTTTGATATTCGAAACAGAATTTGTATCGGTTTTGGGTGTCACGGAAACCAATTTTTTCAGTTTTGCTGTCAGAAGCAAATCAAGAAGAAGTCGCACACAGATTTGAAATGCCAGTTAAGAAATCAAGTTAATTTATTATTACGAATTAATTTATCTTTATTTCTATAGGAGAAAACATAAGAATAAAACACGAAATGTTTTAATTATTGAGTTTTTGAAAAAAAAATGAAGATATTTAAGAGTGAAGCCTTTTTTTTTTGTGAAGGAAAGAAGAAGAATTGATTGAAGAGAAATTTCTAGGATTTAAAGTTATATATATTTAAACATCATCCGCAAATTTTTTTGATACGAAATCTTTTACATTTGCCTTTGAAAAGCAATTGCCAGATGCTTATCGCACGTGCGTATGCCAGACGGCGGGCAGGATGCGGGTCGCGATTTCTATCGGAAACAAAAAATTCAAAGAGATTCATATTTTTCAATAACGTATGTTCAAGTTAAACTGGGAAAATATAAAATAAAAAGTGTACAATTTTTTAAAATATGAAAAAAAAAACAGGTTTTGGTCCAAGAAAATTTTATTTTAAATATACTTATGTTCAAACTTAACTTTTCTTAGTTTTTTTTAGTTTAAATAGAAGATAATTTAACGCCAAAGATAATAAACTTTGCCCAAATTCCATATGACGTTCAGTTTTTTTCTATCCTGCCTGTCAATTAAGATGAAAAAAACGAAATTTAACACCTAATTGCGTCTTTATTCATTCAATAAATGTTATCTCTTAAAATCTTTCTTTAATTCGGAACTCATTAAAAACTTTAATAGGATTGCATGTACGTATTCATTTGCAAGTTTTGTCACGTATGTTCGAAAAGACGAAAATCCAATCAGATTCTGTGACACCATTTAAAATCAGAATTGGTTTGAAATTCTGTCTTGGATTCCACAACACCCCTGAATACTTTAAATGTCATAAAATCCGTGTTAACTAATCTATATATTTTATAAAGGAACCAAAATAAATAGAGAATACAAATGATACCCCAATGGCAGGAAATAAATAATACATTATTAGTTTTTCGCTTAGAATTCCCTTCGCATTTGCGGCCTTAAATCGCACTACCAAAAAATAACCCTTGTCGGACCAACACGGAAGCGTGTTCAGTTCTATCGCGTTGAACAATAATAATCAAAAATTAATAATATTAGGTTGTCAAAAAAGTCTTGCGGTATTTTCGCTAGTTGGCGCTGAAAGCGCCTAGTTCTAGTTTTATTCGTCGCATCGGGTCATGCTATACCTTTTTGGAAAGCGCTAACACGTGTTTGATTAATTATCGTTTCTTTGAAGTCGTTCGTGAGTTATAGCGTCCCAAACATGGAGCAAAATAAAGAGAAAATACGGCATATTTTACAGTATTACTACGATAAAGGCAAAAATGCATCTCAAGCCGCCAAGAGAATTTGTGCAGTTTATGGACCCGATGCAGTTTCCATTTCCACCGTACAACGATGGTTTCAACGTTTTCGTTCTGGTGTAGAGGTGGTCGAAGATGGGCCGCGCTCCGGAAGGCCTGTCGTCGAAAATTGCGGTAAAATCGCTGAATTGGTCGAAAGAGACTGGCATAGTAGTCATCAAACCGTTATAAACCATTTGAAGAAGCTTGGAGTCACTAAGAAGCTCGATGTATGGGTGCCACACGAATTGATTCAATAAAAATACCGCAAGACTTTTTTGACAACCCATTATATAATAACATTTAATCAGGGGCGGTAGCAGTTATGAGGAAATTGGCGAAAAAATAATGTTTACTAATTATTTCCCAATTTATATATATATTTTTTTTTTTCATAAAATAATCGTTATATTTTAATATTTATTTTTAGCTCACAAAGTAAGAATTATTTGATAACAGTTAATTATTGCTCCCATTATTATGAGTTGAGTTTTAATAAATTCTTGCGCAATAAAAGTTGAGGAGTAAACATTTTGTTTTCCCTTGACAAATAATAATCTCACGCTAAATTAAATTATATTTTGTCAGCAACATATACCAGCTGTTTCATGAATATTACTTTCAGATCGCAAAATTTAAAGGGGTAGTATGGTAAAAATAACCTTTTTTTCAATATTTTTTTTTCACACAAATTTTTATTTGAAAGTTCAGGTTTTTCATGTTATTCTACATGATATAGTACAAAGAAATTTTTTTTTTTCAATTTTACTTGATATCCGTTGGAGATATCCTGTGGAGATATGGGTGACCGGAAGACGCCATCTTTAAAAGTGGCACCAACGATTTCTCCATTGTGGATGATCTGAATCGAATGGGATAACTTTTATTTTAGAGTACATACAGTACTGAACAAAACTAAAGCACCCCTACTATGGTTCAGCTCGAACTTAGCTGTTTTCAGACAATAAAAATAAATTAATGTAAAATGTTGACGTTTTTCAATGGGTTGCTCATTAATTTTTATTAAAATAAAGCTTTTCATTTTCAGCACCCTAAAGCACCCCTTTCATCGGTTTGAAAATAATATCTGAAAATAGTAGCAAATCCTTTATTTTGGATAACTGAAACGCATATTTTAGGCATAGAAAAATTTAAATTATTTACTATATGAAATGTGCTATGCCATTCAATCAATTTTTTCAGGTTCTCAAGGTCCTTGGTTTTACAATTTTCCCTATTTATTTTGGAATTAACAATCTCCAATATATTCTCGATGATGATTACGTCTGCAAATCTAAAACATCAACTCTTGATCTTCACAACCAAGTTTTTCAATGCCTAGAGTTCGGTTCCTTATTTTATTTATTATATGGATAGGTGCAGTCCCGTGCCCAGAGAAAGAGCTCCAGATCATAACATTACCACCGCCATTTTTAATGGTCGCAATATAATACTTAGGATTGAGTCCTTGTCCTTTCGGCCATCGCAGACATCTTATGCCATTCGGTTTTTTAATATTATATTTCAATTCGTCTGAGAATAAAATGGTATTCAATTTATGAATGTTCCAATCGAGATGAGCTGTCGCAAATATGAGTGAGCTGAAGTAAAGGACTTTCTACCGGGACGCCAACAGAACAATCCGCCCTCAACATCTCGTCTTCTAATGTTAGTGCATTAATAAGTAAACAAAAGTGTTCCTGTGTTTAAAAGACTGTGGGATAAATTTGGGTAGCCTTTTTGATCAATGAATCGTCTCTGTTGTGTTTTGCTGCCTTCCTTAGCTGTGCCGAGAAAGTACATTGCCAGTTTGCTGAAATTTATTTATTAATCGGGGGCACCACTGATCTAATCATCAAATATTTTTAACTAATTTTATGTTGAGAGATAAACAGTTTGCCAGTCACTTATTATTTTATTTGTAAAGTCGGCTGAATAAGTATTTTCCGCCAATTTTGATTCTTAAACTCTAAATCGCAACTGAACAGCGACGAAGTCAAAAATCTCTTTACAACATATCTCAATAATATTTTTAACGGTTTATTGCTAACGTTTTCAACGAATAACGTACTCATATAGTAGCGTGGTACTGTTTTTCTTAACAAATATTAGGGAGTGCTTTAGTTTTGTCCACTCAGATTTATACTATTGAAAAGTTTTTTGTTTACAATTTTGTATCTCGGAAGAATATATAACTAATGTTATATTTTTTATGAATTAATATATGTACATAATTGTAACCTATAATAATTGTCCAACTAGTCCTGTTATATTGTTAAAAAATTTAGACATAAAAAAACACAGTAGGGGGGTGCTTTAGTTTTGTCCAACACTGTATGAATAGCTATCTAATGACCTTCAACTGAAACAATTCATTGATAAGTAAACAAATAATGTAACTTTTAATTTTTTTCGCCTGTTTTTTGTTACTAATTAAGTCTAAGTCTTTTCTGAAAATTCCAAAAAAAAAAAAAAAAAAAAAAAAATTGGAAAAATCGGCCAAGGAGAATGGAATCGTTTCCGTTACCATCTGAGTCAAAGAAAGGTTTCAACATTAATATTTAAACCCTTAATAAGTAATCAAAACCTTAAAATAACCAAATTTCAATCGTTAATGTCTTTTAAGCTGCTGGGTTTACGAAAAAATCGTTTTAGAGCTTTTTTGAAGAGCATTAAATTTCCTACTAAATCCACTACAAATTATTTTTTTAAATAGTTGGAGCCGAGATACAAATTTTTCTATCAGATAATAAGGAAAAAAGAGAAAATCGTTAGGCGGAGGGCGTTCCCTTTGCAATTAAGAGCTCATACTTGGAGAGCCTTAGAGCTTATCAACCAATTTTCGCAATAATAAGCGAAAAAACATTCGTTTTTTAACCCACGCTGGAACTCCCTGGAACATTTGTACAACGTTGTCACATAATGAGTCAACATTTCTCTCTCTATGTGTTCAGCACGATACAAAAGAACGCGCAACTTTTATAAGCCGTGCATTAAGCTGTATAAATGCAACATTTTTGTGCTTAAAGAAAACGCTGTTACTGTCATGATCTGTAATTTATTTTTTATTGTAATCAGTAATGCTATAAACAGAAAGGAGTCGACAGACTTAAGGCGACATCTGTCAAATATTAAAATACACTTGTTCTTAGAGACACAGTTATGTAGTCGTGCACAGTTATTTAGAACTCTGTCTGTAAAGACGTGTATATTTTAATGGTGGACAGAGGGAGGCGACGACTTCAAGCGGCATCTGTCTATTTGTGTTTACAGTGTGATGTTTACTTTTTCATGGAAAGATATACGCAAGAACAAGGTTACTAATTATTCAATTTCATTATCAAAATCATCGTTCTCCAATTGCCCTTTTCCATGCGCTTTCCTGTCCTCCTCTATTAATCGAATTGTTGACAGTTGCGAGCGTATATTTTCTTTACATAATGCTCAAGTGGTAATAAGATAAAGAACCGCTCGAGGCAATGAAATTATTCCAGGCGTTCAGACAAGTGGTACTGAAGAACGCAATTTGTCGATTCCAAGACGTTCTCAAGAATTGGGACTATCTCAAACCACAACCTGACGAATTTTGAGAAAGTATTTAAGCTTGTATCCTTATACAATTTGCTGATTTTACCTTGGAACAACTTGATTACCATTAAAAAGTAATCTTCTCCGATGAAACAAAACTAACAATTCTAGTGCGAAGAAAATCAACAAATTATTCATCAACAATCATTGCATTCACCTAAATTGACAGTTTAGTGTGGTTTATGGTCTGGTGGAATCATCGGTCCAACCTTACTGTCAATAGAAAGCGGCAATTGTCAATAGAGAGCCGCAATTGACAACAACTGGTATCAATAAGACGAAGCTATGTACTAACAACCGAATTATTGCGAGAAAAGTTTGAAGGTTCAATTATTTTAAGAAATTGTGACATGGAATGGCCTCTAATAAGTTGTGATTTAATACCTTTAGACTACTTCTTGTGAGGGTTATTTAAAGTTATTGGCCTTTAGCAATAAACCAAATTCTCTTCAAACTTTATAATAATAATACCCAACGATTCCCCTCTTAAGCTGCTCAGCTACAGAAACAATACTTTAAACAGCCAAAATTAAGAATTAGTTTAAAGTATTATTATTTTTTAATGTTACTTGTTCAGAGTAGACAAAATATATATATTTTTTTTAATGTAAAGAGTGAGTCTGTTAGATCAAATGTGCTGAAATGAGAATAATCGTGACATATACGGCGGAATGGTTCGTTTATTTTTTTGAACGGACTTCTCTAACTACTCCAAATGGACTTCATACTAGGGTGCCAAACCACAGAAGCATACTCTAATATAGGTCCCACCAATGATGTAAAAAGAATATTTGTGGTAAGCGGATCTCCAAATTCATGAAAAGATTCAAGAGGTGCCATTTCATTCAGAAAAACCATCGATTTGGTGTGGTTTATGGGTCGCTGGTATCATCGGTCCATATTTCTTCAAAAATGATGCCGGTGAGAACGTAACCATCAATGGCAACTGTTATCGCGCCATGATAACCGCCATATCTCATTATCTCGGCGACAAGACGATGTCACTTCCACAAATCGCATGAATCACTGGATTTATTGAGAGAATCCTTCGGTGAGCATATAATTTCAGGTTTTGGGTCGGTCGCTAGGATTAATGATCGTGTTATATCATACCGTTAGACTTTTTTGGGATATGTAAGGTCTAAGTCTATCCCGCTTCGATTCAAGCCTAGGAGCAACACATCACGGGTGTCATTCGCCAGTTATCGGTCGAATTACTCGAACTAGTCACCGAAAATTGAACTCAACGGATATACCATCTGAGACGGAACCGCGGCAAACATTTCAAAGTAATAATCTTCAAAAAATAAAGAATGTTCTTTCGAATAGCCACCCCTTCCTTGCAGAACGGCTCTTAGTTTGGTAGGCATGCTCCATTCTAGCAGGCTTCTATTGTGATTTTGTTCCAGTGCGCTGTCACTTGACCTTTAGAGTTCTCCCAAGAGTGTTCTATAGAACACTTGAAACCAACTTTTCGAAGCTGCTTATTGATTACTACCACATTATCACATGACATGTCCTGATTTTCCTAATTATTTTGCGTTTCAGTGACTGAGACAGAAGACATTTTCGTCCTGGCGACAGCTTTTTTTTGCAAATTCCATTTTTTTACGTATTATGCTAATGGTAGATATAGATCAATGAATCCTGCGCGCTATCTCACGGTGGGAATGCCCTTCTCGAAAGAGATTTAGAGAATCAGGCTTGTTATATTTTATGAAAAAAATGAAACTTTATGAAAAAATTTAAAATAAAAACCTTTTAATGTAAGAAAAATTAAATGTAATAATTTTCTTTTGTTTCCACCGACAAAATATGTTCAAATCCAATATTCACTTATATACTCAAACAATTGATCGAATGAGTTTTCGCGTACAGCTACTCGCAATGAACTCTTTTCTATTTTATTAAAAATATTTGTAGAATCTATCTATTTTTATTTAAATTATTACAAATAGTTTTGTTTAGTATTGTATATTTTATATGTGTGAAAGTAGGAATATTGGGGAACCTAACACCCAAAAAATATGGCTAACGTGCTTATACTGCAACCTCTTTTCTATTTTTCCTTTTATTTAAATCTCTGTGCCGAAAAATCAACTATTTCAATCAGGTGATCTCAGCTGCTGACGACAATATGATTCTTTTGTTACTTGTATGTTTCTACAATGCACGCTAGTTACAAAGAATGGAAATATTAACGGTACTATTAACACTACTCCTAGTACAGTACAACATTTTGTTTAACATCAGCAAAGAAATATTTACTTAAGTTGTGCACCCTCGATCAATGATTAATGGTATATTCAGAACTTTAAATAAAAAAGATTTGAATTTCCTTAGCAATTAGCGTGTTTTTTTGTAAGAAATCATATCACTCTTATTGGACACTCCTTTTATATATTATATGTGGTTGATCGCACTATATATATAGCTATATATACATACATACATACAAGTACAGTGAATTCAAAAAATGTTCACGTAATTTAAATTTTACTTTTCTCATTGAATTTCATCCAAATATGACAATACTTCAAGAAACATTTTTTGCTATTATATGGCATCGGCATTATAGTTTTCAATCTTCGGTAGAAATGTTCATTTAAACTTGAATACAGTTCAAATCCGTAAGTGCACGTGAACACTTTCTGAGCTGATGCGAAGCAGTATGTAACTAATTCCGTTGTTACAAAATAGTTGCTAGTACTTTTTAATAATATTATTGTGCGAAGGATTTCACATTTACTAAGATTTGTAACAAAAATTCAAAGTCGAAAAATTGGTAATTTATCAAACCTGGTAATTTTTCAGACAGGACTAAAAAACTGAAAATCATTTTTTAAAAAGCTGTATGTTCGGACTTACAGGAGGGGGTTTCAGTTAGAGAAATTGCTCAAAAACATAAATTTTCAAATGGTGTCATCAGCAAAATAAAAAAAAAAAAAACAAAACAATATTAATACACCACCAAAAAATTTAGGCCGGCCTAAAAAGTCACTCCTGAATCAGAAAGGACTTTACGGCGTTTTATTATGACTGACGCAGTTAAAAACGCGGTGGAAGCTAAGAAAGTGTTATTGTCGTCTTCGGGTACTAGAGTATGCAACAATACCATACGAAATTTGTTTAAAAGTTTTAATATGCGTGCAAGACCAATGATTAAAAACCGTACATGTCAGCGAGGAACAAAGCGGCTAAAATGAAATTTGCGAGAGAACACAAAAACTGGACAAGCGAACAGTTAAAACTAGTAATTTGGTCTTACGAAACGAAAATTAATCGTATTAGTATTTGGGCATGGTATAACAAGCGATGCAGTCCCACGGTTCACTTATGGTGTGGGGTTGTTTCTGTGGCGGAAAGGTAGGAAAACTGCGTCGAATTAACAGAATAATGGAGGCTACGGAATATATTTGCTTTCTAGAGGATTCACTTATCCCTAGCTTCGAGATTTTTGGATGTGAACCCGGTGATTTGTTACACGTGTATGGCAATGACCCCAAACATACCGCCCGTATTACAAAATCTTTTTTGAAAAATAACAGAATTCGGCTGGTGGAAAGGACAGTTTAGTCACCCGATATAAATCCTGTTGAAAATATATATGAACTCTGGACTCAAGTTGAACAGCTTTTTCCGGAAATTTTAGATAATCTAATTAACTCTATACCTGATCGGATTAAAGCAGTTTTAAATGCTAAATGCGGTCCCACAAGTTACTAGTTATTGACTCTCAATCCCCACTTTACCTCTAAGTTCAAATAATGTTCACATGAATTGTATTACTTTATATCTACTATAGCCACAAGAGATTATTAAATGAACCCCTTGTTTATGTCGAAAAGCTTTTGATTAAATATACTTTACTTTTCGTAAAACAAAATTTTATTTGAATGTTAATTTTTCTAAAGATCAGAAGCAATGCACTATTTTTAACTATACGTGAATGCTTTTTGAACTCGCTGTATGTACATATATAAAGAAAAGATGGTGCATTTTTAAGATAATTTTTTTGAGCGTAAATTACAATTCACTCCTTAGGCCTACCAAGGCTATATTGTTAAACTAACTATTTTACGACAACAAATTGAAGAGAGTTTACAAATTCATAGAGATGTCTTACTGACGTTATCATCATTGTAATATTAACAATTTCTGACTCTTATGGGCGGATTCCAGCATACCTCTTTTGATTTGACGAAGAGCAACAAAAACTTCTTTTAAACTATATTTATTTGTTTCACAGCAACATGGTTCTTTATATTGGTCTCGTCATGGTGTTCAAACTTTAAAGAACTTAGATTCCGATAAGTTCCTTCATATTCAAATAGATGATTCCGCTTTTACGTTGAATCGTACACCAATTTGGATGGATGGTTCAACAGAGAAGCAATGCATAGAAATGGAAACTGCAATTGGAGGACGCATGGAGATGGTTAAAATCACTGGATCAAAGTGTTATGCTCGGTTTACTGGCCCACAAATTCGTAAAATTTACCAAGAGCGTTCGCATGCTTATGAAGAGACCCAACGCATTTCTTTGGTTAGCAGCTTTTTAGCTTCGGTATTTCTAGGCGATATTGCACCTATAGATTATGGTGATGCATCGGGAATGAATCTTTTTGATATTAAAGAAAAAAATTGGTCGAAACCATGCTTGAACTCCTGTGCTCCTGACCTGGAAGAGCGGTTAGGGGAACCAGTTCCCACTAGCTCCATAATTGGAAATGTTTCTGATTTCTTCGTGCAACGTTTCGGGTTTCCTGTTGAATGTAAAGTTACAGCTTTTACTGGTGATAATTTATCAGCGCTTTCTGGAATGGTAACTGAGCAAGATAGCTTAGTCATATCTTTGGGAACAAGCGATACATTAATGATGAATTTAAAAGTGCAGCCTCATCTTGAAGAAGGACATGTGCTATGTCATCCAACTGAAATTCGTCAATTTATGGGTTTGTTATGGTACGTTTTTAAAAAATTGCATTTTATTTCTTAAATTAGTTTTAAATAAAACCTGCAGCATGCATTAACAATATTGCATATTTCGTGTATTAATTTTCACGTAGAATGTGCAGTATAACACAGTACTTCGCAATATAATTTGGAAAAAGCTGATGAAAAAGTTGAGAATACTAATTTTTCATTTCTGAAAATGCTCTTTCGTTGAAGTTGTCTTTGTTTGAATAGAAATAAGAAAATCTTCCTGTCTTGAATTACTTTTCAAGATTCCTTATTTTGATTGGCAAGTCGATGGCGCTTTACTTGCTTTGTTTGCCGCACTTTCCAGCCTGTAAATTATTGATTGATTTCTGTAATCAATTAAAACATTAAACCGAGACAAAGTGTACTGAAGGGTAAAATCTGACCTAGACCACGCCTGCCTCCCATGTAACAACATTTTAATTAAATGCATAAATAATTAATAGTTTTATGTCAAAAATATTCGTAAAGGTTCATATATTAATTGTATGAATATGCGATTTTCAACATTAAGATTTCTTTTGTAAATTTAGAAGGTGCCTATTTTTTTGTTTGTTCAATCTTTATTGTTGCCACCGGTATGATGGTCTGCGTTCCATCCCAGTTCCCGACTAACAGCAACACAATTTTGTACAAGCGATCGTCTTTGTTCAAGATGGTATACTAAATGTAGTTGTTTCAATTATTTTTTGCAAATTACAGTAACAATTACCATACACATCAGTGAACTTATTTTATAATTTTTCTTTTTGTTGTGGTTAGTTTTCGAAACGGATCTCTGGTACGGGATTATTTTAATAAAACTGAGGTCAATAGTGATTGGAAGAAGTTTAATGAATTACTTGATTCCACACCACGTGGAAATTACGGCAATATGGCTTTACATTTCCATTCAATTGAAATAATACCTAACGTACAAGGAGTCTTGCGCTGGACTAGAAGTAATTCGGGGGAAACTTCTGAGACAGCGAAAGGTGTGCAAAAGTAAGTTCTACTTAATTTAAATATTTTATTACTTATGTGTTTAACTCTTTTGTTATGATGCTGATATATGTATGTTGTATGCTTATAATCTATAACGATTTTTTAAAAACAATTCTAGGGAGTATAGTTTGAAGGAAAATACAATTTTTATTGGTTTTATAAACTACAAACGATCTTTGTTGATATTCTACTATATAATAATATAATGAAATGTAACATGCAGCAGCATAGTGTAATAGTTTTGTTCCGGTTATTTGTAACACATAAATCTAATCGGGTTGGATATACGTACATTACATATATAGGAACATAATGGGTTGTCAAAAAAGTCTGGCGGTATTTTTATTGAATCAATTCGTGTGGCACCCATACATCGAGCTTCTTAGTGACTCCAAGCTTCTTCAAATAGTTTATAACGGTTTGATGACTACTATGCCGGTCTCTTTCGACCAATTCAGCGATTTTATCGCAATTTTCGACGACAGGCCTTCCGGAGCGTGGCGCATCTTCGACCACCTCTACACCAGAACGAAAACGTTGAAACCATCGTTGTGCGGTGGAAATGGAAACTGTATCGGGTCCATAAACTGCACAAATTTTATTGGCGGCTTGAGATGCATTTTTGCCTTTATCGTAGAAGTACTGTAAAATATGCCGTATTTTATCTTTATTTTGCTCCATGTTTGTGACGCTATAACTCACGAACGACTTAAAAGAAACGATAATCAATCAAACACGTGAAATGAGGTTTCCAAAAAGGTATAGCATGACCCGATGCGACGAATAAAATGGAACTAGGCGCTTTCAGCGCCAACCAGCGAAAATAACGCAAGACTTTTTTGACAACCTAATATATAAAAATGAGATAAATGACGTTAAATTCCGAACATCTATTTACCGCTTCGTTCGCCCGTCCGCCTGCCCTTGTAAGCGGTAATTTCGGGAGCAATGTAAATATTTGAATGAAATTTGGTATTACAGCGAAAATCTATTAAGTGCCATAATAGCTAAGCCACCAATTAAAAAACAAAAATATATGCTGCTGCCGGGGCATTTTTCAAATTTATACATTTCACGAGTGTTTTCTTCTTCTTCTTCTTTACTGCCGTAGACACCGCTTACGCGATTATAGCCGAGTCAACAACAGCGCGCCAGTCATTTCTTCTCTTCGCTACGTGGCGACAATTGGATATTCCAAGCGAAGCCAGGTCCTTCCAACGGAGTGGAGGTATTCATCTTCCTCTGCTTCCCCCGGCGGGTACTGCGTCGAATACTTTCAGAGCTGGAGTGTTTTCGTTCATCCGGACAACATGACCTAGCCAGCGTAGCCGCTGTCTTTTAATTCTCTGCACTATGTCAATGTCGTCGTATATCGCGTACAGCTCATCGTTCCATCGAATGCGATATTCGCCGTGGCCAACGCGCAAAGGACCATAAATTTTTCGCAGAACCTTTCTCTCGAAAACTCGTAACGTCGCCTCATCGTTTGTGGTCATCGTCCAAGCCTCTGCACCATAAAGCAGGACGGGAATTATGAGCGACTTATAGAGTTTGGCTTTTGTTCGTCGAGAGAGGACTTTACTTTTCAATTGCCTACTCAGTCCGAAGTAGCACCTGTTGGCAAGAGTAATCCTGCGTTGGATTTCTAGGCTGACATTGTAGGTGGTGTTTTCGCTGGTTCCAAGATAGACGAAATTATCTACAACTTCAAAATTATGACTGTCAACAGTGACGTGAGTGCTAAGTCGCGAGTGCGACGACTGTTTGTTTGATGACAGGAGATATTTCGTCTTGCCCTCGTTTACTGCCAGACCCATTTGTTTTACTTCCTTGTCCAGTCTGGATAAAGCAGAACTAACGACGCGGGTGTTGAGGCCGATGATATCAATATCGTCGGCATACGCTAACAGCTGTGCTCTTATAGAACATGGTACAATCTCTATTTCTATTTTCTCCAGAAGCAGGTTAAAGAAGTCGCACGATAGGAAATCGCCTTGTCTGAAACCTCGTTTGGTATCGAATGGCTTGGAGAGGTCCTTCCCGATTCTGACGGAGCTTTTGGTGTTGCTCAACGTCAGCTTATACAGCCGTATTAGTTTTGCGGGGATACCAAATTCAGAAATCGAAAACAGCTTTGAATTCGACGAAGAGGTGGTGTGTATCGATTCTCCTTTCACGGGTCTTTTTCAAAATTTGGCGCATGGTGAATATCTGGTCGATTGTTGATTTACCAGGTCTAAAGCCACACTGATAAGGTCCAATCAGTTTGTTAACGGTGGCCTTTAATCTTTCACACAATACACTCGATAGAACCTTATATGCGATGTTGAGGAGGCTAATCCCACGGTGGTTGGTGCAGATTGTGGGGTCTTCTTTTTTATGGATTGGGCATAGCACACATAAATTCCAATCGTTGGGCATGCTTTCGTTCGACCATATTTTACAAAGAAGCTGATGCATGCTCCTTATCAGTTCTTGGCCGCAGTGTTTGAATAGCTCGGCCTGCAATCCATCGGCTCCTGCCGCTTTGTTGTTCTTTAGACGAGCAATTGCTATTCGAACTTCTTCATGGTCGGGTAATCGAACCTCTGCTCCATCGTCATCGATTGGGGAATCGGGTTCGCCTTCTCCTGGCATTTTGCGTTCACTGCCATTCAGCAGGTTGGAGAAATGTTCCCTCCATAATTTAAGTATGCTCTGGGCATCGGTGACTAGATCACCATTGGGGGTTCTTCAAGAGTATGCTCCGGTCTTGAAACCTTCTGTAAGCCGCCGTTTTTCGTAGAATTTTCGAGCATTACCCTTGTCGGCCAGCTTATCAAGCTCTTCGTACTCACGAATTTCGGCCTCTTTGTTCTTCTGTCTGCAAATGCGTCTCGCTTCCCTCTTTAACTCTCGGTATCTATCTCATCTCGCACGTGTTGTGGTCGATCGTAACGTTGCGAGTTAGGCAGTCTGTTTTCTCTCCGCTGCGACACGGCAATCCTCGTCGTACCAGCTGTTCTTCTGCACTTTCCGAAAACCAATGGTTTCGGTTGCAGCTGTAGGTAAGGAGTTTGAAATGCCGTCCCACAGTTCCCTTATACCAAGTTGGTGGTCTGAGAGAGCAGGAGTGCAAGCCGAGTAGAAAATCGTTCGGCTGTCTGTTGTGATTGGAGCTTCTCGACGTCGAACCTTCCTTGTGTTTGTTGACGTGCGTTTTTTTCTGCACAGAAGCGGGTGCGAATCTTGGCTGCAACAAGATAGTGGTCCGAGTCGATGTTAGAACCTCGGAATGTACGCACGTCTAGAAAACTGGAGACATGTCTTCCGTCTATCACAACAGGATCGATCTGGTTAGTGGCTTTTCGATACGGAGATTGCTAAGTAGCTTCATGTATTTTCTTGTTCTGAAATCTAGTACCGCAGATAACCATATTTCGGGCCCCGGCGAAGTCTATCAGCCTCAACCCATTTGGGGATGTTTCCTCGTGAAGGCTGAATTTACCGACCGTAGTGCCAAAGATACCTTCCTTGCCCACCCTATCGTTGTAGTCGCCAAGCACGATTTTGACATCGTGGCGGGGGCATCTCTCATAAGTGCGCTCCAAGCACTCATAAAAGGCATCTTTGGTCACATCGTCCTTCTCTTCCGTCGGGGCGTGGGCGCAAATCAGCGATATGTTGAAGAACCTCGCTTTGATGCGGATTGTGGTTAGACGTTCATTCTCCGGAGTGAATGATAGTACTCAGCGACGGAGTCTCTCTCCCACCACGAATCCAACACCAAACTTGCGCTCCTTTATATGGCCACTGTAGTAAATGTCACAAGGTCTTACTCGTCTCTGTCCTTGTCCCGTCCATCGCATTTCTTGGACGGCGGTGATGTCAAGAGGACATCAACCAGCCGGGCAGCGGCACCTTCCCAATTAAGGGACCGGACATTCCAGATGCATGCGCTCAATTCGTAGTCCTTATTTCGCTTGCCATGGTCGTCATCAAAAGGGGGGCTCTCATCCGAGGCTGCTTTTTCCTTTACGTGGCGGGCCCCAAACCCAGCGCACAACCCTATGCAGGGGCGTTTCGCCTTCTCACTTTAGCTCGCCTTCAAACGGATGTTCTTAGGCTACCCAGAGGATACTTCGTCAAAGACCGGAAGTCGTGAGCTGCTTGAGTCATATGTAAAAGAATCGTTTCTGGCCACTCCCAAGAAAATGGCGATCAGAGAACTTTCCTCACTTTCGTGAACTTCTACACATGACTCCATCCTCCAGGAGTTTTCTACCGCTACAAAACAACAACATACAAAAAGTTAATTTAGTGCAAGGTGCCATAGTAGGAAGCTGCATTTGTGCCTTAAACATTTTTCAGAAACGGGTGTGTCTGCGCTCACTCATTAACAACATAAATTAAACTTATTGAGCTCATTTTTTTCTAGAACATCTTCATACAGTGAGCTATGTTAAAAACAAACGGGTGATCCAAGTAGAGGTATTTTTTTCAATAGCCTTTTTTTGACAGATATCTCGTCAGTCGTGTCAAGTGTTTTGTTATTTTTGTTCAGTATTGTTGGGCATTTCATCATGAAAAGACTTACGTCTAAACAACGATGTATGACTTATTCGAGCCAAATTTTGTCGGACGAAGAACAACATGAAGAGCAACGAAAATTGAACTCCACGGATGAACCATCTGAGACGGAACTGTGGCCAACATTTGAAAGAAATAATCTTCAAAACAAAAAGAATATTCTTTCGAATGATAATAAACATTCGCCATAGAATTTGAAGTTTATGTGTTTTCTTTAATAAAGTAGAGAACCTTGAAATGGATCACCCTTTACCAAAAGTGTGATAGCTCACTAAAATAACATGAAGCTTAAAATTTTAAAGTAAAAATTGTACGAAAGGCTACATAGTAATCTGCGCTAAAGCACCGTCTACTCACAGGTGAAATTTCATACCTCAACAATGATCGACCAGTTTCAAGCAAATTTGGTGTATAACATTTTATGTGCATTTCTGTGTTAAGGTGTGAAAATGGGCGAAATCAAAATCATTCCTACTTCACATATAACAGCTTTAAATTCCATTTGGAAGGAAGGGCTAAGTTCATTTATTTTAAGGTGTTTACATTAAATATGCAAGGAAGGGCTAAGCTCGGTTGAATTCGAACATTTTACGCTCTCGCATTGTGACAAAATAAAAGGTGTTGGTAAAATTTTATATTAAAAAATGTTTGATAAAAATTCGACATTCAATATTTGACAAAACCGTGAATGGATCTCATTCATTTTGGTATTTTATTAAGTTGTATTGCAGGCCGTAGACTCTCGTCCTCCCATTACCTTTGCTCTCTGATATAGTATTTATTGATTTATTTGAGATACCGTCAACCAGATAAATGGAATGTGTTATATTAGGGATAAGAACTTAGATCACGGTCCTATAACAGTTCCATTCATAATCAATTTGAAACCACATTATCTTTTATTAAAATATCGCATATATTGACGAACTTAAGGGATCGTCTCAGTGTGAAATTTTCGAGAAATCGATTTTTGCTGCATTATCGGATAGTATACACTATAATAAACATTCTCTCAAATTCTGAAATCGAAATTAAAATTTTAACGGTCGCTACATCCTTTTTTTGTATAAAGAGAACAGAGTGGGCAACATAGCGACTCCAATTTTTAAACGCCTTTTTATCAGAATAGTGTTTTTCAAATTGGTTTCAACTTTCAAAAGAAGATTTTAGATCTAGTTCCAATTTGTGCTATGGAAGCTATTATTCGGTACCTGAGGGTTTGAAAAGCTATGGCCTAATTTCAACAATTTTTCCCTTAATCAATTAATGCTTGTGACATTATTTTTTTGTGAGCACGTTTAGTACTAATTTTCAATATACCCGTTAGATGTTGTTGTTGTTATAGCAACAGAAAACATTCCTGAAGTAATTTGGAAGAATGCTGCCGGTTTGACCGTTCGTTACGTTATTGAATGTTATGTACTCACTCAGTTTTATTAATATATTTTAATAGCGTCAAAGAAAATTATATTAAAATCGTGTTCAAATGAGAACTGACATAATCTTAACTGAACAGGCAAATTTATGGAAAACGTCAACTTGAGGATTCCTTAAACTTCGTTATGATGTTAAGACCAAGGTCTTGACCAAATCGGTTCGCATATGGGTTTTCACCTGAACCTCTTTTACCATATCGGGTGTAAAATTTACTGCCTCTGTCGTATTTATTAATTGATTTATCGCGCTTTTAGTAGTTTTTAACAAAACCGTTTTGTGGGGAGATAGCGGGGCCATCATCCGATTGCATCAATTTTTGCACTGTCTGTGCTGGTGCTTAAGGAATTTGTCCTGTTTCTTTTTTTTATCTTAAATAGTTAAATATATATTACTTTAAATCTCTTAGAGGGCGGGGTCATGTCCGTTTTTCAATATGTTTGACCCGCCGATGCACCTTTCTACTGCAATCCGCCGTACCAAATTAGAGTTTTATATATTACTAAATTAATAGTGCTGAGTTATGGCACTTTATAGGTTTTCATTCAATGGAGTTTTGTGGGCATGGCAGTGGTTCGCTTGTGAATATCTACAAATTTCGTCCTACCTTTCTAACCAAGAAACATGTGCACAAAGTTTGGGGATGTTCGAGCAAGCAAATAACTGCAGAATTATTGCTACAGTGTTGTTTTTCTGCATATACTCAGCTGATACTCATATTGTAACATTTTTTCGTCGAATATGATGCCTTGCGATACTCCTGCAGTGATTGAGACTCGAACATCCCCTTTCATTACGATATCTCAATTTATATTCAAGTTATAGCTTACACGGACAGACGGACAGACAAAATTATTTTTCTGTATAGAGCCTTGCATTTGCATAGAAGATGCTTTCTTCATACTCCCATTATCTTTGACGAAACCCTAGGAGACTTAAGTGATTTTGAAGCCGCTTGGCTATCCGTATATAGTATATAAATATACTCCTTCTAGTGAACTAACTCCTTGTCAGAAGAGCATGTATTTCTATGATTGCTGTGATCTGCGCTTGGAAGACAGGTCTTCTAAACGGAAGATAATTTTAGTATCGAATTTTGTTGAACAGACACTACCTTCTTGTCGATTATGTAGTTTGAACTCATATGTATAGATGCTTATCCGCGCGTCCCTGTCCATCTCGCCCCTTTCCAACTCTTTTTTGGAAAGGAAGACAATATTGAGGACCACATTTATTTTCAATTCTATTGGATTTTTAAAATCCTTGGCATTGGGTAAAAACGAGAACGTACTAAGTATCACTGAACGCCTCTTATTACAGGCGACAAATTTGGAGAATTCTCTCAGTATAAGAGCTGACTTCGTTGCCATTTGCTTAGATCTTACATTATACAAGATTACAAGTCCGTTGGCAATAAATTTAAAACGACGCTGTTCTTGTAGTTGTTCTAAGAGTTCCATTGATGCACATACTATTTGCTCTTTGTAATTTGTTTCTTGTGCCCCATCCCGTCCTTTTATCCATTATAAGTCACCATATCAATATACCGTATGTCATAATCAGTCAAACAACTACTGTGTAGAGCCAATGATCTACCTAAAACGTGAATCTCTATTTGGGCACTACCATCCTCTTTGCCTTTTTTTCCTAACGTCTATGTTTGTTTTCCATAAAAGCTTTCTGTCTAAAATTAATGCCTTATCCCCAATCTTTAGTCTGTTATCACTTAAAAACAACGGCAAAACTTCTAGAGATCTATGTTTCCTAGTAAACAACATTATCTGATAGCATGCTATTATTAGTATAAACATATTAGTGAGGGTATTCTGAAATTTACCCATATTCGAAAACGCCACATCGTCAGAGCAGACCAAATCAATGTGTCCCCTTATTTTCTAGATCTTACAGCAATTTATTCATTAAGATTCAGAGAATATCCCTCTTCTCCCACGCCTCCTTAAGGTGTACACGATCTGTTCGCTGTCAAACCTGCACCTTCTTATGTTGCAAGTTTTCTGATCATGGTTTTTTTTATAGCAAAAGCGTTAACATTGGCTTCCACAACACCGGAAACCTATACAAATCACTACTACTTTTTAGTTTGCACAACAACCTTTAGCGTTTTGTATTCTTCGAGCATAGCTTATTGTTTTAGTTTCAAGATGCTATTTTATCAGTCTGCCCATTTCCTTGCCTCGCATCCCTAAATTTGAACAAAATTTTAAACAAATTATGTTAATTATATACCTGTTATTCACAAAAAATACATGTATTTTGTTTCAGATTTTTATCGCCTCAAACTGAAATTCGTGCCTTGATTGAGGGACAGATGTTGCATAAACGAGCTGTAGCTGCGGACATGGGATTTCATTTCGGCAGCGATACAAAAATAATAGCTACAGGGGGCGCTTCTGTAAATAAATCGATTTTACAAGTTGTTTCGGATGTTTTCAATGCTCCAGTTTTTGTGCAGGTTAAGAATGACATGAAGCGACCTGTATTAAGAAGTATATTTATAATCTTAATATAATTTCTTTCTGCAGAATGAGAGTGAAGCGGCTTTATTTGGTGCGGCATACCGGGCAAAATATTCTCTTTATTTAAATTCAATTAAAGCATCCAATGATATAAGCAACGGAAATATCAATATAGAGAATTCAACATTAACACCGCTAAGCTATCATGATTATATTATGCAATTTATTCCAAATCTTTTAAAATTAATTTGTGAACCCAGCAAAGATTGTGAACAAATCTATGCACCTATGCTAGAGCGGTATCGCAAAATGGCAGAAGTTTTGGCACAAAATTGAACGTACTTCAGTAGATGTATAGAAAACATTCCCATTGGTAATTATTTTAAATACCAAAAAATATCCAAACTTACATAATTGTAATATTATAAAAATACTAATTGTTCCTTAAACTTTTCTTTAAATTTTATATTAATGTACAAGCATATTTTTTATTCGAAAGTGAAAATATATTTAGATAAAATTATTCTAAATAACATTTCATGGATTATTCTCATTTCAAGATATTACTGAAAAAAATTAAGATAAGAATAACAATATTCCGTGCAAAAGATTGAGTAAAACTTAAAATATCTTCACGAAACTTGGTCAGGGCCGAGTCGAGACAATTTACCGCCTAAGACAAATGACAAACTCCTGTCATTAATCACTTTAAATTCTGATAAATGAAACTGAAATTGTTTATATTTAAATTGAATTTACGAGCAAAATATGGATCCGTTAATCGAATTGTATGTTAGCAATTTCGTATATTTCCCAACCCAACTGTTTTATTGCCAAGAGCTACTGCCACTTCATTATCAATTGATAATATTGCCAAGCTTTTCAGTATTTTTTCACACAATGTACAGTGCAAGTAGGTTTTGATAAATTCAATTAGAAAAACTGCGCTCCTACTACCTGTCGACAGATGAAGTGTTAGCAAACACCGTATTGCCGTAAATAATTTTAGAAGAATATCTATAAATTCGTTATTAACAATAATTTCAAACGTCTACTTTTATAATCAATTTTTCTGCTTGTACTTTGTGGCATAAATCTCTTGCTTCTACTTACAGCGTGAGTTTATAACATTTCTAATCAGTTTAAACAAAAATTCAAAAGTTTTAGTAACCTTCCACTGTTCGCAACTAATTCAATGTAATGACAATATAGAAATTAATTTAAAAATTTTGCTAGCGTCAGAAATTGACCCATCTTCCCACTTGTTGTACAATCCTGTGCTGGAATAAATTTGTTCACCTAACCGTTGTAGGTATAGCCTAAAACTAAACT
Organism: Bactrocera correcta; assembly: GCA_027475135.1. NCBI lineage: Eukaryota > Metazoa > Arthropoda > Insecta > Diptera > Tephritidae > Bactrocera > Bactrocera correcta. Next base: position 19,992,007 of record CM050322.1, read on the forward strand.
TCTTTTCGGCGCAATACCCGCCGGGGAAGGCAGAGGAAGAGGAGGACCTCCACTTCGTTGGAAAGAATAGGCGGAGAAGGGCCTGGCTTCGCTTGGAATATCCAATTGGCGCCACGTAGCGAAAAGAAGAAACGACTGGAGCGCTGTTCCTAACTCGGCTATAGTCGCGTAAGCGGTGTCTACTAGGGTCGGTGGATTCCGGACTTTTTTCGATTCGGGATTTCTAATAGTGCGGAAAAGTTGCCTTAGTACTTCCTGATTCCAATGCAACTTTTTGTTTTGAGATCGGCTTGCATCTTCAACCTAACTCCGGCCTTGAAATTTCGGAAATTCGCCTAAAATCGTGAAATTGTCTAAATAGAGCCTGAAATACGCATCTCATGGCAAAATGTATAAAACAAAAGTTAATTCTTCCAATGCTTCTTTGACTTCACTAGAGTCTTTGGTGGACTCTATACTCTTAATTACAACAACTAGGTCCATAGAACTCTTCAGTTCTTTTATTTATTCGACAAAAATTTGACAATTTCCATAAAACCTTTTTCAATACAGGACTGATTTTTTTTCATCTATATTGCCTTTTTTCACAGGCACTATATGAAAATGTACTAACATACAATTTAACTTAATTTAGCAACAAGAGCATTACAGCTACGCTCGCGCAAATATATTGGAGTTGGTTTGACATTAACGACTGTGGTGATACCCTTCGCATCGTCGTGTTGTTGTTGTTGTTGTAGCGGCAGAATTCTGCCGAGTTGACAGTCCTTGGCCGGACAAAAATCCGGGTCCGTTCCGGTTACGTAGATCCGACTGTCGTGGGAACGGAATCGCATCGTCGTCTAAACCATTGCTTAGTAAGGCAAATCCATTGTGCCATTTAAAACTGAAATTTTTTATGATTGGACGCTGACTTTGAAGGACATAATTTCCCATTCAGGACCAATGTTACGTAGACCTCACGACAGCATAGCCCTTCTTTATTTGCCGTAAAAAAAAGGCAAATGCAAATTTAATTTAAAATGCAACATAATCTCTTCTTAAGCGGTACGATAGAGTTTGCGTCAGTTGCAGTTAAGTTTTGCTTGTGAATAGATGCTTTGGCGCTAGTTTGGTTTTGTGGGTTTATCAAAAACAAGAAAAATGTCGAGAAGGGCAAAGGCCAAAAAGTAAGTATATATATTTTTTTTACTTGCGTGCAACTAAAATAAAAATAATGTATGTAGTATTACTAAGAAATATGTGTAGAAAAATAGTGCGAAATAAAAACTTAGAAGTTATTGTGTTTCACTAGTGTCTGATTAAGATTTTTATTGCAGTGATGTACACGTTACGTTGGTCCAAATACCCTGGTAGTACATATATTGATTTGTTTATATTATTAGATACTTCGAAAATACGGATGAAATGCTAGATTACCTAGAGAGTTTACAGAGTGACGATGAAGATATTGATAAAGTGTACCTAGATCCGCCCGATGAAGGTCAGGTGTGCGATGAAGATTCAGGGGAAGAAGACTGCTTTAAGTAAGAAACAGTTGCAAGCGCAATGTGAATTAGTGTGTACTACCAACGACGATGCACTGAACCACACGGATGACAATATTGCCAATTTAATTGAAGATGTTCTTCAAAATTCGGTTCAAAACATTGGAACAAATTTATTGACAGAATCTCCATCTTCCTCAACTCAACGACCACCAGAAATTCTGGAGGAAGAATCAACTATGCGTACGTCTAACAAAACTCCTGATAAAATTTCAGTACGTAGTAGAAACAGAAAGAGACACTTCGAAACGAAACAGTCCTCGACGAAAATACAAAAAGTGCGGGCACCACAGTTATCTTGGGTTGAAAGCATCACTGGTAAATCAAAACCTTTTTTTCCTGAGCCAAATTACACAGATTGTAGCGGGCTTTTTCCACATCAGCAATTTGAAAAGTTTATTGATGATGAAGTCCTACAGATGTTATGTGATGAATCCAATGCTTACTCGGTTCAAGTAGAAGGTCAAAATCTCAACATTACCATAAATGAGATGAAGGTGTTTATTGGTATTATGATTGTCACTGGGTATACATCTCGACTAAAAAAAAGAAACTGCTGGTGCGAAGATTCAGATATGCTGTGCTCTATGATTAGCGAAAGCATGCGACGCAATAGGTTTGAAATCATTTTTCGTTATATGCACTTCCAAGACAACAGCTTGGAAGATCGGGTGGACAAAATTTGAAAAATCCGTCCAATTACTGATGCAGTGAAAAAGCAATGCCTCACAAATTTTCATCCTGAACAAGATCTATCTTACGATGAGTCTGTGGTAGAGTATTAGGGTCGACACGGTTGTAAGCAGTTTATTGGGAAAACCGTTGCGTTTTGGATACAAGATGTGGTGTCTCAATACGCCCCAAGGATACCTTGTAAATTTTGAGATATACCAAGCATTAATCCACGTATACCAGAAAAATATCCAAAAATGTACGGAAAGAACCCTGCGCCATTGTTTTCCATGCTTGATGATCTAAATGACGAAAAAAGGCAATTATCCTATAGCATATATTTTGATAATTTATTTACTTTAGTTTGTGTCTTGCTCAGTTTGAAAGAGCGGAGCTACGATGGCACTAGAACAATGCGAGAAATTATGATTCCTAGGTCTTGCCCTTTGCCTGATAAAAAGGCTCTAAAAAAGAAACAACGTGGACACAGAGAGAGCATTAAACTGGAAGGTGCAGAAATATACATAACCAAATGGACTGACAACTCTGTTGTTACTGTGGCTTCAACGATTTACGGAAAAAATCATGTGTCCAAGGTCTGTCGATATTCACGAGAACAACGCCGAAAAATCGACGTCCCCCGGCCATATGCGGTAGCCATGTACAATGCTTTAATGGGAGGTACAGATCGAATGGATCAGAACGTAAATGCTTACAGAATTTTCGCTAGGGGCAAAAAATGATGGTGGTCTATATTAACGTGGCTTATAGACGTTTCAATTCAAAATGCTTGGATTCTGCATCGGAAAAGCGGTTCAGGCATGACCCAAATTGATTTTCGTCGAGCAATTTCCAGACACTATTGTGGAAGTCTTGGCGTTAGAAAGCGACCTGGAGGTTTTCGAAGACCGAAAAGTGAAGCTGAATGTGCGAACGAAAGATACGATGGCATCGATCACTTTTTGGAGGTAGTTCCTTGTAATAAACTTCGATGTGTGGAAAATGCTATGTGGGCCTGTGTACTAAATGCTTCAAACGCTATCATGTTATCTATGTTAACTAATCTTTTTTTACTCTTCCTTACTTTATCTCGAAATATGAATGTTCCTTTTTTATTTAAGTAAAATGTAAAATACAAAATAAAAAAGTATGAGGACCAACGTGACGTATACGTCACAGGCTCCTGGCACGCCCCCTTTGAACATTTAGATTTTTTCTTTTCGGATTTTAATTTATCAGCTCAAAATAACTATGTCCTACAAATTTCAATATTTTACTTAAATTTTAAGCGTTCTGTCCTTAATGGGTTAACATAGCGGTTAGTGCCAGTTTGTACAGACGGGTCTTTTTTTATTGGTACACTCTCACCTTGCGTTAAGGTTTTTTTCGTTGCCTGCGCACTTGCTGGTACCAGCAGACTGGTTGCTGTCAGCGCATTTATTGTTGCCCGATTGTTGTTTTCTGGTAAATTTGTGTGCACTGTTCTTTATTTCTTTTGTTTATTTACAAATTATTGAATAGTTTTTATTTACTTCCTGCTTGATTATTTTTTTTTTATACAGACAGAATTCACGGAGCTAATTAAATTAACACGTCCGTACACTTTGCACGCTCTCTAACGAAAATCGTGTTTGAATAGCTCGACCGGTTTGCCTTCTCCTGGTGTTAGGCATTCACTGCCATTCAGCAGGTTGGAGAAGTGTTCCCTTCGTAATTGTAGTATGCTCTGGGCATCGGTTACTAGACCCCTAGTGGTTCACAATCGACCAACTCTCGGTATCTATCTCATCCCGCACGTGTTGCGGACGATTGTAACGTTGCGAGTTTTCTCTCCGCAGAGAAACAGTACACGGAATCTTGGCTGTAACAAGATAGTGGTCCGAGTTGATGTTAGGACCTCGGAGCATACGCACGTGTAAAACACTTTAGACGTGTCTTTCGTCTATCACAACATGATCCATCCGGATACAACCAAGTAACATGCCGAATTATGTAGGAATTTAGTACTACAGATAACCATATTTCGTCCCCGGCAAAGCCGATCAACCCATTTGGGGATGTTTCGTCGTGGAGGCTGAAAATTTCCCTTTTTCATTTTTCTAAAAAAAATTATTAATGCTTACCTTCAACTGCTTGTTAGCAGTAGAAATTTTTGATATTCTAGTCAAACCCACTGGTATAAAGTTAAGGACCGTAATACCAAACCAAAAAAATGAATTGGAAATTATAATATCGAATTCCATCGCTTCAACTAAAATGCACTAATAAATGTCCGAAGCATTAAATTTTACGCTCCTACAGTCGGTGTAAAAATTTAACCATGTCATTTAACAATGAGTTTTGAGTGGAATCTTTAATCTTTGGAACCACATTATTTTGATATCCTTATATAACAATGTGCAAATGTGTAAAATCGGACAACGACCGTGCCTACTGCGAATAAACCAGAATTTTAAAGTCTTATCGGAATAAAACCTTGCAAGTCTAAAAAGGTCGAAATCGGATCATAATTTTTGAAGCGCTCATATAGAGAACATTTTGACCACATAACAGCATCTTGGGGCAGAAATGGCCTCATATACCTAATTAAAAGATTTTCGAGTTTCGGGTTGACTTTATTAGCGGTCAATATGTGAGAAATTTTGTGAAAATCTTTTTCTAAGTAAAATTCGTCAATAAATCAGCCCAGCTCCTATATACAGGGTTTGTTCGGTAAGTAATAGGAAAAAATTATTGAACCAATCGTTACAACTCTTTAAAAACTTCCAAAATAGACTCCTGCGTCGATCGATGGAGCGCTGCCAGCGCGATTTCCAAGCATTGAAGGCGTCACGGAAGGTATTCTTTGGAATAGTCTTGAGAGCCAAAGTGCATGCAGCTTGGATCCCCTCTGTTGTCTCAAATGAAGAGGAAGATTGCCCCTTTGTCTCTGTGATTACGTTATTCAAAAATTGTTCAAATTTCCCTATCACACTCGCCACAATTTCTGGTCATCAGTGAGGACTTTTGGGGCCATCTTCGTGCACACCTTGCGTATGTTCAAGTAATCCGTCACAATTCATGACGGCCCTCCAAAAAGGCCTTGTGCCGAAACACACTACTTCTTACCAAAGCAACATCTTGGTAACCCTGATTGACCATAGCAAACGTCTCACGTCAAAGTTTCACAAATAATTTAATCGCGTACTTGCACCACTAAAGAAACACGTCGCGCGAAAATGTTTGTCCTGACTCCCCAGGTGCTCGGAGACAACTGACCAGGTGTTCGTTTGTTAGCTAGGAACGCCCTCTACCGAATCCAATCGGTGCGCGCGCGCTCCGAAGTACAGTCGCGGCGGAAGAAAATCAGCACGGTTACTTTCCGGACAAATCCTGTACTACATTTAATGATTTTTATTATTCTACCAGACTTTGAGCAAAATATGTATGTCAGTAAGTGTGAGTTATGTTCATACAATTGTATGGAAACGTGTTTTCGAGTATACTTAAAAAATAATTCAGTCCCAATTTATCCGATGTATTGATTACCGATTGTCTAGCTAACTATTTATATTGCTAATAACTATGTTTTACAGTTTATTGAAATTAAATGGATTTCCTTAAGCGTAATGTGGTTTTGCGGTGAATATTCCTAATATAATGATTTCCGATGCTCTGATTGACTTTCCCCTCATGTATAAGTATGTTTGAATTAAGCCGTTTGGTTTATTTTATATCAAGTTAAGTTAATTTGAATATGTGTATTCGGCTCCTATTCCTGTTGTCGTCTACAAGTTTTAGTCGTTGTTATCGTCGTTTCGTTCCTAAATTCGTATTCTTAAAGAACATAGTTATATTATATATATATACATACATAAATCTTGAACATTTTCATTTATATAAAAATGCAATTTTACGAATTTTAATTACTTTATGCCAACCGACTCCGTCGTGTCATAAACATGTGCCGTGTTTGCTGCTTATTCGTTAGCAGTAACAAGCATATATGTTACCTCGATATGTTATTATATTTGTTAGCCATTTTTTACTTCTAACCAAATTAATCCTTTAAATAAAATTCAGTATTTTTAATATTACTTTCTTTATTTATTTGTAAAAACATATTGGGTATTCAAACAAGTCTTTTCGTATTTCTATTCAAATTTCATCTTATTTTTTTATATTTGTAATAATAAATAAATAAATAAATATGTACCATTATCGGTGTAAATCGAAATTTCGAAATTACCAGACTGGAAGCGAGCGAACCAATATTGTGCTACAGGACTGATTCAGCACCTTGTCCGTAAACTTCACACATTTCATTCTGACTTGCGTGGCATTTTTCCCTTTTTCCCACAAAAATTTCAAAATAAAGCGAATTTCTTCATTATTTTCACTCATTTTTGAACAGATGCAACTTTGTTTCAACTTCCGCGAATTTTATTATTTCAAATGAAGCTTAAAATCTCACCTTTTCAATAGTACGAGGTTTGACAATTAAGTAATGAGACCGATTTTATTGCCGCGCTTGCGGTAAACCTTTGACCCTTTCTCTTTTTAGGCATCCCTCCCCTCTCCATTGATATATTGGGTAGATGAGTTCGCGCTCCCCCTCAACACACGTCCTTGGACGATAATCACACACCAACTTGATCCACACATGAATACACAAACACGAATACATCACACATGAAGACAACACACTAGACAACATCATACAGTTAAGCAGTTATACAGCGTATTCACCACTCAGCAGCCCTTAAAAGGATCAGCAGTAACGAGCAACTGCCCTTTTTTTCGATTCCCGTTCAAAAGTGTTTTCTGATATTTTTACTAAATACATCCGCTTAAAGGTGTTCTTTACAAATGAAATAAATCAAGGTTTTTTTATTAAATACATACGTTCAAAGTGGTTTTTTTACAAATAAAATAAATCAAAGTGGTTGTTACTAAACAAATTCAAGTGGGCTACTGAATAAAATCAAAGTGTCTAGCTGAAACCATTGGAGAGCTCATTAAAATAAATTTAAAGGTATTCTATTGAAACAATCAAAAGTGCAGTGAATGGTAAAGAATCCCGGGTGAGACACCCAACCGCAGCAAGTGTCGTGGAAGCAGAAGAAGTAAGTAAATATATGGTCCTTCGAGGCATAGTGACAGGCACTATGGATTTTAAAAAAAAAAAGAAAATTGTGCGGTCAAATAACCACAAGCAAAAAAAAATATATTAATATATACTTACATATATGTGGTACCAAAAAGAATGCCGAGAAGTGCTGAAATAAAAATACACATGCATATGCGCACACATACAAGATCAATAAAATAAGGCAGTGCTCAATATAATCACAAACAAAAAAAGGTGAAATTCAACAAAACAGAGATAATACAAATATATAATAGAAAAGAAAACGGTGTAAAACAGTAGCAACTATAAAAAAAAGAGAACGGGTGCGAAATAAATACAAAGCTAAATAATATAAATACAAAACAAAATAACAACAACCACATCAAATCAGCACCACCACAGCATGGATTGGGAAGAAAAGCTGAAGCAAAAGTTGCGAACTAGCACTAGCAACATTGTCCCCAAAAACCCCCTGGAGGAAACTAAAGTGAGTCGTATCGATTCCTTTCAATATTTCATTTTCTATTTAAACATATGCATGTATATTTAATAAATTCATTATTACGGTTTTTATAAAAGATCCGTTAAGGAAAAAATCTGTTGCCAAACTATATTTAGTATTCGATTTATCTCCCGGTAAAACCGAAATACCGCTAGAAACTAAACAGTTTGGTTATACATGTAATTAATTATGGATTGCCAATAACTGCTTAACGTTTTGTTAAAAAACACAAAAAATAAATATCCACAAAACCAAAAAAAAAAATCTTAAGCATTTACTTGCTCTCTAATTTCCAGCAATACCCTATTATACTTAATCAAGTATAAGCAGGATTGCTCAAAATAAGCCTAAGGCAAAATATAAACGGACAAAATAAAGAATATATTAAAGCATACATATAAATACATATATACGATCATATGTGTAAATAAAAAAAATCATACATGCATATATCCCACATATGTACATATATTAGTCATATCTACAACATATACATACTTATGTAAGTACAAATTATACTCTTGTACAATATATATTTATACATAAGTAAGTATGTATATGTTGTAGATATGACTAATATATGTACATATATGGTGTATATCTATGTATATATATAAAAATGAAATGGTTTATAGTTGTAACGCTAAAACTCGAAAACGGCTGAACCAAATGAAATACTTTCTTTGGGGGATTTGTTTGTTATTACCACGCGCAGGTCATGTCTTAAAATCAGAACAAAATATTAAGGGGGCGTGGCACCTCCCATACAAATTGAATTTTTCAAGTCGAATATCTTCAAAAGTGTTTAAGGTAGGAACATGAAAATTGGTACAGAGCTACAGGATAACAACACCACTCTCACCTATAAAACCGGGGGCTATCGAATAAGGGGGCGTGGTACCTCCCATACAAACTAAATATTTTAAGCAGAATATCTATGAAAGGGTTCAAGGTAGGGACCTGAAAATTGGTATAGACCTATATGGTATCAAAAGCCTTCCTACACATAAAAGAAGGGGTAATCGGAAAAGGGAGCGTGGCACCTCCCATACAAACTGAATTTTTCAAGGTGAATATCTTCAAAAGTGCTTAAGGTAGGAATATGAAAATTGTTTTAGAGCTATAGGAAACAACACCATTCTCACCCATAAAACTTGGCTATGAAAAAGGGGGCGTGGTACCTCCCATACAAACTTTAATTATTTTGGTTGTTAATCCACCATATATTTATCTCATTTTCCACCTAGCACGACATTTTGGTTGTTTCTTGCTATTTTTGTTTATTTATCGGTGACAGTAGCGGTTATATCGTAATTTTGGTTGTGTTACGTGTTATTTTTGGTTTATGGAAATGGCAGTTTTATGAAACAAACACAAATTAAATTAAACGCCAATTTTGCTTTGCAATCGAACACGCAAAATTTAGAGGGCAATAAAAATGCGCCTTGCTTTACTGATATATTGATATATTTTGTTTTAAAAAGTGAGTTATTAGTGAAAGTGATTTAGCGTGTTGGCGAATACCGATTTATGTACATTGGAATTTATCATTCAATTGATCTGCTTCCTTAGTTTAATTCATTTTTTTTTTTTTGAGTTTTCAAAGGTAAGTTATTGGTCCGTAAAACCTTATATGAACTTTATGCAAATGAATGATCATTTCCAATTAGATATTTGCTACGATGCCAAGAATCAATACGTGTGGTTACGCTTCTCTGAGTTCCCACTCCGCAAGGAGAACAGGAAATAGCAGAGCACGTCAAAGGGAAAGTGTTATTGAGAGGATATCACCACGAAATAGACCGCTGGAGAATAGCACGCACCAGTTAGAAGATGTCAACCAAACATACAATCAGCAAGAACGATTGAGAAGAAGGGAAGTTCACAATCAGCAACAACGATCGAGAAGAAGGGAAGTTCGTGCTCGCCAAAGTGATGAAGTAAGATCACAACATGCGATTATTCGACGACAACAGCGGCAACATCTTTCTTTTGTGAACATTGAACGGGCAGGTTTTCGATATGATCCAAACATTCAATAAAGCGCATCTGTTCAAATCGGTCAGATGTCAGTAAATTATCAATATTGCAATGCAGTCAAAATTGCGCCGGGGGAAAGGTTAAATTGCCAGAATTGCTTCCACCACCACAGCCATTGTTCCAGCTGCTTTACGGTGAATCTCCTCACTCGAGCCATTTCTTAAAGCACACTAAAATGTACAACGATTGTTTTCAAATGACGTCGTTTGGCGGTGAAATTGTAAATGAACAAAACTACAATCTAACGTTTAAGGTATTTTTGCCAAACAATATTCGACAGAAACTACAGAGCTTTCCTCCAATTATACAGGTTCATGGGCAAATTTTTCATCCCGCTGGATCGCTGTTGCGGCATCCAGATCAAGAACACAAATATCTCCAAATTTACTTTCTGGGAGATTCACATGATGAAGTAAATCGGCGTTGTGCTATCTTCAATACAACGAAAAGAGAAATAATCGAACAATTGCAGCAAATGTTACACGAACACAATGACCTCATTAAACTGTTTACGATTTCGTTGGAACGTATGCCAACAGATGATCATAGTATAATCATACAAGCGGACAAAAGACCAACAGGGACGCATGAAAGACAATATAATGCACCTACAGTTAGCGAAATATCAGTTGTTGTTGTTGGAGAAAATTCATCAAACGTTGAAATCAAAACGCACTAAAATGGATAAGTGAGACACATCGGTCTTACGACGCAATGCAATATCCGCTCATGTTCTGCCTTGGAGAAGACGGATATTACTTAGGATATAAGATGATAAATCCGGTGAATGGTTAGTATTTTTAAATTTTTGTTTGCTACTTCATATAGGTAATTTAAGCTTTTAGGTGTCGAGACAAATAAAATAGTCAGTTCAATGAAGTTTTACGCATATCGAATGATGATTCGCCAAAACTATGACAACCACTTACTGAGATATGGACGGTTATTTTAACAGTATGCAGTTGACATGTACGTTAAAGTTGAGACAGAACGACTTAATTACATGCGATACAATCAGTCGAAGTTGCGATCTGAAGAGTATATTCACTTAAGAGATGCAATGAATGGTGATGCGGATATTACAGATATTGGTCGACTCTATATTTTGCCATCGACATATATTGGCAGTCCTAGACACATGCATGAGTACTCCCAGGAAGCGATGACTTACGTGCGCAGTTATGGACGGCCGGATTTGTTTGTTACATTTACTTGCAATCCAAAATGGCCAGACATTACGATTCTATTGCATCCCGATCAATCAAAAAGCGATCGCCACGAAGTTACAGCACGCGTGTTTAAACAAAAACTCAGATGTTTGATGGACTTTATTACGAAACAACGTATATATGGCACTGTTCGATGCTGGATGTACTCAGTGGAGTGGCAGAAGAGAAGTTTGCCCCACGCACACATTCTTCTTTAGATGGTGGAAAAAATTACACCTGACCAAAATGATGACATCATTTCCGCCGAAATTCCTGATGTTGAAATAGATCCAGAGTTGCACGAAGTGGTGATGGCTAATATGGTTCATGGGCCATGCGGAGAACACGATTCATTTTCGGTTTGTATGTCGGACAGTAAATGCAAAAAACGATATCCGTGTGCTTTTATTTCGGAAACTCAAACTGGAAACGACGGATACCCTCTCTATCGGCGTCGCTCACCCGCTGACAATGGCAGAACATTCATCACTCAATTGAAAGGAAAGAATTTCGTGGTTAATAACACATGGATCGTTCCATATTCGCCAATTTTATCTAAGGCATTCAAAACACCTATAAATGTTGAGTATTGCAGTTCAATAAAATCAATTAAGTATGTTTGCAAATATGTCACCAAAGGAAGCGATATGGCGGTTATTGGCGTTGAACGAGATGAAATTAGCAAATTTCAAATGGGCGGATATGTGAACTGCAATGAAGCAATCTGGAGAATATTTTCATTTGCAATTCAGCTCATTTGGAGAATGGCCAGCGAGTTTATTTCAACGCAGAGAACATAGTACAGCGAACGGAAATACCACCAGCAACCACTTTAACAAATTTCTTTGCAACTTGCGCCAGTGATCCGTTCGCGAGAACATTGCTTCACTCGGAGATGCCTCGGTATTACACATGGAATGCATCGTCGAAGAAATGGTTGCGCAGGAAGAACGGCCATCCGGTAGATGGTTATCCAGGTGCTTTTTCAACTGATGCATTGGGAAGAATTTACACAATCCATCCAAAGAACGATGATTGCTTTTACCTACGTTTGCTTTTGATTAATGTACGCGGTTCAACTTCATTTGAATCATTGAGGACTGTAGATGGTACCATTTGTGCAACATTTTGAGAAGCATGTCAATAATTGCAATTGATTGAACACGACAGTCACTGGCAGAAGACATTTTGCATCGCCTGCGATTAGCGACGAGAAATGTCGACTTACAAATGAACGCTGACATCTACAATGAAGCATTAGTCCTTATTGAAGATTTATGTTTACTTATGAGTGGAAAACTATTGATTGAAGTTCATATGCCGGCACCAAGTCGTCAAACAAGGGATTTAGTCGCGAATTGGAACGCGAGCGTGCTTACGATATAACTCACTTGCAACAACAAGTACAAACAAATGTGAATAGCAAAGCAGTGCGGACAATCAGCTAATAAATGCTGTAGATAGTGGAAACGGTGGCATATTTTTTCTCGATGCGCCCGGCGGGACTGGCAAAACGTTCCTATTGTCTTTAATACTAGCAGCAATACGTGGTCAAGGTGGTATTGCATTAGCTCTTGCATCTACTGGGATTGCTACAACAAAAAAAGCTTCCATTAAGCTTGCAAATACACGAAAGTCCTATTTGCAATATAGCAATCATCAATGGCACAAGTTTAAAAAAAAAATTAAGTTAATCATATGGGATGAATGCACAATGGCCCACAAACGATCATTAGAAGCACTCGACCGAACACTGAGAGATTTGCGCAACAATAATCGTTGCTTTGGAGGAGTGATGATATTGCTGTCGGGCGACTTTAGACAAACACTTCCCGTGATTCCAAAATCAACAGCGTCGGATGAGCTAAACGCATGTCTGAAGTCATCGCATTTGTGGGGGTTTGTTAAAACCATTTCATTGACCATGAATATGCGAGTTTTGCTGCAAAACGATAGAACTTCGGAGGTTTTTTCAAAAGAGCTGCTGCGAATCGGAAATGGACAGGTTCCGATAGATCCTTGCAGTGGATTAATATCGATTCCAACTACGATTTGCCAATTCACATCTAATAAATATGAACTAAACAGTAATGTATATCCAAATATTGCTCAAAATTATGGTAACTACGATTGGTTCAGTACGCGTGCAATTTTAGCAGCAAAAAATATGGATGTCAACGACTTGAATTGGACGATTCAAAATCATATTCCGGGAGATCTGCGGTCATATAAATCAATCGATCGCGTTGAAAATGAAGACGAGGTAGTAAATTACCCAGTGGAGTTCTTAAACTCTTTGATGCCGCCTGGAACGCCGCCTCATAATTTGCGTCTCAATGTTGGGTCTGTAGTTATTATGCTACGGAATCTTCATGCTCCCAAACTGTGCAATAGTACTCGACTGATTGTGACCAAGCTAATGGACAATTTAATAGTGGCAAGCATTTTGAAAGGCCCGTTCAAGGGAGAGGAATGCTTATTTCCCCGAATTCCATTAACTTCAACAGATTTGCCATTCCAATTCAGACGTTTGCAGTTCGCAGTGAAACTTGCATTTGCGATGACAATAAACAAGTCACAAGGGCAGTCGCTGGAAGTATGCGGCATAAATTTAGAAATGTCTTGCTTTTCACATGGCCAGCTCTATGTGGCGTGTTCCCGTGTTGGAAAACCTTCCTCACTGTTTATTAACGCCTCGGAACAGAAAACCAAAAATATCGTGTACCGTGCAGCACTAAACTAAATATGTACTAAAATTATATATTTTTGAGACTCGATTAAAACTAATAAAATTGAATGAGAATAGTACAAGCTTAATTTTATTAAATTGTCAACAAATCCTGGACGCGATTGTCAGCATTATTGAAAAGAGTAGCATTTTTCAAGCAATTAAATTCAAAAAGCATTAATGTACCCTCGAAAAAAATGTTCATCAGGCAGGTTCTGGCAAGTCACTTCCGAGTAAAATTTATAAAAATTTTGTCAAATTAAGTACGGAAGGTATTTTCCACAAAATTTCACTCGGAAGTAAATTGCAGAATCTGCCTGTATATCATGTTTTTTTTATTTAAATTTTTTATCAAAAATAGTTCAAAAAACTCAGCAATAATTTTTTCTTCACTATTTTTCAATATTAGGAATTTGTCAAGGACAAAAAAGGCGGTATTTAAAGTATACACAATGAAATAAGGAAAAATCGTTCATATTCAATTAAAACCAATACCGATGTAATTTTTGAAATTAAAAAAAAAAAATCTATTTTGGGCAAAACGAAGTTTGACGGGGCAGCTAGTAGTTAATAAAGAAAAAAGAATCACTCGAAAGTACAAACAAAGAAAACGCTGTGAAACGCTAAAAAATTCTTCACTTTTGGTTTTTAAGGTGTGGCAACGCTGGTTCTCCTCGTAAATATAAACACTCTAAACTTTGCAGCCATAAATTTGATAAGTGATTTTAAATTAAATTTGGCTGAAAAATTACAAAATAAAAGTGAAAAGTGAACTTATTTCAATATTAAAAGTGTATATTTCAATATAGTGAGTGAAAAACGTGAAAATATTCTGTGAAACATGGAGAAATAACATGTTTTCTTAGGGCAATTTTTGAATTTTTAAACGTGAATATTTCAAAAAATATTAGTTATTTTTATGTTATTTTTGGATATTCCTCCTCTGGAGAAGCTCCCCTATCCGTACATACCCCATTTATACGGAAATTCGGTTTTTTTACCCCTCCGCCAAAGTAATCGGAATCGTGCCAAAACGCGTTTTCAATACGCCGTCTTGCTCTACTTAAACGGTGTTTAGATGAGTTAAGCATCCATCACCCCCTCTACCACAGGATGCTACTGCAACGTAACACCAAAAACTCACCACACCTATACCAATGCAACCAACAAAAGGACAATGGAGAAGCTCACGCATTCGTTTAAGCAATTCGTCACCTGCAGTTCGCCCATCAACACTTTCATTCGCTCTGTACAATTCGCACGTCAACAATTCGAGATTTCATCTCAACCCAGTTCCTGTAAGCGATCAACTCAACGACTAATTAAACTCGGCCGTACCGATAACATTTAAATATATTTAAAATTTTATTGTATTTTAAATATAAGACAAATTAAAGTAAATGGTACAACCAATTATCCGCGTATTTTCATTTGCAATTTTCTTCGTGGGTGTAATTGGGATTTGAATACCCAAATAAACTGCGGAAATATTCATGGTCCTTCAAGCCATAGTGACAGGCACTATGGATTTTTAGACACAATAAAATAAAACAAAATTAAGTGCAGTGCGGTGAAGAACCGTGGCGAACAACCCAAAAAAAAAAAAAAATTGTGTGGTGAAACCCAATAGGAAAACAGGAAAAAAGTGTGCAGTGCAAGATACTGAAACATATTACATACATTCGTACTTACACAAAAAATATATAAAGATTCACGATAGTGGAAAGAAAAGGTCTTCAGAAACAAAAACATACATAATATCCATTACATATGAACTAGTGTGGTGACAAAAAAAAAAAAAAACAAAAGAACCGAGTAGACAAAGTGCAGTGACACAAACAAAGCGGCTCTCAAAATATGTGCATACACATACAACATATAAAACACTTATACCTCTATATACAATATTGTATACAAACAAAAACTCGAATCGGGCGCGAAATCTCTAAACTAAAAATACAAATTAAGCCATTAGTTTGTGGTTTTGATTTTTAAAAAAGGGATAGCGGACTCGCGTCCCCGTCTTTATTATAAAAATGTTGTCTTAAGACTGAATTCAATTTTTACCTTAAGTCTAAATTAAACCTACGCTTGTACCGGGTCACGTTCCCTATAGTTAGCAGTTAATCGGATGCGCGTGTGAAGCCGCTAATATTGCTGATGCGACGTCAGCTATTGCTTGGTCTCGAGTTTCGTACTGAGTTGCTGACCGATGGTGGGAATTGTCTGAAGTGCTGTGTTAACTCCTCCCCTCTTAAATATGATCATCCTCGATCATCAATAGAAAGGTAGATCGTTAAATTTTATATAATTTGGAATATTATGAGTTTCTTCTGGAAGGGTAACTATTTGACTCATGTTAGGTCTTATTGTCTCCTTTTCTATATACTTATTTTATTTCAATCTTCTTTTTCCGTAATAAGATAAAAATTATTATGGTGGTAATTAAAGCTACCGATGTCAGGCTGCCAATAGATAGTGTAGTTTTCTTAAGAGAATTTATCCGCTTGATGTGGTGAGGTGTAATTCTTTTAAAGCTCCCAATGATAGCAATTCAATACGTTCTTTTTCTATTGGGCTGGTTGCGAAATTGCGGGAATGGCTTCAATTGTTTGTGCTTCGATATTGCTAAATATTTGATTGTTGAGTTGTAAAATATTATGACATGTGTTCCATTTATTTCTTTAGTTTCCCCATCGGCTTCTATTTTTCCATTAAATTTATTCAACATTATTATTCCAGTTTTTGTTAATTCAATTGTTGGCACGTGATTTCCGTTTGTTATGGTACATGTGGAATTTAAGCTATTTACTATTCTACTTATACAATCGTCTTTACTTAGATCTATTAGATTAATTTCTTTACAAATTGCTATTTCGTTTTTTTTTTTGAATTTTCATATTCATTTTTAATTCCGTATATTCTATTTTTTCCTTTAAGAATTTCTTTATAGTCCGTTTTAATTACATAATTGTTTTCTTTCTTCACAGGTCTTATAATTGTTTTTTTAAATGTTTCATAAAAAGTTAACGGAATTTTTATCATATATAAAATAGTCATATCTTTGCTTAGTACATTTATCTTTGAGAATTTCAGTGCCTCTTCGACAGTTTTAAAAGGAATTTGTTCCTCCTTTGGTTTATTATTAGAAAATTTAACTTCATCAATGCTTAAAAGTATTGAGTTTATTATATATTGTTTAGCCCATTGGATGGCATATTTTATATTTATTAATTCTTCTTTGATCAATCTTATTCTGTTTTGTAAATTTATCATAATTTCTGTTATAGTGTCTTCATCCTTTTTTATGGTATTTAACATTTTATTGACAATATTTGTTATATTATTTATACGTTTTTCAAATAAATTATTAATAATTATTTGATTATTATTATTTTTGTTCAGATTATTCAAATTGTCCTTTATAATATTGAGATCATTATGATCAGGAGATCCGGCGATGTATTTCCATGCCGTTTCTAATATGTCAATTGATCTCCTCTTCTTTTTGTTTTCTACCGGTTTAAGGGTGTTGAGGATTTCAAAAGTTTGGGTAGTTTCATGTTTGAGGATAGGATAAAGGAAGTTATCTTTAGGGACTTGAGTGGTTATTTCATTATAAGTTTCTGTCAGGAAAAGTTCGTAACGGTCTAGGTCAATGAGGTGTATTAGTCTAAGTGTTCCGTTCTGTATTTTTGCATTTCCGTTGTCTATTGTAAAGAGTTGAGCTTTACTGTAGTCCAAAATTTTTACATTTGCTAGTGAAGATGTAATCACCGTGAAGATAATTATAAATTTGGATAAATCCATTGTTCCTAAAATAGATAGTTAAGTTTTTAATAGAGATTTGTGAATTATACGTCCTGACATTGTTTTAACTGTTGTTCTATTATTATCAGATACTATTTCTTTTTTATATTTTGGAGTTAGTTGAACCAAGTCTTTTATTTATTTTTTGCATAAATTATATCTCCTGGGGAATATTCTTTAGGTTCTGATCTTTTGCTGTTATGGTAAGAAAGATCTTGTTCCTGTTTTTCCTTAAGTAATATAATAATTTCGTTTCTCTGCTGCTCTAACCGTTGCGGGTCAGTAAAAATTCTATTCCCAAAGAATGTGGCGATGGGTTTGTTTCTGGTTGTTGAATGTATCGTTGAATTATATTCTTGCACAGATTTGAATAATAATTCTTCGAACGTTATTCCTATGTTGTTTGCTTTTAAACATCCAATTATTTCAGAAAGTGTACTATGGAATCTTTCTACTTGTCTGTTACTAGTGCTACTATAGGGTGGTGTGGTATATACGTTAATAGACATTTGGTCCTTTAGTAAAGTTAATATTGTGGCTGAATTGAGAGATTTTTCGTTATCTACTATTACCTGTTTTGGTATTCCAAATGAGATCATTAATTCTCTTATTGGGTTTTTTATATGTTCTATTGCTTTGGACTGTATAATTTTAACCTGTGCGTATTTTGAAAATTTATCAATGGCCGTGAGTATTAGCCTTTTTTCTGTCGAGTAAATATCAATGTGTACGATTTCTCCTGGAAACTGAGGAATGGGAGTCTCTTGTAACCGTGGTTTTGGAGGATGTCTATCATATTTATGCTCGCGACATATGGAACATTGTTTAACTGTTTTTTCGATTTTAGAATGCATGCTTGGAAAGTAAAATTTCTGTAATATTTCTGTTTTGTTTTCGCGACTATTTCTATGTGCTCTCTGATGTTCTTTAATAATTATTTCTTCCTGTTCTGTCTCTGACACGATGTCTTGAAGTAGGGTTTGTGTGAATCTAATTTTGATATTTGCAAAGTGAAGTGGATATATCCTGAATTTTTCCCATTAAGCTTTCTGTAGTGTATAAACCGTTGAGTAATGCTGGGTCAAGATGTTATTTAAATATGTCTATAATGTCCTGTGTCGAATATTCTCGTTTTGTAATAGTATGTCTATGGAAACAGGGAAATGATATTTCAAACGTATAGTTTTCTATGTCACCGATTAAGATGAATAGTTGATTTTTGAAGGCATTTATGGGTGCTTCAGTAGCTGGGGTGAGCTGATGTGCGGAGCTTTCGTCGCTATGGTCAGTAGTCGTTAGGGCGTTAACGTCAGTCCGTGGAGGTCTCGATAGTTCGTCGGCTACAACGTTTGTATTTCCTGGTTTGTATTTCATTTCGTAATTGTACTCTTCGAGGATACATTTCCATCTTTTCATTTTTCCGTTATAATTTTTATTACTTAATGCATAGGTTAGGGGTTGATGGTCTGTGAAAATGATTACTTTGAGTGAACCATACAAATAACTTCTAAAACTATTAAGTGCCCATATTATTGCCAGCATTTCTTTTTCATTTGCGGCGTAATTTTCTTCGGCTTTACTTAGTGAACGGGATATGAATGATATGGGTTTGCCTGATTGTTCTAAGACTGCTCCGAGAGCATAATTAGATGCATCAGTGGTGAGGTGAAAATCTTTATTAAAGATATCCTGACTTTAAGCTAGAACTGCTTCCTTTGAAACGAGTGAGGATTTTATTTTATTGAGGGCTTCTAGTGCTGCGCTATTGAGAGTTATCTGCTTTTTACAGGATGCATTTTTTGAAATGCGTCCATCCTCCCCTCTTAAGAGCGAAGTAAGGGGCTTTGCTAATTTAGAATAATCCCTTATGAAGCGGCGGTAGTAGCCGGAAAGGCCAAGGAAAGATCTTAAGTCTTTCAAAGTTTTCGGACATGGGAAATTTTTTATAGCTTCAACTATTGAAGGATTGGTTTTTACACCACTTTGTGAAATAATAAAGCCTAGGAACTCGACTTCATTTCGGAAGAATTCGCACTTGTCCAGTTGAACTTTCATATTTGCTTCTTTGAGAGTGCGAAATATTTGTTCAATATTTTGGAGATGGCTTTCTTCATCTTCGCCAAAAACTATTATGTCATCAATGTAGACATAGCAGATTTTACCTATATAGTTTCTTAGAATATCATCTAAGGCTCTTTAAAATATAGAAGGAGGAGCGTTTTCAGCCCGAATGGGAGTCGTGTAAACTCATATTTGCCATTATTGACAAAAAAGGCTGTTTTTTCAATGTCAGATTCTTTTAAAGGGATTTGATGGAATCCACTTTTTAAATCCAATACGGAAAAATATTTATTATTTCCTAATTGCGCAATAATTTCATTTATTTCGGGTATGGGGTATTTGTCGGAAATGGTAAAATTATTTAATTTTCTGTAATCAATTACGAGTCTAAATTTCTTTTCGCCGGAGGCGTCTAATATTTTGGAACAACCCAAACTGGTGAGTTATATGGAGAACGTGATGGTCTTATTATGCCATCTTTGAGTAAGGTTTGGATTTCCTTGCTGACGAATTCTCTCATGCCAATAGGGTATGGATAATATCTGGTGTAAACGGGTCTACCTGAAGAAGTCCTGATTTCGCCTACTACGGTAGTAGTGTAGGTTAGTTTTTCGTTTGGATCGGAAAATAACTGAGAATATTTGTTTGCAAGTTTTTGAATGAGGAATTTCTGAGAAGGTGTCATATGTTCTGTCCTTACGTCAATACCGTTTACTGTAGGAGAAAGCTTCTGTTTTATTATTCTTATTTCTTTACCGTTACCGAATTTAATACCATCAAAAGATTTCAGTCCTGGTAGGAAAAAAAATTTCAAATTCAAGTTATCTATTTGAGCTAGATTAATTATTGTATGATGGGTAATTTGAATCTTTCCTGCTATGGAATTTGCAAAAAAAAGCTTCTTCATTAGGAATTAGTTTTGCTACAAGTTGTGGTCGTATGTAATTTTTGCTTGATCCTGTATCTATAAGTATTTTTAAAAAATTTCCGTTCCTCGTTCTAAATTCTATATAAGGCAACGAAGAACTAAATGATCCTAAAAAAATAATATCTATATAGTCGGGTTGGCTATTCTCTTGAGCTAGTTGTTCGATTTGTTCGTTGTTTAACTTTGCGGGTTGTGGCCTAGCGGGATGTTGATATGTTGGCCGAAAGTTTGTAGAATTGCTATAGTTAAAATTTGGTTGTTGCCGTTGCTGAGGCACGTAGTTCGGTTTAGATAAATATGGCTTAGGAATGTAAGCCAATTGTGGGTAGAATTCGTTGGTGGCCTTTTTAGGCGGAAGAGTTGGGCGAAAGTCCTGAGCTTTTCTAACGTGGGAATAATTATTGATCGCGTAATGCGAACGAAATTTCTGGTTTTCTAACTTAAGACATAAGTGACGAGCTTGAGGGAAGTCTACGGGTTCTCTCATGCCAAGGAGCCTTGGCGAATCGCCATTCAGTCCTCGAATAAAAGTGTCAAGGGCTTTGTCACGATAAGTTCGTGTGAGTAAATACATGGATTCAGCACCGATTTCCATGCAACCAAGTTTATTAAGAATGAGAGATATGTGCAAATATACCCTTTGGTAAAATTCCTGAATAGTATGGCTACATTGAACTAATGACGTCATTTGAAACTCTAAGGTACCTACGTCCCTTTTATCGGCGTAATGGAGAGTAAGGCATTTTGAAATAACCTTCCATTCTAAAGGTTTGTTATATGATTCGAGGGCAATGTCTGCGTTGCCCACGATTTTGTTTCTTATTACGTTAAGGATACCGTAGTATTTTGGCGATCCTCTTTGAGGTTCGTATATTTCCAAAATTTTGTCCACGCTTTTCTTCCAGGAACTGAATTCTCCTGGATTCGCAGAGAATTCACGAAGACATCTTACCACGTCAGGGATTTTGTCTAAGTCGTTGATGTTGTTTGTCAGTGTAGGGTCTATAGTCACGTCAGTTAAGTTTGCAAAGTTTGCGTTTGGATTAAGCACAGCTTGGACTATGTTTCGTCCTTCTTGTCTTAAAATGTTTGTGACCACACCACTTATAATATTGGTTAATTTTTCCAGATTCATTTCGCCAGAATTTGGAACAGGATGGGATGTTTGGGTATTGCCTGCGGTGGGTGCGTTTAGCACAGCAGGTCGTATGGGGTTGGTTGGCATAATTTTATTGGATATATTGAGGATATTATTGTTTTTAGTTATATGTCCTTATCCTCTGGAGGGTCCCTTTGGTGGCGAATCGCAGAGTTGGACTGTAGTTATTAAGAACCGGAGGGTCCCCCGTTAGGTGGTGAATCTCGGCTCTTTCGTTCTTATAATTTATTGGCTGTACAAGCCGTTCTTATTTTGTTTATAGTTTATAATTCTCTGGAGGGTCCCCCGTTAGGTGGTGAATCGCAGGTTTTATATTTATTTTTTTATTGGCTGTACAAGCCTGTTGTTATTCAACGTATTATTTAGGTTTAGTTTACAAATAAATTTCAAACTTAAGCTTAATTAATTGTAATTTGGCAAATGTTTTTTTTTTTAATAATGTTTTTAAATTATTCTTAAATTCTCTTGTTTCTAATTATCACTTTCTAATTTTTTTTCAAATGCTTTATAAATTTCTTAATCTGAATTAATGTTTTAATTTATTCTTAAAAAAATTATCTCTGGTTTTTTAATTATCTCTTTCCACTTTTTTTTTCAAATGCTTTATAAATTTCTTAATTTTTTAATTAATTAATTTAATATCTCTTAATCTATATGCTTACTTATATCTAGCCTTCTGACGCAAGGGGTGTCGTCCCGTTTGCTGTCCTACTAGGGTCCCTCGTTGCGCACGTGGTGGAGGAAGCGTTTCCTTTCTATCGGATCCTAACGCTTTCAGTCTGGTGTAAGGGGACAGCTTCCCAACAGGCTATCTTTGGTCCTTCGACGTTATTATTCTTTATCCTTTGGGGCTCCCGTAGCCGCTTTTGTGTATTACTCGGTATTGTAATTTTTACTCACTCGCGTAGCCTTACTTTTAGTTTTCAGGCTTTCACTACCTTCGCGCGTTGAAGCTGTCCCTGCTCGGGCGCCAATTAAACCATTAGTTTGTGGTTTTGATTTTTAAAAAAGGGATAGCGGACTCGCGCCCGTGTCTTTATTATAAAAATGTTGTCTTAAGACTGAATACAATTTTTACCTTAAGTCTAAATTAAACCTACGCTTGTACCGGGTCACGTTCCCTATAGTTAGCAGTTAATCGGATGCGCGTGTGAAGCCGCTAATATTGCTGATGCGACGTCAGCTATTGCTGGGTTTCGAGTTTCGTACTGAGTTGCTGACCGATGGTGGGAATTGTCTGAAGTGCTGTGTTAACTTACATACATACATACATAAATACAATAAACAAACGGGCGCGAACTTAAAAACATAGAAACGCACCAGGCAGCTGAAAGACTGAAGGAAGAGGAGGAATACAGGAATTGGCGATAAAACTCGCACACACATGTCCACATATTATCCCCCCAAAAAACCCTTGCAGGAAGATAAAGTGAGCGTATCAATTTCACTTTATATTTAATATATGCACATAAATATGTATATACATATGTATGTTTTAAGTTACGGGTTTTCCTATTTAAAAACCTAACAAAAAATCAGTACCAAAACTGTAATAATTCATGTATTTCATTCAAATTGATAAAAATGAATAAAAACATTTAAATCAAGTACATAAATACAGCTTGATATTCCAAACAGAAATTTTCCCAGCAATACCCCTTTTGTTTAACAACAACAATAAGAAGGATTGCATAAATCCAAATATCAAATCAAATGCGAAGAGAGGAAAACAAATAAAAATAAATACAAACATACATATTTATATGCATATTAAAATATTATATAAAAAGTTAATGTAATAACATACATACATATATATTACACTTACTTACCTTACAAGTGTAATTGCTATGTTTATATATTAAATTAAATAAATAAGAGGACATCGGACAAAACAATTTTTTGTCTATTCTGTTTTCGCGTCCTCTCTCTATTGCAAAAAAATATAAATACACGGCATACAAACTGCTTATGCTTAAATAAATGACGCGGGAAAATTAACAATATTACAAATTGTTAAAACATATAAATACGAGTACATAGATAATTTATTCAAATCTAACAAAAAAAAAATCCCAGCTCAACATAAACAAATTATTGAACATTTTATGTATATGCATACATATTCGCATATACATATACATTTACACATTCAAAGTCCACATTGGCAATTATCCGGCAATACCTTTTGTTGTTTGGCAAACAAAAACAAGCAGGATTGCATACAAAAACCGAATTGATCTCTCTAACGAGCTGTCAATTGCTTAAGAAAATAAATAAGTAATACATACTAACAATTCGTGCATACTTAGGCACTAAGCGAATTGATATCTTTAACGAGCTCTCAATTGCTTAAGAACAAAAACATAATCATAAGCACACTAATAATTCGTGCATACTTATGTACATAGCGCATTGATCTTCTTAGCGAGCTCTCAATCGCATATAACATAAGTAGCTTCATAAGCACAAACATACAAACGTACATATAAGTCCAAGTATTAGGCTGTACCTAAATACAAAATATTCGGACATAAAATATTTTAATTAATAAAAAGTACGGTTTTTAATGGCAATTAACAATTGAAATATATTTTCCAACTAAAATATAAATAAATAATATTATTTTGAAAAATGGTTAACAACAACAATAATAAAAATACACCTGCAGGAGCTACACGCCCAAAACAGGTTGCTAAATTTATTTCAGTAAGTTGCAGTTTAACAAGATACTGCACCAGATTTGCCTCTTCATCGATTCACGAAAACTCGGAATCGTTATTAGAAAAAAAAAGCCAAAATCTTGAAAATTTCTGGACTCGTCTCCAAACGGCTCATGACGCCATAGTAGAATCTGACGATACAGACCTACCAAAAAATTTAAAACAATCAGCTTACGCAATATACGAAAACTGCTTAGACCAGTATGAAGAAACAAAAGCTATGATCTCCGATCAATTAAAGCTAATGAAAGCAATTGCACCTATTCCACACAGTAGAGTAGAGCTGCCTCCATGTGACACAGAAACATTCTATGGAGGTTATGAAGAATGGCCGTCCTTCCGGGACATGTTTACAGCCGTTTACATCAACCATCCACAACTATCAAAGGCACAAAAACTGTATTACCTCCGATACAAAACAAAAGGTCAAGCAGGCGAAATAGTTAAACAGTTCGCATTAAATGACGACAATTTCAATTTGGCTTGGGAAGCTCTAAAAGCTAGATTTGAAAATGAAAGAATACTGGTCGATAAACAAGTAACGACACTAATGAACTTGCCAAAAGTTAAGAAAGGAACAAGTGTAGAACTCATTAAACTAGAATCCACTGTTTCAAATTGTTTGTCGATTCTATCGACACTAAATATTCCCACACACAGCTGGGACCAAATTCTGGTAAACATTTACACCGCCGCATTACCAGAAAAGTCGTTACTTCTATAGGAGCAATCGCTCCCATCACGAAAAAAGTGCCCAACATGGCAAAAAATTAAAGATTTTCTGACCACCCAATATGAAATTGCGGAAAGGTTAGAAGAAAAAATAATCAAAACTCAGAACAAACACGACCAAAATGGAAGCTTGAATAGACCCCAAGTTAGAAGCAAAAACAAATCAAACATAATTTTTAACAAAACACAATCGTTCACATCCGAACAAAGAATACATATGTCATGCGAACTATGCACAAGAGGGCATAAGCTTAAAACTTGCGAAAAGTTTAAAAAATTAAACATTAACGAAAGGAACAACTTTGTCAGGTCATAAAGACTCTGTACAAACTGCTTGTCCCACTCACACAATATTAATAATTGCAAAAGCAAATTTAATTGCTTATATTGTCATAAAAGACACAATTCAATGCTTCATTACGGCAGATATCCCATCTCACCCCAAAGAAGCGCTTATTGACAAAGAACCACGGGCATAATTGCAAAAGCAAATCCCGAAAACCAAACTTCGAAAAATTGCCAAGAGACACCATGTTGCTCAAAGGCACAAAAAGTTCAAACGCTGCACAGCGACACACAAAGTGGACTAGTTGCAGAACTAGTTACCACCATGCCAACTAAAGTTGAGTATAAAACAAACAGATACCTTAATTCACAATTAAGTAAATTTCAAATGTTAAGGAAACTTCCTCCAATAACAAACAAAACTATAAATGATCGGTATTGTGAGCACTTTTCTAAAGCCACAACTACTCGATCAAATAATGGCCGGAACGTCGTACGACAACCACTAGAGCCACAATTTTCTAATACCCCATATAAAAGTAGGAAAAACAAGGTCAGATTCCCTCTGACAACCTCATACAAAAAACACATATATGTTCGTAACTTTTCGGCTCCGCAGGATGGCTTTAGCCAATAATGAAAAATCGGAAAATTCTGAACAAATCCTAGAGCGGTGGCGGGCTACTAAACGCCAAATTAGTGCATATGTACTAAAATATAAAATATACACAATAGTATCAAAAAGTCGAAAAATCGACATTTTCATAAATTTTCAAAATACATACAATATCAAAAGGAAGTCAAGGGATCACCATACTGCCAATGCGATACAGTGACGCACCTAGACTTAACAAAAGCAAAGGTAGCTCTTATCGCACCTACATTAGCGCTTCTCATAAGGGTAGTTGGGGAGAATCTGTTGTACAACTTGAACATACCACTTAAAAAATTATTATTCTAATGAAGCCGTTCGCAATAACCGAGCACTCTCTCGCAAGAACCCTCTAATTCCAGAGCTCAAAACTCAAGGCTAAAGAGCACGCACTCTGGCCATATCTGAGTCAGACGTGGCGTCGCTATATTTCATAAAAATAAAAAAATGAAAACAATATCAGAAAAAGCAAAGAATATATAACCGATAACAAACCGATAAAATAAAAGAGCGTAAATAACCGCTAGTAAATTAATAAAAGCAAACAACTTTTGTGGTATCATAATACAATAAGTCGTCAAAGCACGCAAAATCAATTATTTTCTCAAGCACCAATATTTACACAAAATACAATTGGCTATTAAAACCAAAATCGCTTCTTACAGCTAACATTCTGCGGCCTCGGTTACTCCACCAAACGGTAAGCCGAATTACATGCATCAGATTATATATATAAAACTAGGCAAAATATTCGCCTAGGGGGCCCAGGATGTTTAAATGAGTTAAGCATCCACCCCCTCTACTCTATAAAACTGGCGCATCCTAATGCTCCACCGCAATTCACCACAGGATGCTATTGGAATTCAACACCAAAAACTCACCACACCTATACCAATGCAACCAACAAAAGGACAACAGGGAAGCTCACGCATTCGCTAACTCATCTAGCCATGTCGGCCCCCCCTAGGCGAGTATTAGCCTAGCAGTCGCTGTAGTTGCTGCAGCGTGGCAACAACACTGCTGAGGCCAGTGGAGCGGTGGTATGACGTTCGAGGCTTTAGACGCCGTGATGATGCCTCATTTCGGCTCGATATGGTTGGAGGAGGGGCTATTGCCTTCTTTGCCGACCCGGACGGCTGGTCTGCTGCAATGCTGTAGCCGATGAGAGCGCCGACACATGGGACATCGGCTGCGCGGAGGCTCCGCGGCTGGTGCTGAGGAAGGTGGTAGTGGTCTACGAGGAGCGGTTGCAGGAGGCCTTGCCGCTGGGCTTCGTGGTGCTGGAGCTTCCCCAGGGCATGGCACAGTAATGGTGGACTGTTGGCGTTGGCACGCTGGGCATATCGACATCCATATTGATCTGTATGAAGAAGTTATTATAAGTACAAATTTGTTGCATGCAAATATATATGGCGATTGTGCCACGGTATGTGGCAATAATGGGTCGTCATGTAGATCGACCATTGCGGTTAGATTCGTTAGTAGTTTCGATTAGGTTTTATTTGCGGATTAATCGTTTAATTATTTGATTTTAAATTTTATTTGCGGGATTATCGATAAATTATTTGATTTTTAAATTTTGTTTGCGGGATTATCAGCAGTTTTTTCATTATATGTGATTTCGTTAATATATGGTAGAAAACATACATAGTTTCACGAGCGGTCTTGTTAACATGACCGTCGGAACCGTAGTGTAGTTTTTCTATGCGGCCAAGCCGTCATTCGGTAGTGGGTAGACGGTCATCATGGATGATGACACAATCTCCAAGCTTTGGCGCCTTTTCTGGACTCTTCCACCGTTACCTTTTATGAAGGTCCTTTATGTATTCTTCCTTCCATCGGCGGCTGAAATCGTGATGGAGAATTTTTATTCTCTCCCATTGATTTAATAAGGATAGCGACCCCACGCTTGGCTCAGGTGTGGCCAGGATGGGTGCTCCTTTGAGAAAATGCCCTGGTGTTAGGGCTGTGAAGTCAGAGGGAACTTGCGAGAGGGTTGTGAGTGGCCGTGAATTGAGAACGGCTTCAATTCGCACTAACGGTGTGGTGAACTGTTCATAATTAAATTTGTAGTTTCCAGCTACTTTTTTGAAGTGGGATTTAAAGCTTTTTACTGCTGATTCCCATAAACTACCCATGTGATTAGCGCTTGGGGGGATAAATTGCCAGTTAATACCTTGGGGAGCATACCTTTGTACAATCTCTGGTGAGACTTGTTTGATAAAATCCACAAACTCCTTTTCAGTGGCTCTTTGGGCTGCAATGAAGGTTTTACCATTATCGCTTATCAGATTTAGTGGGAAGCCGCGTCGTCCGACGAAGCGAGCGTGCACTGCTTTTGTCGTAAAACAGACAAAGACAGCCATATAGTCTTTTATTAGAGTGGGGGCCTTAGCATGGACGCCTTTATCTGAAAAGGCCCAGCAAAGTCGACACCTGTAACTGTGAAGGGCAGCGCGAAATTGTAGCGTTACGGTGGAAGTGCTGCCATAATCTGTGTTCGCAACTTCTGCTTGTGCATAGTGCAGATTTTGCACATGAAAATACATTTCTTTATTTGGGGCTTAAGACGGGGAATATAGAACTCTTGACGGACTATGTATATGCTGCAATTGGCGATGTTCAGCGTGAAGCACGAGTGAGTGGATATAATTAAGGAGTAATGTGGCAAGTTGGGATTTCTCTGCTATAATTAGAGCGTGGTGTTCGTTGTACGTCAGTCTTGAGTTAGCAAGCCTACCATTCGTACGAAGCAGACCTTTCGTGTCCAAGAATAGGTTAAGAACTAAGATTGAACTCCTTTTATCAATGGGTTTCGATTCTCTTAATAGTGAGATATCGCGGCTGAAGTAGCGCATTTGGTGGATGCGATTAGTGCGACCTTTGCCTTTTGGAGATCTAGGTGCGTCAATGTATCGCATTGGTTAGATTCTGGGTGAATTCCCTTAATTTTATTTTTGAGTCGCTCTACGAACTTTATCATGTAGGCGATAACTCGAAGGGCACGAGGGAATGATGAAAATCGCTGAAGGATGTCATTATCATCCAATGTTGCGTGAAAGCAATCGATTTTTCGACTTTCTGGGGCAATTATATTGCGCATGGGCGATTTGGCCAAGAATCGGGAGATTCTGTCAACCATCGGAGGCCATTCCACCAGAGGGTGGTGGTGGCAAGCTGCAGCGGCTTGCACCCCCTTGTACCTAAATCGGCAGGATTGTCAGCACTGGCTACGTGTCGCCAAGTGGCAGATCCCACTATTTCTAGTATTTGTGACGTACGATTACATACGTACATCTTCCATGCGTGTGGTGGTTTTTCCAATCAGGCCAGAACTATTTGAGACTCGGACCATAGATGCAATCTTTATTTCTTCATGTTTAAGTGGGTCTGCACCGTGGAAACTAATTTTGCGAGAAAAAGGGGCCCCACAGAACTCAAGTCGAGGTAGACTTAGCGTTTTTAAAGGGGTCACTTTAGCCTTTGCTACTAATAAGTGGCTTGTGGTCTCGTTGTCGCTATGTGTGCGCACATAGATAGTGGCACAGTATGCCTTCTCAGAGGCGTCACAGAAACCGTGTAATTCGACTTTGTGTTCGGGAGAATAAGTTACCCAACGTGCGATTTGTATCTGTGATATCGTTTAGATTGCTCGCGAACTGTGACCACTTTTCTAAACCAAGCGGTTTTACTTGTCCCAATCGGTCCCATCTAGCCATAATTCTTGTATCGGAATTTTAGCTTGTATCATAATTGGCAAAAGCCATCCAACGGGGTCGAAAAGTTTTACCACAGAGGATAGAATTTGGCGTTTTGTAATGGCGGATACTGCAGATATTGGCTCGGTAGTGTATGAAAACTGGTCAGATATCGCATTCCATTGAATCCCCAGAGTCTTTGTTGTACTTTCCTTTTCGAATTTAAGGAAATTAGTATCCAATAAGTTTTCTTTCGGTACATGTTTTACTATATCGGGATGATTAGCAGTAATCTTTTTCAGTGGAAATCCTGCGGTTTTGAGGGCTTTTATAACCTGTGATAAGGATTCGTATGCTTGTGAAAGACTGTGACTTCCAGACAAAATGTCGTCAACATACGTTTGCGTTTTTAACACCTGGGTTGCCAGAGGGAATTCTGACTTGGTGTTTTCTGCCAATTCGTGCAGTGTACGAATGGCTAAGTATGGAGCACAGTTAATGTCAAAGGTAACTGTTTTTAACTTAAGTCGCGTAGTGGACTAGTGGGTGAATTTCTGAAAATCTTGATCGCCTTTATGCACGACTATTTGTCTATACATTTTCTCGACGTCCCCGTTGAATACGTATATGAAGATACGCCAATTTAAGATAAGCAGCACTAGGTCTGGCTGAAGCGTGGGTCAGCCACGTAAATAAAATGTCATTTAGGGAGTTTCCTGAACTAATGGATTTTGACGCATTAAACACAACCCGTACCTTTGTGGTTTTTTGTCTGGCTTTACTACTGCATGATGTGGCAAATAAAACGAGTAGTATTTACTTTGTATGATTTTTCGTCAGCGCTGACTTCCTCCATATGGTCTAAAAGGAGGTATTCTTCTACGACCCTATCATATTCTGGTTTCAGCTCGCCTTTTTTAAGTAGGTTTTTTTCCATACTTAAAAACAGTTGGATAGCAGCGGTGCGGGAATGACCTAAGGCGAGAGTGTGGGGAAATTCTGGCTTTAGTGGTAGTCGTACGACGTACCGGCCATCTTCTAATCAAGTAGTTGTGGTTTTATAAAAATCTTCACAGTACCGATCTTCAGGGGTTGTGATTGATACGGGGGGGAGTTCTTTTAACTCCCTAAATTAATTGCGAATTGAGGTATTCGTTGGAGATTTCCTCAACTTGAGTTGTTATCGTGGCAACTGGTTCCGTAACTAGTCCACTTAGGGCCCATCGGAAAATGGTATTTTGCGCTAGAAGTGTTTTTGTAATTTTCTCCATACCTTCGAGTATTATCTGTGGTATGAGATCGCTGCCTAATAGAAGATCTATTTGAGCGGGAGTGTTGCAGTTGGGGTCTGCTAACTTAAGGTTTGAAACCTTTTGCCAATGCTCGCTATTTATATGATAGCTTGGAAGCATGTTTGTTAAATGCGGTATGACAATAGCTTCTGCTTGAATGCGCTTATCCGCTTGGGGGGAAATTAGGGAATTAGGAAATCTGTCCCATTATTTTTTGGAGTTTTGAACTACTCTTCCGCCCATTCCCGTAATTTCAAAATTGGCTAATTGCGTAGGCAGTTGTAGCCTATTTTGTATCCCAGACGCAATAAATGATCGTTGTGATCCTTGGTCTATTAAGGCCCTGAGATTAAACAGTTCTCTTTGGTCTTCGATGGAGACGACTGCTGTAGGTAGTAGTACTCTACTGTGGTTTTCGCTATGTAGCGTTTGGGTTTTTAACGCCTTTGAGCAGCAGGGTGCTTCTTGGCTGTTTTCTGAATTTGTTATTGCAACTAAATCTGTTGCTCTTTTTATGTTTGCGCTGTTTGGTGGTGAGCTGAAAAAATTGGTAGTGTGTAACATCGAATGATGTCGTTTATGGCAATAAACGCAATTAAATTTGCTTTCACAGTCTTTAAGCATGTGTGCATGTGATAAGCAGTTTGTGCAGTCTTTTTGACTTTACAAAATTGTTTCGGTCAATTATATTCAATTTCTTAAATTTTTCGCAAGATTTAAGTTTATGTCCCCTTGTGCATAGTTCGCATGACGTTTGCTTGTACTGTTCAGATGTGAATATTTGATATTTGAAATGTTGCTACTGGCTTGGGGTCTTTGGAAGCTTCTATTAAGGTCATGGGAAATACCTTTTGTTTTAATTATCTTTTTATCAACTCTTTCTGCGATTTCATACTGGGTAGTTAGGAATTCTTTCATTTGCTGCCACGTAGGGCATTTTTTCATTGATGAGAGAGATTGTTCCCATAGCAATAACGATTTTTCTGATAATGCGGCGGTGCATATATTTACCAGAATTGGGTCCCAATTGTCTATGGGAACGTTTTGTGTCGCTAAAACCGACAAATTGTTGGAAACAGTGGATTGAAGTTTCATATATTCTTCACTTGTTTCCTTTTGAATTTTGGGCAAGTTCATCAATGTCGTTATTTGCTTATCTACCAGTATTCATTCGTTTTCGTACCTTGATCTCAGAGCTTCCAAGCCATATGGAAGTTGTCGTCATTTAATGCGAACTGTTTTACGATGACGCCTGCTTGACCTTTTGTTTTGTATCTGAGGTGATATAACTTTTGAGCATTTGATAATTTCGGATGGTTTATGTAAATAGCTGTGCACATGTCCCGGAAGGACAGTCATTGTTCATAACCACCATGGAAAATTTCAGTGTCACATGCGGGCACCTTGAGGTGAATACCCGAACTTGCCTCTTGATTTTGAATTTGTGGCAGCTCTACCATCGGAGGTGGAGTGGGTGCAACTGCTTTAATTAATTTTAGCTGATCTGCGAGCATAATTTTTGTGTCTTCATACTGGTCTAAGCAGTTTTCAAATTTGGCGTAAGCAGAAGATTTAAAGTTTTCTGGTAGATCTGAATCGTCAGTATCTACAATTGCGTCATATGCAGTCTGTAGACGTGTCCAACAATTTTCAATAGTTTGGCTTTTTATTTCTAGCGCCGATTCAGAAGAAGCAAATCGATTGCAATATTTTGTTAGACAATCACTCTCAGAAATGAATTTAGAGTATGATATGTCTTTCCCCCTTTTCTGTTTCGTAGCACCATGCTTCGAGCGTGTAGCTTCTGCAGGTGTACATGGACTTTTTTCGTCAGAAATCATCTTTGGGACCTTTAGCAGCTGAGTTGGCTTAAGTTCTTTTGAGTCTGAGCTCATTTAAATGATGAAATCAATAATCAAAATGTTTCAGTAGAACCTGAATAATAGAAGTAAGTATATTATTGGTTTCGTATAATATATGCATAAAATGTCGCAAGAAGACTCTTTTATAAGTACAGCTGCAAAGAAAATCGATAAACCCGTATTATTATTTTTTTTAATATCCTGAAAGTACTTGTTATATTCCAAGGTTGATTTCGTGTATGTATGGTTGGACGAGAACTCTTTATGTAAATAAGAGTTTTGAATTAAATTAATAAACAAAAACGCTTTTAATTGCTGTATGCTTATGTATACCGAAAATAAGAGTTGTTTTTCCGAGTATTCAATTTAATTTCGCTTCAATTGTTCCAAATTATTTTTCATTGACCGCAAAAATTTTTGTATATATGTCCGTAAGTCTTATAGGGTATACCTATAAGTGTTTTTTTTTTTTTTTGATTTTATTTTGTTTATTATATGCAAATGAGAGCTCGTTTTAGAGATCACTGCACTTTGTACATATGTATTACGCTTTGATTTGTTTTACAAAATCCTTTTATTTGTTTTGTTTTATTGATCAAAAACCAAGGAGTATTGTGGGATATAAGCCAATATGAACTTTGAATATATTGTAAACGCAATCCTGCTTGGTTTTGTTTGCCAAAATCCAAGGGGTACTGCAGGATATATGCCAATGTGGACTTTGAAGCACAATGCGTATTTACATATGTGACTATACACGACTTGTACAAATATTTAATAAATTTTCCGCCAGTATTAACTTTGGTTTTTTATTTGTTTTTTTTTATGCTTTAATTAAGAAAAAAAATTTTATTCAATTTAAATTGTACCCGATTTATGAAGTATATTTTTTTACCAGTAAGGAGAAACCGCGAAAAGAAAATTAGAAGTATAATTTTCACAACTTCAATTGTTTATGAATATGTATGAATGTACATGTATAAGCAAATGTATATACATATATGTATATACTAGCTGCCCCGTCGAACTTCGTTCTGCCCAAAATAGATTTTTTTTTTTTATTTCAAAAATTACACCGGTATTGGTTTTAATTGAATATGAACGATTTTTCCTTATTTCATTGTGTATACTTTAAATACCGCCTTTTTCGTCCTTGACAAATTCCTAATATTGAAAAATAGTGAAGAAAAAATTATTGCTGAGTTTTTTGAACTATTTTTGATAAAAAATTTAAATAAAAAAAACATGATATACAGGCAGATTCTGCAATTTACTTCCGAGTGAAATTTTGTGGAAAATACCTTCCGTACTTAATTTGACAAAATTTTTATAAATTTTACTCGGAAGTGACTTGCCAGAACCTGCCTGATGAACATTTTTTTCGAGGGTACATTAATGCTTTTTAAATTTAATTGCTTGAAAAATGCTACTCTTTTCAAGAATGCTGACAATCGCGTCCAGGATTTGTTGACAATTTAATAAAATTAAGCTTGTACTATTCTCATTCAATTTTATTAGTTTTAATCGAGTCTCAAAAATATATAATTTTAGTACATATTTAGTTTAGTGCTGCACGGTACACGATATTTTTGGTTTTCTGTTCCGAGGCGTTAATAAACAGTGAGGAAGGTTTTCCAACACGGGAACACGCCACATAGAGCTGGCCATGTGAAAAGCAAGACATTTCTAAATTTATGCCGCATACTTCCAGCGACTGCCCTTGTGACTTGTTTATTGTCATCGCAAATGCAAGTTTCACTGCGAACTGCAAACGTCTGAATTGGAATGGCAAATCTGTTGAAGTTAATGGAATTCGGGAAATAAGCATTCCTCTCCCTTGAACGGGCCTTTCAAAATGCTTGCCACTATTAAATTGTCCATTAGCTTGGTCACAATCAGTCGAGTACTATTGCACAGTTTGGGAGCATGAAGATTCCGTAGCATAATAACTACAGACCCAACATTGAGACGCAAATTATGAGGCGGCGTTCCAGGCGGCATCAAAGAGTTTAAGAACTCCACTGGGTAATTTACTACCTCGTCTTCATTTTCAACGCGATCGATTGATTTATATGACCGCAGATCTCCCGGAATATGATTTTGAATCGTCCAATTCAAGTCGTTGACATCCATATTTTTTGCTGCTAAAATTGCACGCGTACTTAACCAATCGTAGTTACCATAATTTTGAGCAATATTTGGATATACACTACTGTTTAGTTCATATTTATTAGATGTGAATTGGCAAATCGTAGTTGGAATCGATATTAATCCACTGCAAGGATCTATCGGAACCTGTCCATTTCCGATTCGCAGCAGCTCTTTTGAAAAAACCTCCGAAGTTCTATCGTTTTGCAGCAAAACTCGCATATTCATGGTCAATGAAATGGTTTTAACAAACCCCCACAAATGCGATGACTTCAGACATGCGTTTAGCTCATCCGACGCTGTTGATTTTGGAATCACGGGAAGTGTTTGTCTAAAGTCGCCCGACAGCAATATCATCACTCCTCCAAAGCAACGATTATTGTTGCCAAATCTCTCAGTGTTCGGTCGAGTGCTTCTAATGATCGTTTGTGGGCCATTGTGCATTCATCCCATATGATTAACTTAATTTTTTTTAAAACTTGTGCCATTGATGATTGCTATATTGCAAATAGGACTTTCGTGTATTTGCAAGTTTAATGGAAGCTTTAATGCTGAATATGCCGTTCTTCCACCTTCTAACAGTGTTGTAGCAATCCCGGTAGATGCAAGAGCTAATGCAATACCACCTTGACCACGTATTGCTGCTAGTATTAAAGACAATAGGAACGTTTTGCCAGTCCCGCCGGGCGCATCGAGAAAAAATATGCCACCGTTTCCACTATCTACAGCATTTATTAGCTGATTGTCCGCACTGCTTTGCTATTCACATTTGTTTGTACTTGTTGTTGCAAGTGAGTTATATCGTAAGCACGCTCGCGTTCCAATTCGCGACTAAATCCCTTGTTTGACGACTTGGTGCCGGCATATGAACTTCAATCAATAGTTTTCCACTCATAAGTAAACATAAATCTTCAATAAGGACTAATGCTTCATTGTAGATGTCAGCGTTCATTTGTAAGTCGACATTTCTCGTCGCTAATCGCAGGATGATGCAAAATGTCTTCTGCCAGTGACTGTCGTGTTCAATCAATTGCAATTATTGACATGCTTCTCAAAATGTTGCACAAATGGTACCATCTACAGTCCTCAATGATTCAAATGAAGTTGAACCGCGTACATTAATCAAAAGCAAACGTAGGTAAAAGCAATCATCGTTCTTTGGATGGATTGTGTAAATTCTTCCCAATGCATCAGTTGAAAAAGCACCTGGATAACCATCTACCGGATGGCCGTTCTTCCTGCGCAACCATTTCTTCGACGATGCATTCCATGTGTAATACCGAGGCATCTCCGAGTAAAGCAATGTTCTCGCGAACGGATCACTGGCGCAAGTTGCAAAGAAATTTGTTAAAGTGGTTGCTGGTGGTATTTCCGTTCGCTGTACTATGTTCTCTGCGTTGAAATAAACTCGCTGGCCATTCTCCAAATGAGCTGAATTGCAAATGAAAACATTCTCCAGATTGCTTCATTGCAGTTCACATATCCGCCCATTTGAAATTTGCTAATTTCATCTCGTTCAACGCCAATAACCGCCATATCGCTTCCTTTGGTGACATATTTGCAAACATACTTAATTGATTTTATTGAACTGCAATACTCAACATTTATAGGTGTTTTGAATGCCTTAGACAAAATTGGCGAATATGGAACGATCCATGTGTTATTAACCACGAAATTCTTTCCTTTCAATTGAGTGATGAATGTTCTGCCATTGTCAGCGGGTGAGCGACGCCGATAGAGAGGGTATCCGTCGTTTCCAGTTTGAGTTTCCGAAATAAAAGCACACGGATATCGTTTTTTGCATTTACTGTCCGACATACAAACCGAAAATGGATCGTGTTCTCCGCATGCCCCATGAACCATATTAGCCATCACCACTTCGTGCAACTCTGGATCTATTTCAACATCAGGAATTTCGGCGGAAATGATGTCATCATTTTGGTCAGGTGTAATTTTTTCCACCATCTAAAGAAGAATGTGTGCGTGGGGCAAACCTCTCTTCTGCCACTCCACTGAGTACATCCAGCATCGAACAGTGCCATATATACGTTGTTTCGTAATAAAGTCCATCAAACATCTGAGTTTTTGTTTAAACACGCGTGCTGTAACTTCGTGGCGATCGCTTTTTGATTGATCGGGATGCAATAGAATCGTAATGTCTGGCCATTTTGGATTGCAAGTAAATGTAACAAACAAATCCGGCCGTCCATAACTGCGCACGTAAGTCATCGCTTCCTGGGAGTACTCATGCATGTGTCTAGGACTGCCAATATATGTCGATGGCAAAATATAGAGTCGACCAATATCTGTAATATCCGCATCACCATTCATTGCATCTCTTAAGTGAATATACTCTTCAGATCGCAACTTCGACTGATTGTATCGCATGTAATTAAGTCGTTCTGTCTCAACTTTAACGTACATGTCAACTGCATACTGTTAAAATAACCGTCCATATCTCAGTAAGTGGTTGTCATAGTTTTGGCGAATCATCATTCGATATGCGTAAAACTTCATTGAACTGACTATTTTATTTGTCTCGACACCTAAAAGCTTAAATTACCTATATGAAGTAGCAAACAAAAATTTAAAAATACTAACCATTCACCGGATTTATCATCTTATATCCTAAGTAATATCCGTCTTCTCCAAGGCAGAACATGAGCGGATATTGCATTGCGGCGTAAGACCGATGTGTCTCACTTATCCATTTTAGTGCGTTTTGATTTCAACGTTTGATGAATTTTCTCCAACAACAACAACTGATATTTCGCTAACTGTAGGTGCATTATATTGTCTTTCATGCGTCCCTGTTGGTCTTTTGTCCGCTTGTATGATTATACTATGATCATCTGTTGGCATACGTTCCAACGAAATCGTAAACAGTTTAATGAGGTCATTGTGTTCGTGTAACATTTGCTGCAATTGTTCGATTATTTCTCTTTTCGTTGTATTGAAGATAGCACAACGCCGATTTACTTCATCATGTGAATCTCCCAGAAAGTAAATTTGGAGATATTTGTGTTCTTGATCTGGATGCCGCAACAGCGATCCAGCGGGATGAAAAATTTGCCCATGAACCTGTATAATTGGAGGAAAGCTCTGTAGTTTCTGTCGAATATTGTTTGGCAAAAATACCTTAAACGTTAGATTGTAGTTTTGTTCATTTACAATTTCACCGCCAAACGACGTCATTTGAAAACAATCGTTGTACATTTTAGTGTGCTTTAAGAAATGGCTCGAGTGAGGAGATTCACCGTAAAGCAGCTGGAACAATGGCTGTGGTGGTGGAAGCAATTCTGGCAATTTAACCTTTCCCCCGGCGCAATTTTGACTGCATTGCAATATTGATAATTTACTGACATCTGACCGATTTGAACAGATGCGCTTTATTGAATGTTTGGATCATATCGAAAACCTGCCCGTTCAATGTTCACAAAAGAAAGATGTTGCCGCTGTTGTCGTCGAATAATCGCATGTTGTGATCTTACTTCATCACTTTGGCGAGCACGAACTTCCCTTCTTCTCGATCGTTGTTGCTGATTGTGAACTTCCCTTCTTCTCAATCGTTCTTGCTGATTGTATGTTTGGTTGACATCTTCTAACTGGTGCGTGCTATTCTCCAGCGGTCTATTTCGTGGTGATATCCTCTCAATAACACTTTCCCTTTGACGTGCTCTGCTATTTCCTGTTCTCCTTGCGGAGTGGGAACTCAGAGAAGCGTAACCCCACGTATTGATTCTTGGCATCGTAGCAAATATCTAATTGGAAATGATCATTCATTTGCATAAAGTTCATATAAGGTTTTACGGACCAATAACTTACCTTTGAAAACTCAAAAAAAAAAAATGAATTAAACTAAGGAAGCAGATCAATTGAATGATAAATTCCAATGTACATAAATCGGTATTCGCCAACATGCTAAATCACTTTCACTAATAACTCACTTTTTAAAACAAAATATATCAATATATCAGTAAAGCAAGGCGCATTTTTATTGCCCTCTAAATTTTGCGTGTTCGATTGCAAAGCAAAATTGGCGTTTAATTTAATTTGTGTTTGTTTCATAAAACTGCCATTTCCATAAACCAAAAATAACACGTAACACAACCAAAATTACGATATAACCGCTACTGTCACCGATAAATAAACAAAAATAGCAAGAAACAACCAAAATGTCGTGCTAGGTGGAAAATGAGATAAATATATGGTGGATTAACAACCAAAATAATTAAAGTTTGTATGGGAGGTACCACGCCCCCTTTTTCGATAACGCCAAGTTTTATGGGTGAGAATGGTGTTGTTTCCTATAGCTCTAAAACAATTTTCATATTCCTACCTTAAGCACTTTTGAAGATATTCACCTTGAAAAATTCAGTTTGTATGGGAGGTGCCACGCTCTCTTTTCCGATTACCCCTTCCTTTATGTGTAGGAAGGCTTTTGATACCATATAGGTCTATACCAATTTTCAGGTCCCTACCTTGAACCCTTTCATAGATATTCTGCTTAAAATATTTAGTTTGTATGGGAGGTACCACGCCCCCTTATTCGATAGCCCCCGGTTTTATAGGTGAGAGTGGTGTTGTTATCCTGTAGCTCTGTACCAATTTTCATGTTCCTACCTTAAACACTTTTGAAGATATTCGACTTGAAAAATTCAATTTGTATGGGAGGTGCCACGCCCCCTTAATATTTTGTTCTGATTTTAAGACATGACCTGCGCGTGGTAATAACAAACAAATCCCCCAAAGAAAGTATTTCATTTGGTTCAGCCGTTTTCGAGTTTTAGCGTTACAACTATAAACCATTTCATTTTTATATATGTAGATAAAAAACTATAAAGAAGATTTTTCAAGCTAAAATTGAATATGTGAACATTTTTGCATATACATATTATACATATGTACATACATATATAAATATATGAATAATGGGCCTAATTATTGAATCGAAAAAATTTGCGTTGAAATCATTGAAACCGTATCGAAAATAAAATTTTCGATCGAAGTGAACTCACTTACCGACTTGATAAAATGCTTTCCGCGGCACATAGATGTCGCTAATTTCGAAATCATTGATACCGCAATATCGAAAATTTGTGTCGAAATCAATCCGTTGGTGAGTGCGTTGCGGAATTCTTACAAAAATGGATAATTTGTAAGTATTTTTAAAAACAATTGCTAATGACGCAATCATTTATATTTTAAATTGATATTTTAGAGATAAGAGACAAAAACACAATAAACAAAAAACAATTTGAAGTGTTAGTAAGAGAAATGAAGCTGCACCCCGACATAGCGAAAGGATTTTCGCAAAGAGCACCAGGCGAATTAAATCATTTTTGGGAAGAAATTTCAAACAAATTAACCGCAGTAGGTCCCCCAATCAAGGACAGAACTGGATGGAAGAAGGTATGAAAAATCACCATTTGTATATTATCGGAATTAAGCTACCTAAGTTATAGGTTTGGACAGATTTCAAGTTGGCGACGAAGAAAAAAATGGTCAAAAATGCAAAGCAAATTTCAGGAACAGGAGGTGGGCCCTTCAGCCAAATTTCTTTAAGTGCATTGGAAGAGGAAGTGAGTGTTATTCTATCACTCAATGCATCAGTGGAGGGATTAAAGGGCATTACAAGTTTTGGATGCTCAAAAGAAAATATTCCGGAAGAAATACCAACAACAAGTACTCCCCGCAAAAGACCGGTTGAGCCAATTTATTCCCAGCCTGACATTGACTTGATTGAAACGTCATATATGACTCCTGGCCAAACCATAGAATCTAATGCAGATGCTGATGTGTTCTGTACCCCACATAAAAAGAGTAAAATAAACAAAATGGGCCTTCTTACAGAACAAATAAATATTCAAAAAAAGATGGAGGAAAATGTATCTAAATTGTTATCCACGCTCATTAAACATCAAAAAGACTATATCCAAGAACAGTCCGACACAAACAGGTGGCTAAGGAAACTAAGTGAAAATGAGAAGGATAAATTGAAAGAAATGAAGCGACATAATGCTGTCATGGAAAAAATAGCCTTTGATAAATTGGAAACCAAAAAAAAAATTCTAGAACTGGAACTTGAACATTTAAATAATCCATAAGTTTTTATTATTAATGCAAAATATTTACATTTTAATGAATTTTTACGTTTTTTAACTTAGTTTTAATAAAAATGAACTCAACATATTTAGTTATATATGAACTTATACTAAAACATATCTAAAAAAGTTTCTCTTATTATATTTGCTTCGTCGGTAGACATATCATTTAAATCATTGTCATCATTGTTTGAATATTCATTTTCAGATATATCCAGGTGTGGCTCATTAAAATTTTCGTTAGAATTAAAATGCAAACGAATATTATGCAATGCACAGCAGAAATTAACAATACGCGCTGCTTTATATGGTGCGTAATGTAGTCCTCGTTCACTGCAAAGGCAACGAAATACTGATTTTAATAAACCTATTGTTTTCTCAACAACTATTCGGCCTTTAGCATGATACGTATTAAATCTTCTTTTTCTGAGGCGCCTTTAATGCGTACATTTTTATTAGGTGATCGTACTTTTATCAATGGTTTCTCACCTAATATTAAATTTGCATTTCCTCTCCGATAATTGGTTGCGCTGATAGTTTTTATGTCACTCAAATCCCATATATGAGAATCGTGACTACTGCCAGGATATTTTGCATTAACGTAGCGTATTTGCATTTTGTGGTCGCACACCTATATACATTCAGAAAAGCGAATATATATAAATATTCAGTTTAAAGATAAATATAAAAGTCTCACTATCATAACGTTCAGACTTGAGAATCCTTTGCGATTATAATAAAGATGTTTATCTCTCGTTGGAGCCATTATCTTTATGTGAGTTCCATCAACTGCCATTGTCAGTTGCGAAATTTTTGACTTGGCAAAAAAAAAATGTTTTTGATTCCAATTATTCGTTTTCATTCATGTAAATAGAAATCCACCGTGAACATAGTCTGTACTCAAGAATGTTTAGAACTTCCTCTAATATTCCACAGAATGTCGATTGGGCCACATTTATATTGAAGTCCTTTCCAACACAATGCTGATAGTTGCCTGTGGCAAAGAAGCGCAGACATGCAGCAAGTTTTATTTTCGGAGAAAGAGAACCTTGTCTCTTATCATTTCCACATACATTTTCGTATTCCTCTAAAATGTATATAAATGCTCCTTTGTTGATGCGAAAATTTTTGAAGAAACTGTAAATGTATATGCATGTAAACAAAGTTATCTATGTCGTTTTTAGCTTAAATACTCACTTATAATCATCCATTTCCAATATGTCTTTTGAATTATTCCTCAAATTTCTGCACTCGCGACGAATTTGCATACAATTTTCATCCTCATTATCGCTATCACTTAAATGTAACATGATTGTATCCATTTCAAATATTTATATAAACGAAGCAAAAGCCCAGCCAATTTAATTTTTCAAACTTGTCAAATTTACCGTCGATAACATTTGTGTTTGACATTTGTGTTTTTTGATAAAGCAGTTTGTCGACGGAATGGATGATTGCATGAAAATTTTCGGTAGAAAATCTGTATCGTATCGAAATCGAATTCGTTGCGGATTCAATAATTAGGCCCAATATGTAATTTATATTTAATAAACACAGATAAGTAAAATCGTGTGATAATATTATAATATTACGAGCGAATACCCGGGGTGGCTGAAGTACTTTCGCATAGTACTCCTTTCTGCGTTGGCGGCCTTCGGTCGCGGTTTAAAAAAATAACCCTGGCCGAGCGAATACCCGGGTTGACTGAAGGACTTTCGCATAGTACTCCTTTCTGCGTTAGCGGCCTTCGGCCGCGCTCTAAAAAAGTAACCCTGGCCGAGCGAATACCCGTGTTGACTGAAGAACTTTTGCGTAGTACTCCTTTCTGTGTTGGCGGTCTTCGGCTGCGGTTTAAAAAAATAACCCTGGCCGAGCGAATACCCGGAGTGGCTGAAGTACCTTCGCATAGTACCCCTTTCTGCGTTGGCGGCCTTCGGCCGCGGTTTAAAAAAATAACCCTGGCCGAGCGAATACCCGGTGTGACTGAAGTACTTTCGCATAGTACTCCTTTCTGCGTTGGCGGCCTTCGGCCGCGCTTTAAAAAAATAACCCTGGCCGAGCGAATACCCGGAGTGACTGAAGTACTTTCGCGTAGTACCCCTTTCTGCGTTGAAAATAAAAAATATATTGACTTTTTGGTATAAAGTGGTTATAATTTATGGTTATCATGCACTCAAAATTTAAGTTTTCGTTATAAAATGATAAATTTTCGTTATTATATCTGTCAGCGATTTCCATTTATTTTTGATGATACATTGGTTTGTATTTTAGGTGACAATATATATATTATTATATTTAAAACATGAGTTTGATGACCAAAAAATGTAACTACTTCTTTATATCCAAAACTCAAATTTTGTTTCAATATGACTGCATAATAACCAAAAAATATAAAATGGCTTTGCCTTAGAAAGGTATTAATTTGTCATCCGGATCGGGCACGGTCGATTGTTTCAGCATGCTGCCTGCTACATAACTTCCTTATCAATAAATGTGGCCAAGCTTCTTATCCTCCTATCTTCGCTGTATTCGAGAGCATCGACAAGAAGGCCCTTTAAATAATTAAGGTATCTACCGGGGAAGAGCATTAGATTATGGAAAATATGTACGAAATGTCTTAAAAGATTTTGTAAATTCTACATCTGGATCTAATCGATGGCAAAATCATGCAGCATTTCTTTGAATTTTTCAATTTTTATGTTTATTTATAACAACAATAATTACTATTTATGTTATGTATACCATGCATATATGTTTTTTTATAAAAAGAAGTTTAATGTTTTCAAATTTTGTGTTTATTTATTTCATAACTCATCAGAAGATGAGTATAAAAAGATATTTGTTTTAATTTTTTGATTTAAGTTCATTAACTTTCTGTAACAGCATACTGTAAAATTCCATACACATATCATCATCAACTGACCGTGGAAGCTTATTCAACAACTAGTCAAATTTAGCAAGGACTTGTGCATATGGTGAGTTGTTCTTTGCTGCTACCAAATCTTCATGCTTCTTTAAAATGTTTTTGAATCGATTCCATGCCTCATCATTTTGGCTTCCGCTAAACGTCCGACTACTTGTGGTGGGTGTTTGACTCTGCAATATACACAAACAAAAATAAAACATGCACATTATCTACATCCATTTACATGCACATTATGTACCCTTACATAATCATATTGCAGAACACTTAACACCTCCACATTCGCTCTATTTATGGGGGAAGATGAATCAAAAACTTCAAATGTTGGACTTGTGAAAGTTCTGCGAAAGCACAACAAAAATTTATGAAATTTTAAAATAATATTTAATAGACTTACGTTCTTTTGTGTGATATATTTTGCAAAAATGCCATTTCTTCAGCAAACTCCCAATCAATCGCGTCTGGAAAAAAGGCTCCTCCAGCGTTTCTCCACCAGTGCTACCACTTTTGTGCTTGCTGGCCACTTTGGCGTTATAGCGATAGCTCTCCC
Organism: Bactrocera correcta; assembly: GCA_027475135.1. Lineage (NCBI taxonomy): Eukaryota > Metazoa > Arthropoda > Insecta > Diptera > Tephritidae > Bactrocera > Bactrocera correcta. The sequence continues at coordinate 20,036,741 of CM050322.1, forward strand.
GTAAGCTAATCCATCCAGCTTTGCACTCACTAATTAAATAAACATAAAAAAAAAAAGTTAAGTTAAGAGATTCATAAAATAAAACTTTAATTTATACACACTTACCAGTTTTGCCAACCAAATTGCTTATGTGGACCCAAGCCTGCTCCACAGCATTTTTATTCGAATGCATAACGTTTGTTATGTCCCATATTCACTCATATTCACTCTTCCACTTATTTAATTAGTTGTCGTTTTTCACCCGCTGTGAAATTTTTTATCCTCTTTTGCCGCTTTGCTACAGGTATTAAGTCTTCCATTTCCAAGGATTAAACAAAATAACATACAAAATTCAAATAAAAACACCAACTTACTTCTTCTTCCCACTCAATTTGCGTCAGAAATATATAAGGGGGATTCTCTTGCTCTCGCAAGATTGCAGATTGCAAAAATCCTATACCGAAATATACAAGGGCACGAGAGCACTCATTGCAGAATCTAGTGATATATGAACGGCTGATTCGGTCAATTTATTGTAAATGACTATTATGAATTGGCGCACCTTCTGCATTCATTCTTAACAAAAACAACTGTAACAAATCTTTATAATTTAAATAGAAATTATAGAATCTATTGTGGCTATTTCTTAACAATTTAACGTCAAAATATGTATTTAGGAAATCAGAGGGTTGCAATTATTTTTTTACGTGTCATTTTACGAGAATAAACATGGGTTTTGGTCTGACATATTTTACAGCCATTGCAAATAATTTTCTGCATGTGTTTGTTGTTGTGCCGATGCACCAAGAGAAAATATCTGCAATTCGTGCACCGTGCAAGGATTTTGCAAGAGCAAGAACTGTTATGTTTCTTCACAAAACCAGTGTTGCCTATCCACAATTTATAAAATAAAAGTAGTAAATATACTTACTGAATTTCTTGACAGCTGGATGTTGCCACTTCTTGATCATTTCTTAAACGTTTTTTATATGAAATTTTTGCTGTTCTTGAGAGCTGGAAACCCACCTTAACCCACAGACGACAAACCGCTCACTACGGTAAATCTGGGCATTTTTTATTCGAGTAAATACATCTTCTGTAAAAATAATCCTAACTTGCACGAGATGATTGTACAATTCCGGTCGTACATCAATATCGGCCGTTTGTATGGTATTAAACACTGACCCAGCAATGTCTTGTCGTTCAATGTTTATTAAATGCGGTTGGAATAGCGTCTCAAAACCTTTATCACACAACCATCAGGTAATTGTAGTAAAGAAAATATTACATTATAAAAAATTCGTTAGTTGAAAACAATTATTGACAAACACAGTTGTTTCCAACGCTACTCACTGTCATATGTAGGTAATATAGTAAAGTTTTTCTTTCATCATGCACAGTTTGAAATACAGCGGTTCGATTAAACGTATAATCACCAATTTCAAATTCATAACATTATTAGGCTTCTTTTGTTTAACTTTTTGTCATGTTAACAGAAAAGTGTTCTTTGCCACACCATTTTCCATTGAATACGAATCCTCTAAAAGCGAGTGTAGCTGTGAGGCCTCATCATCCACCATAAGGTTTATAGGTAAATTTAAAACAATTATTCGTAAATATTTATCCAATAAAAATTTACTTGTTGAAACGCAAAAATTAACCAAAAAATTGCGTATTTCTCAGCTTCTGTTACTAATTTTTCTTTTTGCAAAAAATTGTGTATCGTCATTTCTCTTTTAAACTATGTTCGGACTGACATTGCAAACATGTTTTCGTGGAAAAAACTGGTTTTCGCACGAAAACTTGTGTACGGAAAAACACTTCTTTTAAATCCGTACTGTGAGAGTTCACGTTTGACTCTGAAATTCTTTATTTAAATTTGCTTACATTGCTCTGATAATTTGTACACCCGCTCGTATTCGTCACCCTGGATGTCAATGGGCATCATACTGGCTATTACTTCAGCAGCATCGTTTGAAATTGTTCGGAAAGCACTGATAACTCTTAGTGCCGACAACCTGTGCACTGTGTTTATTTGTCTGCCATATGCTTGGATGCCTAGCGCCTGGATCCATATTGGAGCCGCATATAATACAACCGATCTCATTACCTTTGCGAGTAAAAACGCCGGCTGGAACGCACGCAGCCTTTATTTGTCATCATTTTTGATAAGGCATTCAGGATTTTGTTCGCTTTACCCGCAGTGTATTCTAGGTGGTCCTTAAATTTTAGCCTTGAGTGAGGGATATACTTTCCTCCACTTTTCTTGTGCTTATGAGCAAGACTTCGGTCTTTTGCTCCGCCAGTTCTAAACTGATTGAGGAGAACCATTGGCGCAGACCGTTTATGCACTCGTTGCATTTGCTCCGGAGGTCATCAAGGTGTTTAGCAACTGCTACCACAATAAGGTCGTCTGCGTATGCAACTAGTTTAATACCATTCGGTTGGTGTCTCCTTAGCACCCCATCATACATTATGTTCCATAAAAGGGGGCCTAGTACCGAGCCCTGCGGTACTCCACTCGAGATAGAGTAGCTCTTGGTGCCTTCATCTGTATCAAATAAAAGTCGCCTGTTTTCAAAATAATTTCTGACAATTTCCATCAGATATTGAGGAGTGCTTATGTCATACACAGCTTTGATTATGTTTGCCCACTTTGCTGAGTTAGAGGCATTCTTCACATCCAGAGTGACCAGCCCAAAATATTTTTTTGTTCCGCCTTTCCATCGCTTGCCACTTACTGCGCATTTCGCGGTGTCAACGACATCGGTTAGTGCGTCAATAGTGGACCTCTTTTTCATAAAGTCGTATTGTCTTTCTGATAATCCGCCGGCTTTCTGGATTATTAACTTCAAGCGGTTTCTTACTGTGCTTTCATATACTTTGCCAATAGTGTCAAGCATGCACAGAGGTCGATATGATGAAGGTTCCTCCGGAGGCTTTTTTGGTTTAAGGAGTAGAACCAAACGCAGGACTTTCCATGGGTCGGGAAATATTCTTTCTTTTAAGCACGCATTATACATGTTCGCGAAAAATTTTGGTTTCAAAGACAAAGCTTCCTTTAATGCTCTATTTGGTATGCCATCTAATCCAGGCGCTTTGCTGCTTTTAATTTTTTTGGTTATGGCCAATATTTCTTCTTCACTAACTAGCAGTGGTGGCTCTACGACTTCGGTTTGGGGCTTAGCATAAGAAAGAGTGTGGTGTTTTGGGAACAAAGTTTCTACGATATTTTTCATAAAGGATGCGCTTTTGGGTTGTTGTGCCTTATTTTTGAATTTAGACATACAGATTTTGTATGCTGTTCCCCAGGCGTCTTCGTTTGCTTCCTCAAAGAGTTGTTCAAAACACTTCTTTTTACTGCGGCCAATGGCTGATTTTAGAAGCTTCTTCTGACTTTTAAATATTTGTCTGAGACTGCTTTCATTTTCTTCCCGTTGATTACGTTGTAGGCGGCGTCTAGCTGAAAGACAGAGCTTCCTAAGTTCAGCTATTTCTTCATTCCACCAATACGCTGGCTTCCGGTTGTTGTGGTGTACTGTCCTACGCATAGATGCGTCGCATGCTGTGAGCAATTCTTTTCGCACTGAGGATACTAAGTGCATGGCGTCTTCGCCTTGTATAAGTATATGCTGATTTAAATACCATCTCAAAAATTTCGGCATCAAAATCGTTTTGTTTCCATGTCCGTTTTTGGCATGTGCTCCTGCTGCGGCGTTCCGTTCCTCCGGCATAAGAGACTTCAGCAGTAAAAGCCATGTGGTCACTATATGTAAATATGTCTGTCACTGCCCACTTAATGCGCCTGCTAAGATCGTCGTTGGCAAACATGAGGTCGATTATAGAGCCTTTATTTCCCTTTTGAAAAGTATTCTGCGTTCCGCTATTCAAGATCGTAAATTTCGTTTGGCCGAGGAATTCAAGTATCAGACGCCCACGATGGTTTGTGCGCCTACTACCCCAAGCGGTCGACTACGCATTGAAGTCGCCTGCGGTTATAATTGAGGATTTTCCTCTGGTACCTAGAGTAAGTTCCAGGAGGAAGTCTTCAAAATCCTTAATTTAGATACTGGGAGGAGCATAGCAGCCAACAAAGTATATGCCTCGTATATTTGCCCATGTGAAAAAATTATGACCTCCGGAGCGAGACATAAATGGCTGTCCTTTACATGTCCACCTGCTCCACAACGTGTACATAGAGACGACCTGTCCACGGGGTTAGAACATTTGTGCGCCATGTGCCCAAGATGGAAACATCTGAAGTAGCGGGGAATAGGGGAGTATTCCCGGAGGCGACATACAGACAACCCGATCTTTATTTTGCCTACCTTGAGCGCAGTCTTGGCGTCCTGGGCCCGCAGGCATAAGACTGCTATTTGAGTACCGCTACGGGTCTTTCGCATACTCTTAACGTTTATTTTTCCCAGATTTTCTATTCCACACTCTTTTTGTATAGCTTCACAAATTTCTTCTGGAGAAGTTATTTCATCCAAATCCTTGTTGTGGGTATTGGGATGTATCACAGCCATTTTACCGACCACTTCTTCTTCTCCTTCTAAGGCACTTTGAAACGCTTCGGCTCTCTTATCCGCTTGGTTTTTCAGCTCTAATAGCAGGTCTCCTTTCAACGTTTTTCTTATCTATGTGACGCTTGAGCCTAATTCCTCTAAGCCATTGTCACCTTTTATTTTTTTTAGTAAGTATGATGGCGTCTGACCTCGATCTAATTTTCTTTTCGAGTGGTTTTCGCTTTTTAACAACGTCTACCCAATCTTCGCCTGCGCTGGGTCTAACCGTTGTATTGGCTTGTATCAATTTCGCTGCCTCGATGTAGGTAGGCTGCTTCATTTCACTTCTATTTTCCGGCTTTTTAGTTGGAGGTGGAAAGCCTATTATCTCACGCATCTTTTTCGGAGTATTTACCTCCTTAGCCATTGAGGAAACCTGGGATGCCTTCCCTACCATAATTCTTTTGGGTAGGTTTCCGCCTTTCTCAGCCTTAGCATGTAGAGCCACTATGTTGCTTACTAGGTCGCGCATAGCCTGGTTTATGTGGCTTTGGCCAGCCATCATGTTCTCCAGTTCTTTTATTTTACTACCCAACTGATTAAAGTTTTGGGTAGTTTCGCTACTTTGTATTTTTTCTGATAGTTTGCCACCTTTAATGATGTGGTTGGCATTTCCGCATTCTCCTTTTGATCCAGCAGCGGTGGATAACTCACTTTTTCAATTAGGAGGCGTTCTCATAATTTTTGAGTTCCTTCTAAATGGATTCTCAGGGGTGCATACACTACTGTTCTCAGAGGTCATCCCTCAATGAGAAAATAGTTGGAAGCTACTGACAATATGTATGTTCAGTCACTGCCCCTAAAATCTTGCTTATATTTTATGTAGTTGGCAATGCCAAAACCAAAGGGAATACAAAAAAGGAGAAACAAATAGGAGAACAGCTGAGTGATCAAAACAAAAACGGCAATCTAAAAATATTAGCACGTGTTTTGTTACGACCGCTGTTTTCAGGGGAAAAATAATATGTTTTGGTAAAAAAAAAACCACAAAATATGTGTGGGGTCTAGCTTTCGAAAAGCCTCAGCAAAGAAATCGCTAACAATTGGTGGGAAAAAACTAGGATTTTTGACAAAACGCTGGACCGCACCAAAAACACAACCACTTCACATGAAATTTCAACATTTTTCCGCATCTATTTTCACTTGTTTTTTCCGTGTGGCCCATTTCTGAATATTCTTTCATAAATTGCACGTATTGTTGTTTTAACTCGTCATTTGTAGCGAACCTTTTCTCAAAATTAAGAAACCTTGCCTTAGCTTGTTTGCGAGAATCGCCCAATTTTTTTTCTTGTTTTAAAGGTAGATTGACGACAAATCGTTTATTTTCATCTCTCACTGTTGTTTTCTGCTGGAGTTGTGGTGTCTTCTATTTCCCAAAACTTCTCCAATGTTGTGGTAACCGCTGCTAAAATTGTATTATTTTTTCTTGGTTGCTGTAAAACTCCCGACAATATCCAGCCCAATTTCGTGGCTTGACCAAGTATTGGATCCTTTTTAAATATGCCTTCTAATATGTCGGCATATATGTCGATATCGATTCGATCCGATTTATTGTAATTGTGATCAGCTAAAGTGTAGTTTTTCAATTGTTCTACATCTCATTTAAACGTTTTGTCTGGTTGAGCACTCGCTAATTTCGGCAAAATTAGTGTTTCGACATTATACGCCTCGTTGCTTAGGAATCTCGGCTTGATTTTAATGTTGATTTTAAATTTGGGCACTCCCACTGTCCTATTTCTTAAACCTTGAAGTTCAGTTACTTCTCTTCTTCTTGATAAATGAAGTATTTGAGCTGCTTCTTCGGAAATAGTAGTCTTTTGGGATCCTTGATCGATTAGAGCTCGCAATGTCACATACTTTCCATTTGCTGCCTTCACCCTTATCTGTGCTGTTGCTTAGAGTATCGCCGTTTCCGAATGTTTCACCATCATTGTGGAAGATGTTTTGTGATATTCTCTTAACTTCCTCCTTTTCCTTTTTGGAATTCATCGAAGTGCAATAAATTATGATGATTTCTTTCACACTTATTGCACTTCTTCTTATTATTATATTTGTCTCATATACGTGATCAAGGCAAATGTAGCATAGCTTGTTGTTTGTTATGAATTTTCTTCGATTCATCGTAGTCAATAATTGAAACTTTCTGCATTCACCAATTTGATGCCCAGGAACCTTGCAGTATACACATTTTTTTTTGTGCCGCTAATAAAATGTAGGTGTTCGCTGTGGCTGCTTTTGATTATTTCATTTAGCTGGTTTTCTGTCTGGTATTGCTTCTAGAGCTTGATATTGCTGCTCCAGAAAACTGAAGACGTCATCTAGGCTTTGTATATCCCTACTTTTTTTTATGTTACTTAGACTTTCTTTGTCTAGTTTTCGAACCACTATCCGAGCTATGATAGCTTGTTCGTCATTTATAAATGCATTAAATGCATTCTTTGGTGGTATCTAACAGCTGCTTCATGCTTGCTGCACTTTCTCCATTTGCTGCCGGTTAACCGGGTTGATCAAGTAGTCCGTCTTGTTTTGTGAATTGTAGCCTTCTATTCTCATACATATCTTTCCTTGAGAATTTGCCAAGCAGCTTCATGATTTGTTTCTGTTACTGGTAGATGTTGAATTAATCTACCACCTAATGATGTCTTCAATCGGAACATCTTTTCCACATCAGTAGAGTGCTTCTAATCATGCACCAAACTTTTAAAAAGATCGTCGAATGTCGACCATTGTTTCATTTCTCCATAAAACATTGGAATTTTAATTTCCTGCATTTTTATATTAGAGCACAGTGTGTGTGTTGTATTATAATTTTTTTAATTTTTCCGCTATTCTTGCGGTGATAATTTTATAATCTTGCCGAAATTCATCTATTTGTTCCTCGATAGAGTCTTCCGTTGTTTCCACTAATTTGATATTTTTAGTTTCAAAATATGCTTCTTCAACATTCTCAAATTGTATTTCAAGTTTGATTTTGAATTCTCTCATTTGCTCGAGAGAATTCAATTCATTTTCTTGAATTTCATTAAGTGTGTTTTTGAGCTTTTTTGCTCGACGTTGATATTTTCTTTCAACGCCAGAAGCAGCTTCAGGTGATTCGACCTGTATAGTTTGTGGCATAGATTCTATTTGCCCCTTGCTGCTCACTGCTGACAGACTTTCGGCAGTACTTTGAATTCTTAAATTCTGAATAGAATTCTCCATTGTTTCCATTACATGCTCGTAGTAATTCTTCGCAATGTATTCCTCTGCTTCTTGACTCTTCTTAGCCATTATTTTGTTATGATTTGCAATAAACTCTTTTATAACATATGATCCATATATTCCAGACATGAAGCCTTTCTTATCTTTCCGCTTAGAATTTTCTGCTCCTCCAACGCACCTAGATCGCCCAACTCCTTCTGTCGTGTTAGTTTATAGTTGGGTTTTGTATATATATATATATGTATATATTTTTTTTTGTACTGTTCTTGTTGTTATAGCCAGTTTAGCTTTTAAACTTTTTTTTTTTAACTTTTACGAAAAGTAATTTTTATATATAATATTTTTACTAAATAATCCGCTCAAAGGTGTTTTTTACAAATGAAATAAATCAAGATATTTTTACTAAATACATACGTTCAAAGTGGTTTTTTACAAATAAAATAAATCAAAGTGTTTGTTACTAAACAAATTCAAGTGGGCTACTGAATAAAATCAAAGTGTCTAGCTGAAACCATTGGAGAGCTCATTAAAATAAATTTAAAGGTATTCTATTGAAACAATCAAAAGTGCAGTGAATGGTAAAGAATCCCGGGTGAGACATCCAACCGCAGCAAGTGTCGTGGAAGCAGAAGAAGTAAGTAAACATATACATATGTACCATCGCTCTAGCTCGTTTACTTCGCCTGCTGCGCCAAGTTGAGTAGACGTGTGCTTGTAATGCTTGTCACGAATGTGGAAAAACGAAATCAAGAACAACGCGTCGTGATAAAATTTTGCGTCAGATTGGGCGAAACAGCTTCGGAAACGTACGCTAAAATTGTAAGAGTGTATGGTGATAGTGCTCTTAGTCGTGCCCAGGAAACCAAACGGCAAAGCTCACAATGGTTGTCTCCGCACGCCCCCCCGCCCAAAAAAAAGCTCGCATAAGCAAGTCGAAGGTGAAAACGATGATTATTGCCTTTTTTGATAGCCGTGGAATCGTCCACAAAGAAGTCGTTCCACCGGGGAAAACTGTGAATAAAGTCTACAATTGCCAAGTACTCGAAAGATTGCGAAAACGAGACCGACATGTCACCCTGTGACTTTTTTTGTTTTCCTAAAACAAAATCGGTGGTCAAAGGAACCCAGGCGTGACGAGGGTACTCGCGGACATCCTAGTCGAAGCGTTCCAGAAATGTTACGAAGCATGGAAAACGCGCTGGAATCCCTGTATAGCTGTCCAAGGGGACTCTTTTGAAGGGGATGGCTGAGTTGTAGAATAATTATCAAACATACGGTTTTTATGGAATCAATCTCATTACTTGTGATACCTCGTATATGGTATGGCGTAATGTGATTGGTAGCACTGAAGATATACGCCTGCAACTACATCTATTGACAAAATACGAAAGGACTTTTTCGACTACCCAATATTAACTTAAAGTAATTATTAAAATTAACTATTAAAATATATTTATACCTGTAAGTAGACATAGCGTGGTAGGGATAATCAGTCGTATAACTACGGTTTGTTAATATTGACATTCAAAGTTATTAATAGATAAGTGTCTTGTCTTTTTTAACGTTAATGTACGTATTATAACAAATTATATACAAAATTTCAAATTTCTTCATAACTTTTGGCACTTTCTAGTACTCTAAGCTCTTTGTAAGTTTCTGTAATAATTTTCTTGTTTCACACACACACAACCCAAAATAACGCCGGCGCTGAAGACCATATATTTTTGTCGCAACGGATCAAGATGAATTTTAAATTTCTTACTTACCGCTAATTTATCCACACGCGCAAGTTTCGTCATCAGATAAGTATTTTCTTTAAATAATAAAATTAAAAATATGTGTATTTTGAAATTATAAATAAATATATCCAAAATATTCAAAGTAACATAAACAAAATATATTACCACGATCGTGTATATACAAAACACATATATATATAAACGTTTTTGGTATTACATAAAGGTTTGTATCAGTGGTCGGCATTTCTTAACACAATTGTGCAAACTAACTTCACACGTACGCTTACGCTCTATCGTTCAGTCGTTGTCGAGCCATCAACGAATTAACATCACGCAAGACCATAGCACAGAACGAAATATGCCCTGCGAGAAATATTTTATGATTCTAAATGCCTTTTATGTTCCAAGTCTTTTAAAGATAATAGGGAATATATCCTCAAAAGACAATTTGTTAATTTTCATTATACTATTAATTAATAATAAAAATTGTTTAATTTTAATTCCAATTTCTCACTGGGTTATTTTTTTTTCGTGCTCACCAACACAGTGACAGATCCTCTCATGCCGACCACTGTACTAGAAACTAATACATACAACTTAAAACTTATATATACTACTTTAACCTAGTATATCCTACTCAGTCCTGAGAGCAGCCTAAGAGCTAAAATTTGTTAAAAAACTTGTTCATTCTTTGCATACGTTCATTTGAAGGAGAAGTTTGTTCCAGGAGATAAAGGATAGCAGGACTCCAACATAATGCATGTCCAGCCGGCTGGACACTTGTACATAGCTATACACAGTATAATACAAGAACATTAATTATATATCTTTACTTCAAATTACGTTAGAGAAACAATAAATAATGTTTTTAAATTAAAAAATATAATAAATTAAGAGTGGTGTGTAGTAAAAATTATTGCAGCGTTGCGTCACTTATTCCATACCTCGGGTGGGGGGAAGTAAAAGATATAAATAAAATTAATGTTTTCTGTTGAGATTGTCTTTCAAATCTGATTTTATTTTGATATTTTCCTTGCTTATATACAAATTTTAAAACTATCTTAAATAATTAAATATACGTGTATGTGTGTATGTTTATAATGTATGTATTGCAGCATATTGTTTATTGCTGCTTGACATGGGGTTGTTTTCAAGTGTACAATTTAATAAGTGTGTGTTTAATGTTATATCTTCTGTAAATTTATGACTTGTGTCCCATGCATTTTTATTATTATTAGATGCACATTGCATTTAAATGCATGTGTATATATGTTTCTGTGTATATATATTAATATATAAATAGATATTTATATTTAGTAGAATTTCTGCTTTGCTGTTAAGTAAGCATGTTCAATGATATTTGAACAAGTGGAACTCTATGAAACAATGCCGATCATTGTTGATACATAGAAATAATATGAAGTTCACTTAAAACGTGTTTTTTATTGCACCCTTCTTTACGACAACGTATAAACTCATTTTTGTCAGAAATAGCACAAATAGGTAAATGTTGCACGTACGTCTTTCGGTGGCAGAGGTTTCATTGACCGTTTTGTTTTCTTTTGCAAGGGTTCATCTTCTTTCTCTGATAAATATTCTGTTCGTTTTCCTGGTAATGCATCAACAGTTAAGGGGGTATTCTACTCTAGAAATCAAATTTTGGGCAGTTTTTTGAATTTTATTTAAAAAAACCAAAAATATTTTTACTATCCATTTTTTGTGGTGTTTTTATTGATATCTTAAGAATACAGAAAAAAATATTAAAAATTAAAATAATTAGAGGGGGGAAAAGAGACAGGTGTAAAAAAACATGGCGCATCCTGGTGACATTAATCCTGACTCTCCTGGTGGTCTGAAAAAAAAAATCAATCTTAATCAGTAAGGATGCTGTTATAGTCCGGGAACACGAAAAATTTTTTTTGAAAAATGGCGACTGCCACTTTTTGGAAATTCCTGATTTTTTTTAAATATTAAAAACAAAAATTTTGACACGATGCTGGTAGGAACGATAAAGGATTATATAAAGAAGGTTCACACAAAATTTCAAGTAAATCGGTTGTATAGAACTTGAGGTAATGCCGTTACCGTATGGAAAAAAGTAGTTTCGAGAAAAACGCGTTTAAAGTTTAGGAGACAATTCTAGTGAACACGGACGCCACCTCACAAAATCGGCTGTATCTCCGAAAATAAGTCGAATTTTGAAAAATCCTTCCAAGGTCATATTTTTGAAAGTCTAAACTTTAAATATATGAAAAAAAATCGATTTTTTCAAAACTCTATCCCCCTTAAACAATTTGCAATATACAATTTAAATTCGAGCAGATCCATAATATTTTTTTGTTTTCACCGCAAGCATATTTATCTGTTTTATCCATCACCCTTGAGTTGCTTGCCGCAATATTGACAAAATGCCAAAATACCTTCAAAGGCCATTCTTGGGTGGGAATAGAAATTCTGTAGGATGATATATATCTGTCCGCTAAGTCTAATCGCATTTGGGAAATCAACAGCAGTATATATTTTACGCACTTTATCCCATCGCCTAACGGGTTGGAGAGGAAGGGAAGCAGCCGATGTTGAGGCTATTAATACGGAACGGCTATCCATCCATTTGACTACACGGATTTTATCATCCTCTCTAACAAATTCTTCGTAGATTCCTCTTCCTTTTTTAGTAATGTTTTGTCGCTTGAGAGCTTTGAGCAAATTCCTTAGGCACTCTGTTCAGTTGAATCGTACCTGTTACATATACCCCTTTCTCTAAAAAATGCTCCAGGATATTTATGGATGTAAAGTAGCGGTCAATAAAAATCTCACTACCTTCAATAAGTTCTGCAGCTAGTTTCTGTACAACAATACCACCAATTTCCAAATGCTTATTTGGCTTTCCATCGGGCCATGTGTTCGCTCCTTGGTTTATAAAAAAGTCAAATATTAAAGCATCAGGGGACGCTAAAACAAAGTTTTTCAATCCTACTGGATTCGGTTTGCCTTTCAGACTCGTTTTTCCTGAAAAAGTAATCATTTGCTCGTCGATGCTGCATTTTTTTGGGTTAGGAATCAATTTACATATTTTCAATAAAACGTTTAGTACTGGTTGTACTCTCCGAAGCTTATGTTTTTTTCCTCGTCGGTAACAGACAAATTGCCAACAAAATGCATGCTATTTCTCAATATTAAAAGTCTGTCCCTGGGGATTTGTGTAATAGCTGGAACTTTTATTTGATGGTGGTAATACATGCGCATTCTGGGGAGTTTCATGCACCCGGCGACAATATGAGCGCCTACAAGCTTTTTGTATTCAGAAGAAGTTGAGTTTAAACTGTGGTTATTTTGAAGAGCGTACATATTGCTCTTTTTTAAAACCAAGCTCCAAAAGTTATCGTCGAAATACTCACAAAAATAATTGAAAGGTGTCCACATCTGTCTATCTTCAACGTCCTGTTCATCATCATTTGAGCATTGAAGAGAATTAACAATATTCTTTGAATCTCATTTTAAACGTCTGGCTTGTGCTTGTGGTAGTACTTCGGGTAAGACAGATTCCTCTACCTCTAAAATTTCTGTCGCTGTTTGTTCTTCTAAGACGTTTTCATATTCTCCTTCCAAGTCCTCCTCATCAACCGACATATCTTCAATATCGCTATTCACGAGCAGGTCTAAAATTCTGAAATTTTACTTGCCATTGTACAAACACGTTACAAATGTTCAGCGGGCGGGACGTTTGAAACAATGTCACGATACACTTAGGCTGTTCACGGTAAGGTGGTTATCGGGTTATGTGCTTATTAGATTAATAGCGGGATTCTGTAACCAGTCTCTAGTCTCTATTTGAGACATTTTGAGACAAAGTATCAATTTGATACTAGTTACTATTCACTAAACAGTCTCTAGCGTTAGTCTCAAAATATTGAGACCTGGTAGTTAGCTGGTCACAAAACTAAAAAGAACTCTTGCTGTCATTTTCAATGTACTGAATAGAGATCATCATAGATATTAATCGATTGTCGTTTTTTACATTTTGTAAGCAATTCAAACACGAAAAGGTTAAAAATAAATAAATTTTACATAAATTTCGTAAATATTATGAAACAAAGTCAACATATATTTTCATTTTTATTGATAATTATGTTTTTTGACTATGTTATAGAAAAGTTAATATTTGTTATCGACATATTTATTATCATTCAAGTGTAAAAACATCTCTGAATAATGAAATGTAATAGATTTTGAGACTGTCATTTACAGAATAGCAAAATCGTCTCAAGTCTCAAAAATTGTCTCTAACTCAAAATCTCAAATTTAGAGACTTGATGCTGTCTCACGTTACAGAATCGCACGGTAAAAATAACCTCTATGCTCCGTGAGCACCCTATGTTGTATGGTTATTTGCTTATTTTTACACAAACAGCTGTTCATTGTTTACAATTTAAGTTCAGTGAAATTCCAACTTTCTGTAGACACTAAAATTAGAGTATAAATAAATGACAAACAATGAATATTTATTTTGTACTTTATCTTTTTACTTACTTTGATGATTTTTGCTGATTTTTGCTGATTTTTGATTCTTTTTTGTCTTTGTGATGCTTTTGGATGCTTTTTATTTCGGTTTTAATTTGCCGATTGTAAACAAAAAACAGCTGTTAATAGCAGATTTTCCAATAAGAAAATCTAAGTAGGAATGCCATTCGCTTAGTTTTATTTATTTTTTTGTGCTGCCATTTAGTAAAATTCCAACGACTTTCTAACACTGGAAATAAGCAAATAACCACATAATCTGTAAACAAGGGCCTGGGTTGGTCAACTTTGGTTATTTTGTCATACCGCATTTTGTTGTTGTTCACTTAATCACATAACCACATAACCCGATAACCACCTTACCGTGAACAGCCTAACTGTATTATAATAAACTTTTGTCAAAATTTTTACACCAATTTCTTAATTAGATTGTAACAACCTTCGAGTTTATACGATTCACAGCTTTTAAAATTTAAATATATTTGCACCTGCACTTTATAAACCCGTTTTTTCACTTAGTTGACAGTAAAATAAAAAATCTTTCTTTTTAGTACGAATGATATTAACAGCTACCTGCCTAAAAGGTCGTTTATGCAAAAATTCTTAACACATTTGTACAGACACTTGAAAAATGTCCAGCGGGCATAGAATATTTCATAAATGTGTCTTGTCATGCATTGTGAAGGCATACAGTTAGCGAAGGAGTTTTGGTTTTTTTGAGATAACAATGATTTCCTTTAGATGCAATGCACCCAATGTAACGCTATGTTTGCAAAATGGAAAAGTATGAGTGTCATCTAAAGAAAACTTTAACAAATCATAAATGAAACAAATAAATAGTTCATTTAAGTATTGCACTGTTATGTTTACCTATGTAGCAGGTTCGCCCAAACACTGTTGCATCAGAGCGCCTTCCATGCATCGTGCGCTGCAAATTGCAAGTCATTACAACATGATGCTTAAAGCAATGGAATCTTCTTTTTTTATTGGCGTAGACACCGCGGTCATAACAGAGTTTATAACAGCGCGCCAATCGTTTCTTCTTTATGCAATTTGCCGCCAAATCGAGATACCAAGTGCAGCGCCCGCGTAGCCACTGTCTTTTAATTCGCTGAACTATGTCAATGTCATCGTACATCTCATACAGCTCATCGTTCCATAGAATGCGATTCTCGCCGTGGCCACTGTGCCAAGGACCATAAATCTTCCGCAGAACTTTACTCTCGAAAACTCGTAACGTTAACCCAGCAGATGTTGCCATCGTCCATGCGTCTGGACTTTGCAAGATGCAGGACGGGAATAATGAGTAACTTATAAAGTTTGGTCTTTGTTCGTCGAGAAAGGACCTACTCAATCCATAGTAGCACATGTTGGCAAGAGTTATCCTTCGTTGAATTTCGAGGCTGACATTGTTATTGTTGTCCAAAATATACGTAATTATCAACGACTTCAAAATTATGACTGTCAACAGTGACGTGTGAGAGATTACATCTTGCCTTCGTTCATTACCACACCCATTTGCTTTACTTCCTTATCATTCTTGAGAAAGCAGAACTAACGTTGTTGAGCCCAATCATATCAATATCATCGGCGTACGATAGAAGCTGTACACGTTTATATACAATGGTACCTTCTCTATTTAATTCAGCAGCTCGAATTATTTTTTCCAAAAGTAAATTTAAGAAGCTGCACGAAAGGTAGTCGCCTTGTCTGACGCGGAGAGGTCCTTCCCCATCCTGACGGAGCTTTTAGTATTGCTCAACATCAGTTTACCCACTCGTATTAGTTTTGCGGGGATATTAAATTCAGACAACGTGGCGTAAAAGTAGCTTTTTTTCATGCTGTCAAAAGCAGCTTTGAAATTGACTAAAAGGTGGTGTGGAAGATGGAGTCATGTGTAGAAGTTCACACAAGTGAAGAAAGTTCTCTGATCGCCATTCACTTGGGAAAGGCCAGAAACGATTATTTTACAAGTGGCTCAAGCAGCTCACGACTTCCGGTCTTTGACCAAGTATCCTCTGGGTAGCCTAAGAATAACCCTTTGAAGGCGAGCTAAAGTGAGAAGGCGAAACACCGTCCTTCACTGGGTTGTGCGCTGGGCTTGGGACTCGCCACGTAAAAAGCTCTCCCAATGAAAGATTTCTAACTGCCTCGGATGAGAGACCCCCTTTTGATAACGATCATGGCACACGAAATAAGGATACGATTTGAGGGCACGCACCTGGCGTGAGGCGAGTAGGTTCTTGTGGTATTTACTATAGTGGCCATATAAAGGAGTGCAAGTTTGGTGTGGGATTCATGGCGGGAGAGAGACTCCGTCGCCGAGTACTATCATTCACTCCGGTGGATGAACGTCTAGCCACAATCCGCATCAAAGGGAGGTTCTTAAACTGGCTCTTTCACGATGTCATAACCGTTTTTGGCGACTTTAATATCAAGGTGGGCAAGGAAGTATCTTTGGCGCAACAGTCGATAAATTTAGCCTCCACGAGAACATCCCCAAATTTGCGATACCAGAGTAAAAATTAAAATTGGAAAAGAGTGTCAATATTAAACAAATAGATTCAATTTGCCGTCACTCGAAAATAATCAAAAATTTTTGCGAGCAAATTCTATAAATCAACAAGCAGGTTAAATTTTTCCAGCTAATTGAACTTTAAATTATTGGAGTGCATAAAGCAGACTGCGAAGCAATATCTATATAGAACTGATAACTTAAATAAGTGCAGAGATAATTGCAGCAAGCAGCAACAATAGTAAGTACACAAAATTTTTGTTCACGAAAACATGAGGAAAATAGTGCTGAAACGTGGTGTTGTGACAAATATTTATTGAAACAAGGTTTGAAAAAAAAAAAAAATATAACATATGATATTATATGATTACAATAAAAAACTATTTGTACTTAATGATTAAAATTCAATATTGTAATAAATGTACAACTTAGAAAGCATAGAGATCGTTTTTTGATACAGATAAAGAAAAACATTGTTAAAAACAAAAAAAAAAAAAAATAAAAAATTATATATCCGTATTTTTAATTTTTTAAAACCAAGATGTATTAAATAAAATATAATCTCGCATAAAATGAAAAAGATACAAAAAAAAAATGATGGATCAAAATCAGATGTTAAACGTTGAACGTTGTTTTTTGGCAATAACACAGTTGCTTCAACAAAATGCGGCACAGCGGGAAACTAGTATTAGGCAGAAAATAGAAAAAGATTTAAAATACTTACAGCCATTTGAAGGTAATGCAAAAAATTACATCCCCACGAAGGAGCGTGTGTGTGCGCAAGGCATCCGGCCTATAGACCGTGGCCAGGTTACTGCATAACTAACTGCATAACTACGGGGTGAGGGGAAGCCGGTCACCTATGCACAGACCGTAAAGCGGAAGAGCGGACAGCTCACACCACAGGAGCCCTCCAGTACCAAAAGGCTGAGGGAC
Organism: Bactrocera correcta; assembly: GCA_027475135.1. Taxonomy (NCBI): domain Eukaryota; kingdom Metazoa; phylum Arthropoda; class Insecta; order Diptera; family Tephritidae; genus Bactrocera; species Bactrocera correcta. The sequence goes on from CM050322.1 coordinate 20,054,197, forward strand.
GGCAGCATGAGAGCGACCGGAGGCCAACCATCGGCACCGGCTCCTCCCCGGGTGGAGGAGGGGCGGCGCAGGTATCCGGATGCTTTCAAAGGCATCCGCATGGCAATACTGCCTCAAAACTACCCGGCGGAGTCGTTGGAGTCGGAGCAGCTCACGGTGCTCCAAAACCTCCTCTTGGAAAATGTATTCAGAGGCAATGAATACGCGGCGTCCTTCCTTGGGGTGGAATTTAAAGGTGGCATGCTACAGTGGACTGTATGCCGAGTTGTCCGCCAACTAGCTGCGGTAATTTGCTCCAAAGCTGGGAGGCTGGACCGGTCCCATCCTCTGTGCAAAAAGGGTGGATGACCTGCCGGTCATGCAGGATGACAATGTTCCTCCCCCGCAGTGATGATAAGCCGTACGAGTTTGCTCTGGGTCTGATTAAAAACCAGAACCGGGGCCTTAGCATCGCGGCCTGGCGTGTCGTCAGCAGCCAGTTAGAAGAAAAAGGTGACCTACGAGGATGGAGATTGTACCTGTTCATTGATGACGAATCGTACAGGTACGTCCGGCTTCCGCTTGTTTTTCAGGTTCAGCATGGTGGTCATGAGCCCGCACAAACCCGTGACCACAGGAAGCAAGGAAGCTGGGAAGGCTGCCACTCAGCCGAGCGGTAGCGGGTCTAAACAGGATACAACGGTGGCGAACAAGATGGTGGAGAGGATGCAGGTGGACGAGGTGGCAAAACAACCGAGCGTCAACAGGACTGAGCAGACTACGCTAGTCGCAACCGCTGACGTCTCGGATGCCAAGGAAGCCGAGCTACCCTCCGCTTAGGAACTCCTAGAGGGACTATTTGGACAGCAGCGCAAACGACGGAGGGGATGGCATGTCCACATCGAGCCACTACTTTAATGGCCGTCGACGTGGAAATTGCCCAAGTGAACCTGCATCACGCGGCAGGAGCCTCGGCAGTCATAACGAGCAGGTTCACAACGGATAAGTTGGGCATTTTGCGGATCTAAGAACCTTGGCCTCAAGACGGAACACAACAAAGTAATCTGGGACCTCTCTAGTGAGCGACCTAGAACGTGCATAGTAGTCAGGAATAATATCGATTTTTTCTGTAGTTCAGAGTTCCTGACGCAGGATCTGGTGGCAGTACAGGCCAGAGACTGAGAAGGCAGAGACTTCGTCCTGGCATCAGCCTACTTCCCAGGGGAGGTAGCAACAGCACCCCCTGAAGTGGTGGTAAGGCTAGTGGAGTACAGCAAGAGGTACAGGCTGCCCCTCATTATCGGATGCGACGCGAACGCTCACCATGTGGAATAGGGGAGCACGGACTGCAACACAAGAGGTGAGTCTCTTTTAGAATATGTATTAGGTAGTAACTTAGAGATTGAAAATGTGGGTTGCGAACCCACCTTTATAACTATAAGCAGGAGGGAGGTGCTGGACATCACCTTCAGCAACGAGCATGCAAATCGATGGGTCTCAAGGTGGAGGGTTTCAATGGAGCATTCCCTATCAGACCACAGAATTGTAAGGTTCGCACTGAAGGTGGAGGTCGGCAACTTGCCCCAAGACGCAACCCTCTGAGGACTAACTGGAGTGCCTTTAGGGACAAGCTACTGGAGGCATTGAATAGGGAGAGGCAGACCGACGATAGCGTTACGGGTCCGGGAATAGAGAGCAAAGTGTTGGCACTCAACGGGTCTATCACTAATGCTTACAACGGTAGCTGCCCCCTAATAGTGCCCACAGATAGGCGCAACTGACCCTGGTGGACGAGGAACCTTGCAGACCTCAGGAAGAAGGTACGTAGCCTATTCAACAAGGCAAAACATACAGGAGTCTGGGTAGAGTACAGGAGCCACCTAACCCTCTCTCTCGCTCTCGCTAGTGGGAAGACTAACACGGAGCTAGCTATCAAAAGAAGTGACGGGACTTTTACGACCAGCGCGGAGGACAGAGCGACAGAGCTTCTGCGTGCTCACTTCCCGGAGACCATCCCGGTGGAACAATGTCTACCTGTGAGCGAACATAGGCCATCCCGCTCGTATTGGGTAACCGCTAGGCAATTAGTCACTGCGGACTCGATAAAGTGGGCAATGGCCTCGTTCGAAAAATTCAAGTCTCCAGGGGTGGACGGCATCTTCCCAGCGCTTATGCAACAGGGTGAACAGCTTCTGCTACCTCACCTTGTTCGGCTGCTGCAATGACGTACATCCCTGACCCATGGAGGGCGGCTGAGGTGATCTTTATACCCAAAGTGGGAAGGAAGGACTATTCCTTGGTCAAATCCTACAGGCCGATTAGTCTAACCTCATTCCTACTGAAGACTATGGAAAAGATCATAGACCACAATATAAGGTTAACGGCGCTGAAAACTGCACCCCTGCATACTTCTCAGCATGCATACAGAGACCAAAGTAGGTGAAACAAAGATTCGTCTGGGTGCGACAAGAGGCTGCCCACAGGGAAGTGTGCTATCACCTCTACTATGGAGCCTTGTCGTGGACGAACTGTTAGCACTGCTAAATGACAATGGGATCCGCTGCCAAGGGTATGCGGATTACATTGTGATAATAGCAAGAGGCAAATTTGAGGATACTCTCTATGACCTAGTGCAACGAGGTCTAAATCTGGCAAAGGGGTGGTGCAGGGGAGTTGAATTAAAAATCAACCCCTCAAAGGCAACCGTAGTCTCTTTCACAAGGCGCAGGTCCTTACACGGCTTGAGAAATCTTACACTTGGTGGCAGAGAGATCGAAATGACTAGCAAGGTTAAATACCTGGGTGTTATGCTGGATTTCACCCTGCGGTGGAAGCAGCATGTGAACCAAACGTTAGTCAAAGCAACAAAAGCATTAATGGTGTGTAAACGGCTGGCGGGTAAATCCTGGGGCTGTAAGCCAAGGATCGTTAGGTGGTTGTACACCATGATTGTGCGGGAGTTGTCCTTGACCTCCGTAGCGTCGCAGGTTTCGGTGGTAACCCAACTATCGAAGCTTCAGCGGCTAGCATGTGTTTGCATGACGGGCGCTATGGCCGAAGGACGGCATAACCAAAACTATTCACTTCACAAAGAGGTTTAAGGTTACCCTTGGTAGCAAGAGTGAGTGGAATGACCCCACTCTTGAGCAAATGCTAAGGGATAGCTCATTGAGGTGGTACACCGACGGCTCGATAAGGGATAGGTGCGGGTATTGCAGGTCCGTACCAAGCTCTCCATACCGATGGGAAGCTTTCCGAGCATTTTTCAGGCCGAAGTCTTGGCTATAAGTCGGTGTATAGAGATAAACCTCCACCGCAACTATCGCAACGAGCGAATAGCTATACTTAGCGATAGTCAAGCGGCACTAAAAGCGATCTCCTCCTACGAGATCAAATCGCTACTAGTGCAGGAGTGTAGAGAACGGCTAAACAACCTAGCTGAAATGAACCAGGTGCACCTGATCTGGGTGCCTGGTCACAGGGGTATAGCCGGCAACGAGCTGGCTGACGAGCTTGCTCGCTCTGCAGCCTCCACCAGTATGGTTGGGCCCGAACCGTTCACTGGGGTGGGCCCCCATACTGTAAAGGAGCTGCTCCGCAAGGAAGAAAGAGTGTGCAGGGAAAGGCATTGGCAGCGACCGCACGGTATACGTCACGCCAAGCTGTTAGTTGGGGGGTATAACCAGAAGAGATTCAAATCGTTAATAAACCTCCCAAGAAACCAACTCAGGCTCCTGGTCGTATTCTACACCGGCCACTGCAGGCTGAAAGGGCATTTGGCTAACATGGGCCTATCATCTTACGCAAACTGTGCGTTTTGCGACAGGGAGCCTGAAACCCCGGAGCACCTGCTAATCGACTGCATCACAGTCTGTGGGCGCAGGTCAAAGACCCTTGGATCAATGTTTCCGGATAGGGGTCTCATCGCCTCGCTAGCACCCAGCGGGTTATTGGACTTCATCAATATGCTGGGGCTAAGCGAGACCCTGTGAGTTAGGAGAGGACACAATAGACCTAAGGTCGCAGTGCATTCCTCAATTACTTATCTTATCTTATCTTACCGGCGTTTATTGAGGCAATTGATAGGGTATTAGCTGATTATGCAGGACAACAACAGGTAGCATTCAGAGTTGTTTATGATTTAAAAATTTGTTAACATTGAATCCTCCATAAAATTGAGATGCATGCAAAATAAGATTAAAACAGCAATTTAGGCCAACAAAGGACCAAATGACTTTGACCAACGACATTGCAAACCTTATGGTGGGTAGTATCGGTGAACTTGGAAGGAAAACAAAAGAAATAATGGATAATATTACCGAATATTGTGTTTTGAGTGAAACGGGCGGCATGATGAATGAAATATTTTCAGGAATGCTTATACAATTATTATACATAAAATAATTCGGGGCGATACTTTCAAAGGAATACCAACTTTTCAGGGCAAAATAATTATCACCCAAATAATCCACAGAGACAAACTAATTATCGGACAGGAAATTCAGGCCAATATACAAATCAATATCGTAATAACAATACTAATAACGGCTATGGCAATTCAGCAAGACAAAATATACAGAACGGCACTCGGCAAACAAGACGTTCAAATGGCCCAACACCCGTGGATATTGATGCTGTGAGCAGGACGGAGGAAACGAATAACAACGAAGAATTTTTTACCAATTAGTCTCGGAAAATCAAAATAAAATATTAATTTCACTTACTTTGTTTAACAAAAAATGGTGTGCATTCGTAGACCCAGGCTCTACTATTAGTATTTTGAAAAAATCAAGCTTCGAACATTACAAGTTACCAGTTCTAGGAAAAAATAAAACAATAATTAGTACACTGAATGGTGATATAAGAGCGTCTAACGAAAGAGTTAAGACACCATGTCCGCTGGAATTTAAATACCATCACAATGCTAGGATGAGATGGTTGAAAATAGACTTTGAAAAACCGTACGATCTTCCAGGGAACGATCTTATATTTAATAATTTTAGTATAATCGATATTGAAAACGAAGAAATTGAGCTTAAAAATGGCGTTAAAATTCAAAAACTATTGAAGAGCAAGTATATGCATTGGAATAAAGTAAAATACAAAACATTCAATTGGATCATTTAAAATCAAATGAATGAAAGGAGGTTTAAAAATTGCGAAAGAAGTATGAAAAATTGTTGTATAAAGAAGGAGATGCCTTGACAAACACAAAAACGGTGGTCCACGAAATAAGAACCAGCACAAACCAGCAAATCAATTTACCTCCGAAGCATGAGGAAGAAGCCATAAGGTAAATTAGGGAGCTAGAAAAACAAAGTATAATTCGGAAAAGAAGGAGTAAATATAATTCACCTATCAGCATAGTACCAAAAAAATGTGATAGCATGGGCAATACAAAATTCGTTTAGTAATCGATTACCGTAGACTTAATGAAGTAACTGGCGATGATAAATATCCTTTGCCAAACATTGATGGAGTCTTAGACAAGTTGGGCTAGACGCAGTACTTTAGCACTCTTGATATAGCCGAAGGTTACCATCAAATTTTAGTGGATAAAAAGGATATTGAAAAGACAGCTTTTGTATCTCCGGTGGGATTATACGAATATATAAGAATGCCCTTTGGACTAAAAAATGCTCCGGCAACCTTTCAACGACTAATGAATGACATACTAAAAGAATACATAAATAAGATATGTGTCGTTTATTTAGACGACGTATTAATCTTTTTAACGTCATTAGAGGAACATTTAAACTCCTTAGAGAAAATTTTTTCAAAGTTAAAGGAGCATAATTTAAAAATTCAAGTCGATAAATGTAGTTTTCTAAAGAGGGAAACAAAATTTTTGGGACCTTAACAAAAGAAGGGATTAAGCCAAATCAGGACAAAATGGCAGCAATACAAAATAAACAAAACATTTAAAAAGTTTTTTGGGAGCCACTGTTATTACAAAAAGTTCATTAGGGACTACTCAAAAATTGCATATCCTATGATTAAATATGTATTTAAAAAAAAAAAAGCTTATAAAATAAATTCAAGAGATCTGCAGTACATAGCTAGTTTTGAAAATTTTAAATCGCTAATATCATGACATCCAATTTTAAAATTTCTTGAATATGATAAGTAATTTACTGTTACAACGGATGCAAGTGATTGCGCAATAGGCGCAGTCAGCCAGTGTGCTACATTAGCAGAACTTTAAGTAACCATGAACAGAAATATCTACAACAGATAAAGAATACACCGTACATATATGGCACAAAATTTAAAACTATAACTTATCATTGCCCGATGGTATTTTTAAATAATAAATATAAAGGAAGGGAGTTTTCACAACGTCACCAAAGGTGGCTATTGAAACTGCAAGAGTTTAATTATAAAATTGAATATCAGAAAGGGAAAAATAATGTAGTAGCTGTAGCTATAGATTTTTTAAGCCGAATTGAAAACTCTCCAAAAGTCGACGAAAGTAATAATAAAGAATCCAATTTGGAAAGTCAGATACAATACATTCCGCAGAAGAGGAACTATTAGAATACTTCTTCATAAAAAAAGAAATTGTCAACAAGTATAAAAACCAAATTATAATAACATATAGTCCTCAAACTGAAGTTCAATTAATACATGGAGGGAAAGTAATTGAGATTTACCCTATTGATACGGAGAACATATTGAAAAATATTTTCCGAAGACATATTGACGAGGGCAAAGTGGGTATTTTTTCCGAAGTAGAGGAGACCGATTATCACAAAATTCAACTACTACTTATAAGCATGTTTTCTTACAATAGCAAGGTGCAATTCACAAAAGAGTACGGCGTAAAGATCAACCGTATTACCGAATAAGTCCACTACAGAACGTTCATTCGACGAATATTAAAAGACCAATGAAATTGGGAAATATAGAAAACGCAAAGAAAGTGATGAAGACATATTTAGTTTAAGGGCATTTAATGGGGATAACAACACATAAAAAAACGCTTATAAAATAATAATTTTAGTTTTACAGATGATGGGGATAATTGTGTTTTTTTAATAACTATGACATTGGTGGCAGCACTCCTACAAGTGACACCAATATTTGAGGAAGCAGGATACACCAAGATCCAACTCGACGAAGTAGAAATCGTTGACGAAGTAAATACGATACCTCATATTATACACCCGAAAGAGATAACAAGTTTGGTGGAGGAAATGGCAGAAAAGACAAGCAGACCTAAGTAATACTATGTTCAGACCGACACTCAATCACACGATTTCGGCTGTTGAATGGATTATCCCACTAATCTTAAAAATTTATCAAGATTTCGCCATACAAAAATGACAGTTCCAAATCATTTCATTAAAATGATCTGAAACTGATCTAGGCTAAATCTCTCCGTGCGACTCTGATTTTGCGCAATCTACTTGGCAGCACTGGAAATCTGTTACATTATCACAGCTGATGTAGACACTACAAAGGAAAAAAAAATTAAACAAACCATTTTTTTTTAAGCAATAAATCTAATTTTACCTGAAAATCGACTTAACAAACGAAAAATGCATCCATTATTTCTATTATATGGAAAATATAAAAAGAAGACGGCTTTTATTTCAAAATACTATGTTACAATCTTTTCTTTTGATAAATATTAAGCGATGTGACTTCATGAATGACAATAACAGCTGTTCTTTGATCTTTCTAACAGCAGTGAGAACACTTTTGGATTATGAAATGCTTAAATGTAATCTAATCTTTTAAATTTTCGGTCTGAACATAGTATTACAAAGCACTTCTTTTTAACGAATTTAAAGTAATTAAAGCAAAAATTAGATCGATTACTCCCAAGGAAGAGGAAAGAAAGAAGAGAGGTTTAATTAATTTAGGAGGGACAATGTAAGTTAAAGTATCAAAAGTGCAACTTTTGGTCAACAGAGGGTTAACAAAATATAACACCAATCATAGTCCTATAATTTGAGTTGATCCAATTCTTGCACTCAAGCTTTGCCAAAGGACTCGATATGTGCGAGGCGTTCGCTCATTGGCCAGCTCTGCAACCAACAACGATACCCACATAGCTCGGTTTTCCCGCCAAAACTCACGACTTACGATGATCCAGCATTACAGCAACAAACAACAACTCAAACTCAACTATAAGCCTATGGAGCGGGTCACTTTAATTAGAGTCTATCTTTAGTAGAGCCCTTAAAAAACTGTAACCAAGCGAGCAACATCGCAGTAGAGGAAAAAGTTATAAAATAATAAAAGGTACAGTGAACAAAAAATTAACTTGTATAAATGGTTGTTCGGGGTAGTGGACGAGGAGGACTGAAAGGTATAATTACTCATTTAGAAGTAATAGAGCAAAATTCGCACAATGCAATTACAAATGTCAATTAGCAGATTATCATAAATGAGCATTTTAACGATTAAATTTATTTAATGAAAACAATAGTAAAGAATGACAGGAGTAAAATATTAAAATAATTAAATCAGATACAAAAGGAGGATAGAAAGTTAGCGAAATTGGTTGTTTACAATGATCAAATGAATAAATTAAGACATATAGAAGGGAAGATACATGAAGTTCAAAATAATATTGCCGCCGCTAAAAACAATTTAATACATCCGGGGACGTTAACTAAAGAAGAAATAGATAGCTTTGACATAGATTTTTATAAGCTGAAACTAGCCAAAGTAGGAGTAGTAGCGTTCAAAAATGAAGCACTTGTGTTCGCTATCCAAATACCAAAAAGTTTTTTTTTAAGTATATGTCAAATTAATTATGCCTCTACCAAACAATCGAAAATTGCAAATAGTTCATGAGGATGAAAACATTGTTACAATAAATAAAAAAAAAAAATATAAATATGAAGATAATACGTTATTAAAAAAACTAAAATTAAGTAGGAATTGTATTTTTTTTAACGCTTATGAATTTAAATATAACAATACTACAATAATATAAGAAATAAGCGATTATACTTTAATTATCAAGAATGCAAAAAATTTGAAACTTATACAAAATTATGATGACAGAGATTTTGTACTGCAAAATAACTATATATTAAATTTTGCGAAATGTGAAATTAAAATTATGGAAGTAAAATTTTTTGTAACATCAAAACTAAATTTATTGATAAACTGATACATCCTGTTAAGATGTTAAATCAAAGCTATGAGTCAAAAATGAACTTTGACGACATTGTACCAAACCATTTCAAGAATATTAAAAAAATAGAGGAACTAAAATATTATAAAAGCGTATCTTACGGCATAAGTGCCTCATTAATCATAATAATATTAATAAGTATAATAATTATTATTATTTACTTATGTAAACAAAAAATGGAAAAATAAGTTTAAAAATTATAAATGAAAGAAGTTAGGAGACTTCTCAGAGTGGCTCTGAAGGAGTTACATCTCAGGTTACATCACATGATCAGCCAGTACGTGATGAGTCGATGTTGCCAGTTTTTGAGAGAAAGGTTCTGCGAAACATTTATGGTTCTTGCGCGTTGGCCACGGCGAATATCGCATTGGATGGAACGATGAGCTGTATGAAATATACGACGACATTGACACAGTTCACCGAATTAAAAGACATTGGAAGACCTCACTCCGTTGGAAGGACTAAGTGGAGAAGAGCTTGGCTTCGCTAGGAATATCCAATTGGCGCGCTGTTGTTAACTCGACTATAATCGCGTAAGCGATGCCTACGGCAATAAAGAAGAAGAAAGCCACACTGATAAGGTCTAATCAGTTTGTTGACGGCGGGCTTTAATCTTTCATACAATACACTCGATAGGACCTTATATGCGATGTTGAGGAGGCTTATCCCACGGTAGTTGGCGCAGATTGTGGGATCTCCCTTTTTGTGGATTGTGCAAAGCACCCTTAAATTCCAATCGTTGGCCACGCTTTCTTCCGACCATATTCTACAAAGAAGTTGATGCATACTCCTTATCAGTTCTTCGCCGCCGTGTTTGAATAGCTCGGTCATCGCCGCTTTGTTGTTATTCGGACGGGTAATTGCTACTCGAACTCCTTCATGGTGTGGCAATGGAACGTCTTGTCCATTGGTAGAGTTTTTTACATGGCGGAATATCAAAAATGCGCTTACCTCAACAATTTTTTCCAAATAATGTTGGTCAATGTTGATGCAAAATATGTAGCTATTGACATAAATGTGACTGACAGTACTACCAACCTAAAAAAAAAAATTCTCCAAATCCTGGGCACAGTAGTATGCAAAATTTTACATTATTCAAGTGATTACTTTGAATTACTTTGCATGTTTGTTAAATTTTACTGGGATATTACTTGTCAGGGATGTTGTTTTTTTTAAACAAGTGTTTAACATGATTAAAAAATTGCTTAATTTTTGCACGTAAAAGGATACAGGCCAGCAAATGTGCAACTAAATTTCAGACATTTGACATTTCGGTTATTTAAAATACCGAAGTTCAAAATGCCGACACATCAAAATACCGACAAAATTTAAATATGCAGCTAAATCAAAATACCGACAAATCACAACACCGGCAAATCTGATTTGATAGTCGTCATTACGTTATACACTCTCATATTTTTTTTTAATTACTGAACTAAAATCCAGAAATTTAAGTGGTGTTTTCAACTTTGGGATCTCTAGGAACCATATTAACCTTTTTTTTATTAAGAGTAGTACCTTGTTTTAAAATTTTGAATTGTCGGCATCTTGTTTTGTTTTGATTTGTCGGTATTTTGATTGCCGGAATTTTAAATTTCAAGATTTTGATTGTCGACGTTATGTTATCCACCCTTCAGATTCATATACAACATGGTTTTATATTTATAGTGTCACGCATACTATATTTATTTATTACCGCTTAAAGTAAAGTAAATAACTTTAGTAGATTTTTTTCAGTGTCCACCAAGTGGCATTTGAAAGTAATATTTTAAACATTTATTTTTTACGTCCACCACGTTCTTTGATTTGTAGATGTATAGTGGCACCACTAAGTAGATTATAAAACGCCATAGTATTACTATCCTTGAAGAACATTCCCTGAAATGAAAAACACAAAAAAAAAATTCGATTGAGCAATATAAAATTAAATCTACGTTATAGGTACATATATGACGCTTTCGATAGATGCGTTTAAGCGAAAAATTATAAAGTGCTATAACTTAACCCATAATTTGAGATGCACAACTTTAATTAATGCATCAACTTTAATGTCATATATCATATGTCTCAGGAACGACTCCACAAATTCCAACCATATTTGGTGCATCACATACTCCTAACTTTCTGATGCTACAGTGTGAAAATGGGCGAAATAGGAATAAACACGCCTACTTCGAAACGAAAATGGGCGAAATAATAACAATTACGCCTACTTCCCATATAACACAATTTTAACCCTTTCGATCCGAAAAGCCGTTAAAGTAAATAAGACATATTTCGCATAATAAATCGAGATGACAGGTATAGGAAAAACGTATTTTCCGTTAAAAAAACGAGTTCAATGAAACAGAGGCGGAGGGACATATACATATATCCCGATCAGTACTTAATGCTCCTAAGGCTTACATATTATTTCAACTGGTTTTTATATGAAAGCTAACTTTATTTGTAATTCAATGAACATTTTCGGTAAACAAAAGTGAAATACATATTTCATATTAGACTATAAAATAAAATAAATTTGAAATTAATGAAAATATTTGAAAATTAGTATTTATTTATGAAAAGGTGCAAAACAGTCCTTGCAGAGAGGAATCTGACATTCTTCGCATATTGTTTTGGTACGTATCTCCTTCTTTTGTTCTGCGCAAGCAGCACAAGGCCTCAGATTGCAAATTTGTATCGGTAGGTGCCCAGCACTTATTTTTCTTTTTCTACCAGATATACCACTGCGACGAACAGATGTCTTCTTCTTTCCCTCTTTAATCATGTTTTCCGCCAAAACTATCACAAAATCAATTAGTGGATTTTATTTTCGTCCCAGTTGAGAACTGATTACCCAGGAATTTCCAACAGACATCATAAGTAGTCTATAAAAAACTTTTTTCCTCCATTTGGTAGACTTCCGGTCCAATTCGTATTGGCCTGCGATTTGGTCAGCTCGATCAACCCCTCCCATTTTCTGTCTGTAAAATTTTATCATTTTGGGGCAGTCTATATTGACTTTTTGGCCATTTTGTAGCTTTTTTTCTATATTCGACATTTCAGATGAATGAATGTTCCTAACGCGGCATAATTCAAATTTTTAAGGAGGTTGATAATGTAACATCAGTTTCTTGTATTGTAGCAGCTAATTTATTAACTACGCGTTCGCCAAGAGTTCCTTCGACAATTCCTTCTTTACCGCAGTGGATATTAAAGTCATAGGTATAGCCGGTAAAAGCATCACACCTAAGCCACGTTTTAAGGCCACGCTTAGTGGGCTTCAACGGCAAATATTGTTTCATAGAAGATCGGCCCTTAAACTTCGTCACACTTTCGTCAATACTCTGGTATGTATTTTCCATCCTTGAACTTAAAAATCGAGATTTCAGGCACTCCAACACGTCTTCAATTGTAGTATAGTGTAGATGCTCCCTCTGGTTTTTCAGGTGAAGCAAAATACATTTTCGATGACAATAGCTGAAATCTATCCCGTGTAAAGCTGATTTTTTAGCATTGTTTCCCATAGAATAATGTTTTGACCAATAGTGTCTAATGGATGGTACACGATTAAATGACATAATGATCATACAACCAAGGACAATCTTTATTTCCCCAATATCTGTAAGCATTATAATTTTATGCACCGGTTTAGATTTTCGAAAAATTTCTATTCGTTCGTTGCTACATTGCGTAATACGCATAAAAAGGCTTTCTGGAAAAATTTTCATGAATATATCGTAAAGATTATAATAATACCCAACGATTACCCTCCTCCCGCCCAACCGACGCGAGGGGCGCAATCCGCGAACGAGCGAAACTAGCCGAGTCAGGCAAGAGAGTTTTAAGAGTTGCGATCTTAAGCTGCTCAGCTACAGAAACAAAAATTTCAACAGCCAAAATTAAGAATTAAATTAAAGTTTATAATTTTTAAATGTTACTTGTTAAGAATAGATAAGATAATTTTTTTAATGGTAAAGATTGAGTCTGTTAGATCAAATGTGCTGGAATGAGGATTGAAATCATGACATATACGGCATGGTTCGTTTAACACAAAATTTGTTCTAGACAATTTTAAATGTAAGGGACTGCCTAAACTGCCTGGTGGAGCGAGCGGGAACGTTAAAATTAATATCAGATAAGAGAGATGAACTACAGACTGACCTACGACTAGCGAGTGTCGGGAGATTTATAAGTTTTAAGCGGTTAATGTAAGGGGGAAGATTTAAACTGGAATCCCAATGCAAATGATTTAAGGCAAACAGTAAAAATTGTTTTTGAACGCACTCTAACTTATCTGAGTGGACTTGGTAACTAGGGTTCCAAACCACAGAAGCATACTCTAATATAGGCCTCACCAGAGATGTAAAAAGAATTTTTGTGGCAAGCGGATCTCTAAATTCTCTAAAGAGCGCCTTTAGCTTTAAAAACCGTGGCAGATGCGTGAAGATTAAAATTGAGTTTGGGGTCCATAGTTACTCCCAGATCAACAAAACTGCATACTTGTTCCAACCTAAAGTTTTGTATTGCGTATGAAGTAGGGTCTACAGATCTCCGTGAAAGGCACATCGTTTTACATTTTTAAGGTTCAATGGCATGTCATTTCTATCACACCAGGAAACTAGGTTGTTTAAGTCTGTTTGCAACTGACATCTTTCGCTGTTTGAAGTATACGTTTTAAAAAGTTTTACATCGTGAGCATATAATAAAACTTTTGAAAACTTAACAACAGATGATATGCCATCAATAAATAACAACAGAATTGGACCAAGATGGCTACCTTGTGGAACGCCTGAAGGAACATTGATTATGTCAGAAAAAAGATCGTTAAATATGACTTGTTGAATTCTATTACTGAGATAAGAAGCAACCCATTTTAGAAATATTGGTTGAAAACCAAGAAGATCAAGTTTATGCAAAAGAATTGAATAGTTTACTTTATCAAAAGCTTTACTAAAATACAACGAATGAAAACAAATATCGTTAAAAATTATAAGCTACGAAAAGGGACTAATTTCAACTTTTTTAACCACTTATTTTCTACGCTAGGTATATTTGAAAATACACCAGGACACATAAGACCGTTTGGATCAAAAGGGTTAAATTGAATCAGATTCTTTCACTTTCAGTACATAAGTAAAGAATTATCTAAGATATCAGAACAAAAATAGTGCCTTAAAGCCCTGCCGCCTCACCTCCAAAAATAGTAAAAATCGGTTCATATATTTTCATGCTCTTTGCTATCAAATATGTGAACTAAATGTCTATGACTGCTTTTTCTGGATGAAATGTGACCTGATGCAAAAATGGATAAAATCGGGTACATACTACCCCTAATTCTTTAAACCTTACCAAGACATTTTTGAATATAAATTCAAACTGGCAAACGTTTCATTTTAATATAGGCATTTATATATTGCCTCAATGCAATAAAGTCATTGGGCGTTAAAACAGAAGAGGCTGATCCCTTTATAGCTAGAGTCTTTGTACGGAAACTAGACAAGGAAGGGCTCAGATTATATGAGCAGTTTGTAAGAAGGACCAGGGATATTCAGAAATTATCTGACATTCAAGGATTCCTGGACCAGCACTTCCAAAAATTAAAAGCAGTAGAGAATAAACAACAATTGTTCAAAAACCGCAAGCTGCAAACATACAAAGCAAACCATATGTCTTTCAACGCAAGGCAGCAAAGTATAAAATGTACCTATTGCAAGATATTGGGTCATATAATTACTGATTGACGAAAATTTAAGAATATAGCTTTAGAAGACAGACGTAATTATGCAAAAGATAAAAAAATTTGCTACAGATCATCCATAATCGGTTCGAAAATTATGATAGTAATTTAGAATGCAATTTTTGCAATAAAAATCATAACGAACTTCGACATCCAGAGTCTGGGGATAGTAAAGCATCAATGTCTACAAAATCAACAAAAGTAATTCTGGCCACAGCTCAGATAAAAGCAAAAGCAGCGAATGGCGAATATATATTGTGAAGAGCTCTAATTTACCAAGGGTCTCAAATAACATTAATATCTGAAGAGGCAGCGAAGATATTAGGTGTACCAAGGACAAAAATCTAAACAAAACAGCATTGGTTGGGAGGTGTTGTGGTTGGCGGATCAAAATTCAAGGTTCAGGTACAAATAAAATCAAGATTCTTAAGCCAACATATGGAAAAAGTAGATGCAGTAGATTTATCATCACTGACCACTGACTACTGCTCAACCAGATCAATCATTTAAATATGATATGAAACAATGGAAAAATTATACACTTGTTTAATAAAGCAGTTAGAATAGACATGGTAATTGGTGGAGCCTTTTTTAGCCGAATCATTGAATACGGCATCAAAATAAGTGACAGAGTCCTTGGACAAGCAACAAAATTCGGTTGGTTTTTTCCGGAATCATCAAACAAAAAAAATTCAGTAAGATAACATCCACGACTGCCAACCTAGAGCGATTTTGGGAACTGGAGGAAATACCAGATGAAAACAATATCAAAGAAGGTTTTGCATGTCTAAAGCAGTTTGAAGAAACCATCAAACAAGATGATGATAGGCGACTTATTGTAGACATCCCTTTTAAAGAAGATAAAGATTTGGGTGATTCACGCAAACAAGCTGTGGCGCGCCTCGTTTCTATGAAAAATAAATTTCAAAAAAGCAATAAACTAAAAGTGAACTACCATCAGTTCATCAACGAATATAAGGACCTTGGTCATATGGTCAAAGAAAATGATCATTTTAAAGGTAAATATTATCTACCACACCATGCAGTAATACGAGAAAACAGCTTAACAACGAAGTTACGCATTGTATTTGATGCATCTGAAACATCTTCGAACGGAAAAAGCCTCAATGACATCATGTTTTCTGGTCCTAAACTTCAGAGACTTCTCAAATGGAGACTTTGGAAAGTAGTTATCACTGCTGATGTCGAAAAAATGTTCAGACAAATAAAAATTGCTGAAAAGGATCGCGAATATCATAGAATTTTATGGCGCGAAAGTCCTTTGAGCAAAATTGAGGAATATAGGTTGACCACAGTAACTTATGGTAATGCATCAGCTCCCTATTTAGCAGTACGCACATTATTTCAAATTGCAAATCTTCTTCTTCTTTACTGGCGTAGACACCGAGTCAACAACAGCGCGCCAGTCGTTTCTTCTCTTCGCTACGTGGCGCCAATTGGATATTCCAAGCGAGGCCAGGTCCTTCTCTACTTGGTCCTTCCAACGGAGTGGAGGTCTTCCTCTTCCTCTGCTTCCCGCGGCGGGTACTGCGTCGAATACTTTCAGAGCTGGAGTGTTTTCATCCATCCGGACAACATGACCTAGCCAGCGTAGCCGCTGTCTTTTAATTCGCTGAACTATGTCAATGTCGTCGTATATCTCGTACAGCTCATCGTTCCATCGAATGCGATATTCGCCGTGGCCAACGCGCAAAGGACCATAAATCTTTCGCAGAACCTTTCTCTCGAAAACTCGCAACGTCGACTCATCGGTTGTTGTCATCGTCCAAGCCTCTGCACCATATAGGAGGACGGGAATTATGAGAGACTTATAGAGTTTGGTTTTTGTTTGTCGAGAGAGGACTTTGCTTCTCAATTGCCTACTTAGTCCGAAGTAGCACCTGTTGGCAAGAGTTATCCTGCGTTGGATTTCTAGGCTGACATTGTTGGTGGTGTTTACGCTGGTTCCAAGATAGACGAAATTATCTACAACCCTTCAAAGTTATGACTGTCAACAGTGACGTGAGTGCCAAGTCGCGAGTGCGACGACTGTTTGTTTGATGACAGGAGATATTTCGTCTTGCCCTCGTTCACTGCCAGACCCATTTCTTTTGCTTCCTTGTCCAGTCTGGAGAAAGCAGAACTAACGGCGCGGGTGTTGAGGCCGATGATATCAATATCATCGGCATACGCCAGCAGTTTACACCTTATAGTTTGATGGTACCTTCCTGTTAAGTTCTGCAGCTCAACTATTTTCTCCGAAGCAGTTTTAAAAAATCGACAAAATGGGGAATCGCCCTTTGGGTCTTTAAACCTCGTTTGTATCGAACGGCTCGGAGAGGTCCTTCCCGATTCTGACGGAGCTTTTCGTGTTGCTCAACGTCAGTTTACACAGCCGTATTAGTTTTGCGGGGATACCAAATTCAGACATCGCGGCATAAAGGCAGCTCCTTTTCGTGCTGTCGAAAGCAGCTTTGAAATCGACGAAGAGGTGGTTGTGTGTCGATTCTCCTTTCACGGGTCTTTTCCAAGATTTGGCGCATCGTGAATATCTGGTCGGTTGTTGATTTACCAGGTCTAAAGCCACACTGATAAGGTCCAATCAGTTTGTTGACGGTGGGCTTTAATCTTTCACACAATACGCTCGACAGAACCTTATATGCGATGTTGAGGAGGCTAATCCCACGGTAGTTGGCGCAGATTGTGGGGTCTCCTTTTTTGTGGATTGGGCATAGCACACTTAAATTCCAATCGTTGGGCATACTTTCGTCCGACCATATTTTGCAAAGAAGCTGATGCATGCACCTTATCAGCTCTTCGCCGCCGTGTTTGAATAGCTCGGCCGGCAATCCATCGGCCCCTGCCGCTTTGTTGTTTTTCAGGCGGGCAATTGCTATTCGAACTTCTTCATGGTCGGGCAATGGAACGTCTGCTCCATCGTCATCGATTGGGGTATCGGGTTCGCTTTCTCCTGGTGTTGTGCGTTCACTGCCATTCAGCAGGCTGGAGAAGTGTTCCCTCCATAATTTAAGTATGTTCTGGGCATCGGTAACTAGATCACCTTTGGGGGTTCTACAAGAGTATGCTCCGGTCTTGAAACCTTCTGTAAGCCGCCGCATCTTTTCGTAGAATTTTCGAGCATTACCCCTGTCGGCCAGCTTATCAAGCTCTTCGTACTCACGCATTTCGGCCTCTTTCGTTTTCTGTCTACAAATGCGTCTCGCTTCCCTCTTCAACTCTCGGTATCTATCCCATCTCGCACGTGTTGTGGACGATCGTAACGTTGCGAGGTAGGCAGCCTGTTTTCTCTCCGCTGCGACACGGCACTCCTCGTCGTACCAGCTGTTCTTCTGCACTTTCCGAAAACCAATGGTTTCGGTTGCAGCTGTACGTAAGGAGTTTGAAATGCCGTCCCACAGTTCCCTTATACCGAGTTGTTGACGAGTGCTCTCAGAGAGCAGGAGTGCAAGCCGAGTAGAAAAACGTTCGGCTGTCTGTTGTGATTGCAGCTTCTCGACGTCGAACCATCCTTGTGTTTGTTGGCGTGCGTTTTTTGCTGCACAGAGGCGGGTGCGAATTTTGGCTGCAACAATATAGTGGTCCGAGTCGATGTTAGGACCTCGGAGCGCACGCACATCTAAAACACTGGAGACGTGTCTTCCGTCTATCACAACATGATCGATCTGGTTGGTGGTTTTTCGATCTGGAGACAGCCAGGTAGCTTGATGTATCTTCTTATGCTGGAATCTAGTACTACAGATAACCATATTTCGGGCCCCGGCGAAGTCGATCAGCCTCAGCCCATTTGGGGATGTTTCCGCGTGGAGGCTGAATTTACCGACCGTAGTGCCAAAGATACCTTCCTTGCCCACCCTGGCATTGAAGTCGCCAAGCACGATTTTGACATCGTGGCGGGGGCATCTCTCATAAGTGCGCTCCAAGCACTCATAAAAGGCATATTGGTCACATCGTCCTTCTCTTCCGTCGGGGCGTGGGCGCAAATCAGCGATATGTTGAAGAACCTCGCTTTGATGCGGATTGTGGCTAGACGTTCATTCTCCGGAGTGAATGATAGTACTCGGCGACGGAGTCTCTCTCCCACCACGAATCCAACACCAAACTTGCGCTCCTTTATTTGGCCACTGTAGTAAATGTCACATGGACCTACTCGTCTCTGTCCTTGTCCCGTCCATCGCATTTCTTGAACGGCGGTGATGTCAGCCTTTATCTTTACGAGGACATCTACCAGCTGGGCAGCGGCACCTTCCCAATTAAGGGACCGGACATTCCAGGTGCATGCCCTCAAATCATAGTCCTTATTTCGTTTGCCATGGTCGTCATCAAAAGGGGGGGCTCTCATCCGAGGCTGTTTTTGCTTTTTCATTGAGGGTGTTTTTTTACGTGGCGGGTCCTAAACCCAGCGCACAACCCTATGCAGGGGTGTTTCGCCTTCTCACTTTAGCTCGCCTTCAAACGGATGTTCTTAGGCTACCCAGAGGATACTTGGTCAAAGACCGGAAGTCGTGAGCTGCTTGAGTCATATGTAAAAGAATCGTTTCTGGCCACTCCCAAGAAAATGGCGATCAGAGAACTTTCCTCACTTGCGTGAACTTCTACACATGACCCCATCCAAATAAATGTCCAAATAAACAGCTCCAAACACTAATAAAAGAAGACTTTCTATATGGATGACCTTATGACTGGCGCAAATTCAGTTAAACAATGCTAAGCCATTCAAGAAGGCATCAGAAATCATATTCATTTGCTTTTTTTTTCTGCGAAAATGGCTTTCAAACTGCAGTAGCATGACACGAAATATAAAATCGAAAGAAGACAACGAAATAATTCAAATTAAAGAAAATGAAGCAGTGAAAACTCTTGGACTATATTAGGATCCAAAACAAGACGAATTCCAATTCAGAATTAATTTGACAAATACCAAAAAAAAAACACTAAAAGGAGCATTCTCAAATATTTGATCCACTGGGTTGGCTCTCACCAATAAGAATAATAACAAAGCTATTCATTTAAAAACTTTAGATGCAGCAATCTGACAGGGATGAGCAGCTATCAAAAAGTCTACAATCAGAATGGTCGATCTTCCTAGAAAATATAAAAGATTTGAAAAACGTGCGTATCCCACGATGGATAGAAACACATTTGCAATCCGAGGAGGAAATTCATGGACTTGGTGATGCTTCCGGAAAGGCGTACGCTGCAGTCATTTATGTCAAAATTGGCAATTCCGTAAAGCTGTTAACTGCAAAAACAAAAGCTAATCCGCTTAAAAGTCAGAAAACATTACCTAAACTAGAAATTTGTGCAGTTCATTTGCTGACGAAATTAATAAATAAAGTTTGTAAAATCATCATAAGTCATAAAGTTTATGCATGGAGCGATTCTACAATAACTCTGAGCTGGATTGACACATTCAAAAACAAAGATAAGTTTGTTAGAAATCGAGTAGAAGAAATCCAAAAACTTACACCACAAGCAACCTGGAGACACGTAAGCACAAAAGAAAATCCTGCTGATTCGGCGTCAAGAGATATACCTCTTCTCCTAAATGACTAGGCATTGATATTTGGTGGTATGAGCCCAAATGGGCAACAGTTGCAGATATCAACACAGTAACAATAGTACTAATGACAACAAAAACCGAAATTAAATTCATCGACAACCTAATAAATCGATATTCTAGCTGGTTAAAGCTACAAAGAGTAGTTGCTTACTTATTGCGCTTCGTTAAGAAAAGAGAAAATAAGTACTCCGCAAATTTGTCTGTAAAAGAATTACAAAGAGTAAAAAATACAATCATTCGACAGTCACAAAAACAATTCTTCAAAGACGAAATGAAACAACTATTGAATGGCAAAAAGCTCAGCAATACAAGCAAAATTGTCAACCTCAACATCAATCATTTTTAGGTGAAAATGACGTTATGAGAGTTGGAGGTAGGCTGACAAACGCGGAATTGCCTTATAGTTCAAAACACCCAATAATTCTTCATAAATCAACTTTAACTGCATTACATGATGGAAACCGGTTAACAGAAGCAATTATCAGGAGACAATACTGGATAATCGGGGTTAAGAACGCAATAAAAAGTTGTATACGAAATTGTTGTAAGTGTATACGATACAAACAAGTTTCTGCAAAACAAATAATAGGCGATCTACCAGAATTCAGAGTATCAATGTCGAGTCCGTTTACTTATACTGGAGTTGACTACGCTGGACCATTCCAAATGAGATCAAATCAAATAGAGGCATCTTTGAACTCGTCCACTATATTCAATAAAGGAAGATAATGAAATAGATACGTTAACACCGGGTCATTTTCTAATTGGAAGGCCAATAAAGTCAATTCCATCTCTCGAATCAGATGTCAACTACTCTACATTAAACAAATGGAAGTTAGCACAACAAATTCAACAAGATTTTTGGAATCGTCGTAAAAATGAATATTTTCATACAGTTCAGCAAAGAAACAAGTGGAAAACTCCGCCAGACAATATTAAGGTGGGCGATGCGGTGATACTAAAAGACGAAAACACACAACCCGCCAAGTGGCCTCTTGCTAAAATTATAGAAACTCATCCGGGAAATGATGGTCGCGTTCGTGTGGTAACGTTAAATCTGCAAAATAGCATATTGAAAAGACCAATTCAGAAGTTGGAAACTTACTTAGCCACAAATAGTCAGAAGAAAACAAACAGATCAATAGAATAAGTAATAATGACTTTAATTTAAGGTATTTAAATCTAAAAAAAACATAGCAGACACATATCTCTTATATTGGTTATTATAATAATTGTAATTTTGTTGTCCAAGCCAAAAGGCTAAATTACGATATGTACTGAAACAAAAATTAATAATTATTATATTACTGTAACCACATTTTTTGGCCCTCAACAGTAAGTTCAAATTACTTGAATAATAATATACAGTTAGTTGACTGCATACAAAAAATGCAGCAAACAAATGGTGGTTATTGTATTCTTCATCATAAACTCCTGCGACAGTGGGCGAATCGACACCGCCCCTTTGAAGTATGTGTCTCCCGCAACATGCAAGGGCATGTTGTGTAATAAAAAAAAATCCAGGCGCGACGGACTCATAATGGGCGGCTTCCTGGTCAGCGTCTGTTCACCATGTTAGGTGCAGCTGATTAAATCGACCTGACCGGCACACGATGCAGCATACTGGGAGTCCCTTGAACTTTTCGCCAGCGATTTCTCTGCTAACGAAATGGAGAGGGTGATGTGAGCTTGATTCTGCCGAGATATTTGCGGCGGCGCGTGTCAGTAAATAGCCACTTCGGTCATTGGTCAGGAAGTGTGCATTGGGCATAGAAGTAGTAGCCTTTGTTGCGCCGGTCCGTACGTGTTTTCCGGGACCGGCAAAGCGAAGGACTGGCCTCAGGGAACTGGGGTAGGGGCATTGTCCCCGAGAGTATACCCGTTCCAGTCTATTTCGGCCCACCCCCCTACTCTCGATGTGCTGTAAAAAAGAAGCAAAAGGAAAATAATACGAGCAACAATAACAATACAAACAACCCAAATTATGGAAGCGGCATTTTTGGACTTTTAATGAATAGTCGTGCTGAAAACTCTAGATCAGAGACAGATCTGACTGTGAGGACCCCAAATGCGGAAGTAGATCCCTTCAAGCGTGTACCCAGGATAGCCCGTCATCACCAACGGTGTTAGAAGATAGCACACCCCAAGCCAAAGTGGCACGACATCCTGTGGTCTACATCTTTGAACTAGGAAGTGCCATAAAAAGACTGACTGAAGCAATGCATCCGCCGCAGCGGTCTATAAGTAACAACATGAGAGACATCCTTAGTTCTATAGCAAAGCTATTTTCAAAAGCCCTGGAGGAGCACACATGAATGATGGAAGCAAGACGGAATGTGCAGCTCAGGACCGCAACCACGGAAACAACACCAAAGAGGCCGCGGGAGGAAAATCCGCCGAAACGGAAAACACCGCCTAAAAGAAATAAAACAATGCATGAAGAGGCACCGAAAAACCAGCACGGCTGAGTAAGCGTCAAGCGCAAGCCACAAAGCCACAAGAAAATTATCCATAAGCCATCCCCACGCCCCGATGCTATAGTCATAGCGCGCTCTGGAGATATGTCCTATAGAGACATCCTTATGAAGGTGAGAAAAGAAGAAAATCTGCAGAAACTAGGGGAAAGTGTATCGCGTATTCGGAAGACAGCCAAAGGAGAGATATTGCTGAAACTCAAAGAAACCCAAATGGAAAGTACGAGCGAACTAAAAGACAAAATAAGCACAGGCACAAATCAAAGCGCTTACCCACGAAGTAATAGTAGAAATTCGGGACTTGGTCGAAATCACAGCCAAAGAGGGCATTTCGGAAGCTATACGGAAGCAGGTGAAAACATGAAATAATTTTGATGTGAGTGCGATAAGAAACTTCAGGGCGGCATATGCGGGTACACAGGTAGCGGTAGTAAGACTCCCTGCGCTGGAAGCAAGGATACTGCTAGATGAGCGAAAGATTAGGATAGGCTGGGAAGTCTGCAGATTAAGAGAAAAACTTAATTTAAAAAGGTGTTTCAGGTGCCTGGAATATGGGCATCTTCGCACAGACGTGCGACAAGGCTCCCTCTTGTGGTGCTTGCAAGCTAAACCTGAATCATTGCGAAGCTGCGCAAGACTTGCTTAAACAAACCGTCTTTGAAGAGAAGGTGGACGTAGCAATACTGTGCGAACAGTACGAAAACATAGACAACGCCACATCTCTGATCTCTATACGCATAGTGACCACCTAGCCATCATAATGGAGATCGAAAAATCCAGGAGTGAAATGTACACGCATGCAAAGACAGTACAGACAAATGGATGGAAAGCCGAAACGTTCGACGAAGATATCTTTCGACTTATGCTGGATGACAACATTGCAAATGTGGAAGATACGGAACGGCAGGCGGAGATATTGGTGAGGCATGTCAACAAAGCCTGCGACGCTGCAATGTGCAGAAAAAAAACAAGGCGCTAACGCTTACATACAGCCTGCATACTGGTGGAATAGTGCAATCGACAGCCTGAGAACTGATTGCAACAAAGCCAGGCGTTCCTGCCAGAGAAGACGGAGTTCACCAGAATACGAAAACCTGCACGAAGGATTTAAAAAGAAAAGCTGTGAGCTCAAGAAAGCTATTTAAAGAAGCAAACTCTCCTGCTTCAAAGAATCCATGGGGCGATGCGTACAAAGTTGTGATGATAAAATTCAAAGGCAGCAAAGGGAGAACACCAACCTGTCCCACCTTACTGAAAAACATCGTGGAAACACTTTTCCCTACGCAGAGGAACGAAGAACCTACACTATCAATTATATCTACGGTACTAGACGTACCACTGGTCACCGACGATGAAGTAATAGATGCCGCCAAAAGGTTTGGAAACACCAAAACACCGGGTCTGGATGGAATCCCCAACAAGGCCCTGAAAAGAGCTATAACACACAAAGGGAGCCACTTTTCAGAGCTCTTTACCCGTTGTTTGCGAGCAGGTGTCTTTCCTAAAATATGGAGAAAGCAGCGATTAGTACTTTTGCAGAAGCCAAATAAACCGGCTGGAGAACCAAGCTCATACCGTCCGCTCTGCATGATGGACACGCTTGGATGTGTACGACTGGAGAAGCATCTGGAGCAAGAATATCCAGGACTCGCCGAAAACCAATTTCGTTTCCGTAAGCACAGGACAACCATCGCGATCACAAAAGTGACAAATGTGACAAGCAAGGCCATCGAAGGAACGAGGTGGATGTATGGTACAAAAAAATATTGTGCAGTCGTAACATTTGACGTAAAAAATGCGTTCAACTCTGCATATTGGCCATATATAATGAGCGCTCTCGAATTCAAAAGAACACCAAAGTATTTGTTGAGAATTATCTCCAAATACCTTTCGAATAGGCTGTTACTCTATGATACCGATGAGGGACCGAAAAAGTAAAGGGTGATGGGAGGGGTACCTAATAAGTTAAGAATAAACAGCTGGCTCACGGCGAAAAAGCTCCAACTAGTAGCCCAAACAACGGAAGCAGTGCTAATTACCAGAAGAAAAAAAGTGGAAAACGCTACTTTTAATATTGATGGCTATAGTATAACGACTCAGCAGTCGTTAAAATACCTAGACACGCGACTTAACTATTACACGCGTATTGAAAAAGCATGTGCAAAAGCGACGCGAATAACGGTGGCCCTATCGAGTATGACAGGCAATATTGGAGGATCAAGCCAGAGCAAACGAGCACTCTTGACTAAAGTGAGTCAGTCGGTGCTGATGTAGGCGGCGCCCATATGGGGATCAGCAGTGGGTAATAAGACATACGTGAAGAAAGCAAGATCTCTGACTCGGCTTAATGCAATAAGAGTTATTTGTGGATTCCGCACGGTGTCGCACGAGGCGGCTGGAGTCATAGCGGGCATCATACCACCGGACATAATGGCATTAGAGATCAGAAGAGTTTACGAGAAAACAAGAAGCGTTGGAAGGCGTCTTACAACAGCAGAACGAAATAAAGAAAGGGAGGACAGTTTATGGGAGTGGCAGAGGCGCTGGGACATGGCAGAAAATGGAAGGTGGACATATAAGCTAATCAGAAAGGTGAAAACATGGGTGGAGAGGAAGAACGGCGATTCTAATTACTACCTGACTCAATTCCTGACAGGACACGGAGGCTTTCGAGAGTATCTCTATAAAAACGGTCACGATAGCGGGACGGAATGTTCATTCTGCGGAAATGACAGCGAGAACGCGCAGCACATTTTCTTTTACTGTCCGAAATTTGAAGCAGAAAGAAACGATTTGGAAATTATTATCAACGAACGTATGACTCCAGAGAATATAGTGCACCACATGATAAAAAGCAAAACCGTGTGAAATAAAGTGAAGAATTGGCCCGCAGTTGCCCTACAGGAACTGAGAAACAAAGAAGGGCAACGAAATAGCTAGAGCAGAAGAAGTAGGGAAGAGTAGTCCAGAAAGGAGCCCATGAAGAGCCGATTTGGCTGACCCTGGTCCTACGAAGAAATGCTTAACGGTAGTACCGTAGGATTAGTGAACCGCAGTCGGAGTTAGGGTTTAGTACGTAGGTGTACTGTTATGCAAGTTCAGCATGGTAAGATTATCCATACTGGGCGCGGTCCCGAAAGAGGTGTACCCTTAGCGTGCAGTATGAATCGTGCATGCTGTCTGGGACTGACGATATCTATGAAAGATTCCCCCTTCGAAATAAAATAAACACACACACATACATACTTACATAAACAAACAAATAGGAATGCAATAGATGCAGACGAGCAAATGTATACAAATGCATTTGCTGATAAAATATACATCTACTTTTAGATAAGACCTACGCACATATTATGTGTTATGCGTTGGTCTGATAATTAATTTAAAAACATAGGCTAAGAATTTTGTATAAAAGGCTCAACAAAAAGAAAATCAGATTTGAAATACAATCTCAGCCGATTGTCCTCACTTCCATTGCCGCTCGAACAGCTTTGCCAGTAAACCATCGTAAATATGTATATAGGGGACTTTTTTCGTAGACGATTCAATTATTTAGTACTTTACACTTTTAGTCTACTATATTACTAAAGTACAGTAAGTTCTGCTATATCCTATCGATGTCACTTTTCGAACTGATTCTGCGAGGACGTAGCGCGTAATTATTGCGCACTCCTTCTTTATAGCACAAACAGCCAAGAACGTAGACCCGTGACCCGTGTCAGCTGCTACGACCTATCTTATGGGCGCGCAATGTAAGTGAACAGCGAAAAACGCCACTCCCTTCTCTCTTTGCTGTAGGATGCCATTAGAATCCACGGCATTGGGATTTTTGCCGTAGAAACCTATCAGCTGAGTGGTCTCTCACAACGCAGGGTTGTCAATTTCGATATAGTAATTATGAAAGTTGTATTCAATATGTTTGAAATTTTCTTAAAATAACTCAAAATCAGAGTCGGATGCTATTATTTATAAATATACAAATTATTTTTAATAGTTTGTTTTCAGTTTTTATATTATGAAAAATTGTAATTGAAAACTTAGATGTGTGCAAAACTGTATATGCGTACTGAGCAGTGGCAACATTGTTCCAATGAAAACAAACAAAGATGGCTGATTTCTGCGTTTTTACCACGGGCTCAAATTTTAATACATTTTTCTCTCTAAGGAAGGCCCTGGAAAGAGAGGATTAGCGTTTTTGGCTGTTTCTGGTATAAAAAGGACCTAACGGTTCCTGGCTCTCTCTCTGTTCACAGAATACAATCAGACCACACTCCGTAACAGTTTCTCTAGTTCTGTTGCTATGATTATTTGCGCATTTACAATCCAAAGTACCGTAATATATGCCGCTTATGTGTCGTCTATTTCAAATAACGCTCTATCACTTACAGTTTTCTACTGTTGTTTACTTAGATATAAAATACAAGTACTACCGCTCCGCATTTCGTTAACTTTTCTTCACATACATACATAAAGTTTGAGGTTTCTAGACAAAATTAAGTAATAGTCAAAAATAAACAACAGATTCTTGATAACATTATTACATTTTCTTCCTAACCATATTTTACAATTCATGCTAATTTAATTATCTCCATCAACTGGTGTATTTCCTTTTACACCCCTTTACAGACCCCGCCATAACAAGGTCATCTGTTATGGTGCGATCATTATATCCCTTCTGGGGATTCCAATGAACCTGCCGTGCCATTTATATCTTCCGACCCCCCATTCAAGTCCATCTGTTATAGTGCGGCCATTATATCTCCTCTTGGGATTTTAAAACAGCAACTGTGCCATTTTTTATTTTTATTTCCCACTTAGAAATCAAACGCATCTCCTCTTGAGTCGTACAAATCTACTTCTTTACTTATTTGTCTATTTGGTATTGCTCTCAAAAATTCATGCGTATACTTACTAAATATATGTTCTTTTGCCTGTTAATGGTTTTTTAGCAACGTTAGGTTACGTTATATTTCGTTATTTTTGCCTTATGCTTATCAATCTCAAGTTTGTCATAACTGGCATTAACTTCCATTTTTTTCGTTTACTTATTTTCTTAAGGATTCCCTATCAATTAAATTATCCACTTGTTCACCTATTGGCAATAGGCCGAAAGGTCTAGCTTCTCTAACGATTAGCACCCGTTAAACCGAAAAATAAAGCAGAACTCTAAGAGAAGGTTTAAAAGTCTGGTATTCTGTTCCACAGGTCACTTTCGGTAGCCTAATTAGGTCTATGCCTAGAAGCTGTCCATCTGTATTATACGATAAAGGGTACACTACAAAATATCAACAAATTTTTCTATTACATAGTTCTCTGAAAAAAAAAAATATTTTTTTTTTATGTAAGATATTTTGATTCCTTTTTTTGTTCTCCGAATTTTTGTAATATTTATGAATTGTTTTTTCTCCAATCTTTTTACTGCTAGCAATAACACGTGACATGAAGTAAATAGCACGATTCCGATTACTTTGGCGGTCGGGTAAAAAATACGAATTTCGGTATAAATGGTGTATGAACGGATAGGGGAGCTTCTCCAGAGAGGGAATATGCAAAAATAATGTTGCTAATTCTTATATTTTTTTAAATATTCTCGATTAAAAATTCAAAAATTTGTATGAATAACACTGGCTAAATGAGTTAAGTTTCCCGCCCTCATACACCACTACACCACACAGCACACCACTCACAAGCAACACTGGCACACGCACCACACTTGGAGACAATATCGATTGGAAACAGTACTCTACACACACACACACACACACCAATACACGCCGCACGTCAACCCACCAAAACTCTCCACAGCCCAACGATCAAAAATCTTCGTCCTGGAAGAGGCCGCCCCTTTTCGATCACAATTTTCGATACGTAAACATCGGCGGACGTTTTATACCTTTTTTCATATTCGGCACGCAGCTAAAATAACTTTTTATAATTTGAATATTCGACACGCAGCAAAAAACATCTTTTTTTTACATCTGGCAATCTTCGGCACGCAGCTCAACCATCTTTTTCACATCTTGCGATCTTCGGCGAGGCAGTTCAATCAACATTAATATCATAATTTACGAGTGTCTCCTTTCTATAATTGTGTAAACCTAGTAAGACAGCGTCCACTGGTATCCGACCAGGGAGTCAATCAATTTCATTCCTCTTTACAAACATAGATTCTCACGCCTCCACTGGTATTCGACCAGGGAGATTTTTTATTATAACATTTGTAATTTTTTCAAATAAAATTGTGGTCCCTTTTTAAGTAAAGCATTGCGTTCAGAGAATCTTCTTTCCGGAGTCAGTGAGAAAGTAAGTGTTATTTATATAAACACTTAGTAAATAAGTTCATATTTTTTTCACTTTTTATTTTGTTATATTTTAGCTAAATTTATTAATTTAAAAATCACTTAGCACATTCATCGTTGCCACATCTTAAACACCACATTTCGCATGATTCTTGGTTTTATATTAACTATAATAAAAAATACTTTCCAATATTTTTCAAGGTATAATTGAGTTGTGAACACTTTTTCCTTATACATACATATGCACATACATACATGTGTATGTATATGTATATGAGATTTATATTTAATAGACATATACAAATAAGTAAAACTCTATGATAATATTATAAAATTTATATCATATCGTGGTAACTGAAGTACTTTCGCGTAGTACGCCTTTCTGCGCTGCCGGCCACCGGCCGCTGTTTAACACGTTGGCTGCCAATGTATCACCGGTGATCACAACAAAAAACTACCCCCAGGTGTCAGTGTATCACCGGTGATCACAGCAAAAAACTACTCCCAGGTGCCAATGTATCACCGGTGATACACGCCTAGGCCTCTAGAATTTAGGGGCTGGGGCCTTAACGGAAGGAGTTTTAAGAAAGACGTAAGTTAATTTTAAAAGAAAAAATATTTAATTTCATAGTAAAACACAAATTAAAAAATAATACTCAATCATAAATAGGAAACTGCAATTCATTCCTGTAAACAAAAAAAAAAAAATATATATATATATACATATATATATAAATTCAATGTATTTGCTGAAAATGATTGAGGCATAAGAATGGAGACCGAGGACATTGTCCGCAGCATGTAGATACAAGTTTGGCCTTCTTCCTTGCAGCTGACGAAGAGGTTGCAGTCTTCAGTTCAGAATAGCAGCCTCCGCAGCGATATCTCTTTCGCCTTTCGTCCTTTGTTACTTCCACTGATGTCGTCAAAATGTGCTTGCCTTGAGGAGGTGTTCACGAAATTAAAGCGCTATTTTTAATATTATTATTAGCTAATTTAAGTGGAAGAGTTAAGTTTAGAATTATATTTTGCCGAAATTCAGATATTTTCATATTGGAATTACTTTCGTTATACAAAATATATGCATTTACAACTGCCGTATTTAAAAGAATATCAAAAGCAACTTTATGAAACCAGCGAGTAGTTTTATGGAGAGGACTAAAGTAACTAGCCATTTGATCAGACAAATCTATTCCTAAAGTGGGGAAAAAATCAGTAAATATTTACGTATATAAATAAACAGATTTTTAAAGCTCTCAACAAACCTTGTTTGCATTTGTTGTAATCCATTATTACATTCGGTTTTAAAACATCTTGGCCGAGTCTATTCTTTTTATTTGAAGGTACAAGTGATCCGTTGTTTACAGTGGACAAGAAACGAACTTCTCTTTTATCCCTCCAGTACCCGACTACGATTCCAGATCTTTCGAAAGTAACATTATCCCCTCTTTTCAGCGGCCTAGGCAATTTAGGTAAGCCTCTCCGGTTTTTTCTTAGAGTTCCCTGTAGATTCGTTTTTCTATTTAAGAGAGCATTGCCCAATTCGATAGAAGTATAATAATTGTCGACCGTAGGTGTACAATTCTCTCCAAAATAACCTTCCATCAGTTGAAGGCAAATATTCGTTGCAAGAGAAAGCCCCGTGGTTGTATTTGATTTTCCAGTATAGAGTTTCAAATTATATATGTAACCTTTTGTATCTGCCAATTTGAACACCTTGATGCCTTACTTATGTGCTTTGCCAGGAAGGTATTGCCGAAATCGTAAACGGCCACGGAAAGGTATCATACTTTCATCAATAACAAGGTTTTTTTCAGCTGGTTTATTTCGTTTAAAGGTTACAATTGATTCCTGCAAGAGCTTGTCAACTTTAAAAGTTTTAGACACTTTTTCAGACAACTGAGCGTTATCTGAAAAGTGAATACGTTTTATCATGATCTGGAACCGGTTACGAGCCATAACGTGTGGGACGAATGGATTTTTGAACAAGGTAGTTGCTTTCCAATAGTCCTCCATTGAAGGGTATTTTACCATACCCATATACATGACTATGGCAAAAAACTCCATGATCTCCTTACGATTCGTGTCCTTCCACTTATTCATCCAGCTGCTGCTGCGAGTACTAATCCCACATATTTGATAATTAGTATTTCTATTTGTCTCTTGAACAATAATATCCAAGATATCATCGGTCAAAAATACTAATAATAGGGTAGACTTATGCATCCCTCAAAGTCGCTCCGGTGGCAGGCGAATCCCATTCTGTCGTAGTTCCCGTCTGATCTTCATATACGATATTACTAAAACTCACATCTTGGTCTTCTAGGAAACTGTCATCACTCGATGTATCACTGCTGGAATCTGGGATGTACAATTCTTCATCTGGACTAATATCGTGTCCACTATCACAGGAATCTTCTGCTGATTCCAACACCTCCCGTATTTCCTCGGAATTCATAACTTCACAACTTCACTTCACTTTCTCACTGAGTACTTGAACTGTATTCTATGAACTCTAGCTTCACACTGATTTCCATTTCGCAATGTGATCACCGGTGATGCACATTTCAAAAAATAAATAACAGTTAAAAAAACAGCAAGTATTCACCGGTGATCACAGCAAAAAAACATTCTCAAATGCGTCGGGAGCATGACTTTTATTCATGGTAAAAAAATCCCGTTGTATCTCAAAGCACAACATGTATTTTTTTGCTTGGCAACTGGGAGTAGTTTTTTGCTGTGATCACCGGTTATCCACTGGCACCTGGGGGTAGTTTTTTGTTGTGATCACCGGTGATACACTGGTTGAGCCAATACTTATCTTAAAACAAAGCAAATGTATCTAAGCAAACAATATACAGTCGGAGCGGTAGTACTTGTAATTTGGATGTTAGTGTACATGCGTATGCCCGAGTGCAAATATTTTGTAGGTAACTGTATGTGGCAGGGCATTATTTGAATTAGGCGACGCATTGTCGGCATATATTACGGTACTATAGATTGTAAATACGCAAATAAGTATAGTAGCAGGAATATAGAAACTATTAATGAGTGAGGTCTGCTCATATTCTGTGAACAGAGAGAAGAGAGACAGGATCCGTTAGCTACTTTTAGAGTATTAAAGGGATGCGCAATAACTAGGCGCTGTGTTCTCGCAGAATCAGTTCGAAAGTAATAAAGAGTACACATTTCGGTGCAGCTCAAAATATATTCTTTTGACTCATTTTTACTTGTGGTAAAAATTAACTCGCGCACATGCAGTATATTGATAAAATCAATATCAATATCAAATCATGCGCATGCATGAGCAAATACATTGCTATCAGAGAGCTGCAACGAGTATGATTAAATCAAAATAAACACTCGTGCCAAAAACACAATCAAATCAATTCAGTTCAGCATAGACAACAGAGAGCTGCAACAAGTATGAGTAAATCAGAACGAACACTCGTGCCAAACACACAATCAAATCAATTCAATTCATCATAGACAACATTGTTCATCAGTTCGAGTACCCGCCAGCGTTAACTGATTTGATGCAACATGAACAATCTGTTCTTCGGCAATCACGATAGAGTAAACGGTATAGCTGGCTTCGGTTTAAACCGTATCATGTCAGTTCATAGCGTTGCGATGATTGTTTGAATCGATGTGAAACTCCGGATAA
This sequence comes from Bactrocera correcta, assembly GCA_027475135.1. Taxonomy (NCBI): domain Eukaryota; kingdom Metazoa; phylum Arthropoda; class Insecta; order Diptera; family Tephritidae; genus Bactrocera; species Bactrocera correcta. The sequence continues at coordinate 20,087,076 of CM050322.1, forward strand.
ATCTGCGAGTACGGCAAGCAACAACAATTTTTTACTGGATTGATTTGAATGATGTGTGGCAGGAAATGTATCAGCATGGAAAATGTGCGCATGCTACAAATTTTCGATGCGTAAACAATGAAAATTCCATCGAGTACGTGCATACATATGTATATACATACATTTGTTGTGTGTATATACTCGATGGATGGTGTATGTATATACATATGTATTTGAAATAGAATAGAAGTGCACGAGTAAATCATTGCTTAGAAGATGCTGTACAAACCAAACGCTGTCGATCATTGAAGCATGAGTTTGCATCAATTCGGGTATTGTTTGCTAATGCTACCGTTGATAAACAAATCATGTGTAAGCTGATCGCTAGTGATTCAAAGTTGTTCTGTATCGCTGATTTGAAGACAAACGGTTCGTTTCCTGTACATCAGAGAGCTGCAACGATCACAATTTTTTCAATCACACCCGATCATTGACTCAGATTTTTTGTGACGGAAAACTTTGCTTCAACAAAATTGAATGATCGTAAGCCAGCGTGCTCGAAGCGAACAATCAGTTTCAATCACTGTTGCTTGTTTCGTAGTGATTTTTCTCGATCGAACGCTTTGTGTGAGCAGCAAAGAATGTTCGAGAATGCTGCTAGCATTCAGCTCGATCACAATCATACCGTTTGGTCATACCAGATGGTTCGATGGAATCTTTGCTCATTTTAAATTTATTATTTTAATTGATATATAAAATTTATGCCACAATTATTATATGTATAGTAGTACAAAAATATGAATTCTTATTTTTCCCAGAGCCTTTCTGCGCTGCCGGCCACCGGCCGCTGTTTAACACGTTGGCTGCCAATGTATCACCGGTGATCACAACAAAAAACTACCCCCAGGTGCCAGTGTATCACCGGTGATCACAGCAAAAAACTACTCCCAGGTGCCAATGTATCACCGGTGATACACGCCTAGGCCTCTAGAATTTAGGGGCTGGGGCCTTAACGGAAGGAGTTTTAAGAAAGACGTAAGTTAATTTTAAAAGAAAAAATATTTAATTTCATAGTAAAACACAACTTAAAAAATAATACTCAATCATAAATAGGAAACTGCAATTCATTCCTGTAAACAAAAAAAATATATATATATATATATACATATATATATAAATTCAATGTATTTGCTGAAAATGATTGAGGCATAAGAATGGAGACCGAGGACATTGTCCGCAGCATGTAGATACAAGTTTGGCCTTCTTCCTTGCAGCTGACGAAGAGGTTGCAGTCTTCAGTTCAGAATAGCAGCCTCCGCAGCGATATCTCTTTCGCCTTTCGTCCTTTGTTACTTCCACTGATGTCGTCAAAATGTGCTTGCCTTGAGGAGGTGTTCACGAAATTAAAGCGCTATTTTTAATATTATTATTAGCTAATTTAAGTGGAAGAGTTAAGTTTAGAATTATATTTTGCCGAAATTCAGATATTTTCATATTGGAATTACTTTCGTTATACAAAATATATGCATTTACAACTGCCGTATTTAAAAGAATATCAAAAGCAACTTTATGAAACCAGCGAGTAGTTTTATGGAGAGGACTAAAGTAACTAGCCATTTGATCAGACAAATCTATTCCTAAAGTGGGGAAAAAATCAGTAAATATTTACGTATATAAATAAACAGATTTTTAAAGCTCTCAACAAACCTTGTTTGCATTTGTTGTAATCCATTGTTACATTCGGTTTTAAAACATCTTGGCCGAGTCTATTCTTTTTATTTGAAGGTACAAGTGATCCGTTGTTTACAGTGGACAAGAAACGAACTTCTCTTTTATCCCTCCAGTACCCGACTACGATTCCAGATCTTTCGAAAGTAACATTATCCCCTCTTTTCAGCGGCCTAGGCAATTTAGGTAAGCCTCTCCGGTTTTTTCTTAGAGTTCCCTGTAGATTCGTTTTTCTATTTAAGAGAGCATTGCCCAATTCGATAGAAGTATAATAATTGTCGACCGTAGGTGTACAATTCTCTCCAAAATAACCTTCCATCAGTTGAAGGCAAATATTCGTTGCAAGAGAAAGCCCCGTGGTTGTATTTGATTTTCCAGTATAGAGTTTCAAATTATATATGTAACCTTTTGTATCTGCCAATTTGAACACCTTGATGCCTTACTTATGTGCTTTGCCAGGAAGGTATTGCCGAAATCGTAAACGGCCACGGAAAGGTATCATACTTTCATCAATAACAAGGTTTTTTTCAGCTGGTTTATTTCGTTTAAAGGTTACAATTGATTCCTGCAAGAGCTTGTCAACTTTAAAAGTTTTAGACACTTTTTCAGACAACTGAGCGTTATCTGAAAAGTGAATACGTTTTATCATGATCTGGAACCGGTTACGAGCCATAACGTGTGGGACGAATGGATTTTTGAACAAGGTAGTTGCTTTCCAATAGTCCTCCATTGAAGGGTATTTTACCATACCCATATACATGACTATGGCAAAAAACTCCATGATCTCCTTACGATTCGTGTCCTTCCACTTATTCATCCAGCTGCTGCTGCGAGTACTAATCCCACATATTTGATAATTAGTATTTCTATTTGTCTCTTGAACAATAATATCCAAGATACCATCGGTCAAAAATACTAATAATAGGGTAGACTTATGCATCCCTCAAAGTCGCTCCGGTGGCAGGCGAATCCCATTCTGTCGTAGTTCCCGTCTGATCTTCATATACGATATTACTAAAACTCACATCTTGGTCTTCTAGGAAACTGTCATCACTCGATGTATCACTGCTGGAATCTGGGATGTACAATTCTTCATCTGGACTAATATCGTGTCCACTATCACAGGAATCTTCTGCTGATTCCAACACCTCCCGTATTTCCTCGGAATTCATAACTTCACAACTTCACTTCACTTTCTCACTGAGTACTTGAACTGTATTCTATGAACTCTAGCTTCACACTGATTTCCATTTCGCAATGTGATCACCGGTGATGCACATTTCAAAAAATAAATAACAGTTAAAAAAACAGCAAGTATTCACCGGTGATCACAGCAAAAAAACATTCTCAAATGCGTCGGGAGCATGACTTTTATTCATGGTAAAAAAATCCCGTTGTATCTCAAAGCACAACATGTATTTTTTTGCTTGGCAACTGGGAGTAGTTTTTTGCTGTGATCACCGGTTATCCACTGGCACCTGGGGGTAGTTTTTTGTTGTGATCACCGGTGATACACTGGTTGAGCCAATACTTATCTTAAAACAAAGCAAATGTATCTAAGCAAACAATATACAGTCGGAGCGGTAGTACTTGTAATTTGGATGTTAGTGTACATGCGTATGCCCGAGTGCAAATATTTTGTAGGTAACTGTATGTGGCAGGGCATTATTTGAATTAGGCGACGCATTGTCGGCATATATTACGGTACTATAGATTGTAAATACGCAAATAAGTATAGTAGCAGGAATATAGAAACTATTAATGAGTGAGGTCTGATCATATTCTGTGAACAGAGAGAAGAGAGACAGGATCCGTTAGCTACTTTTAGAGTATTAAAGGGATGCGCAATAACTAGGCGCTGTGTTCTCGCAGAATCAGTTCGAAAGTAATAAAGAGTACACATTTCGGTGCAGCTCAAAATATATTCTTTTGACTCATTTTTACTTGTGGTAAAAATTAACTCGCGCACATGCAGTATATTGATAAAATCAATATCAATATCAAATCATGCGCATGCATGAGCAAATACATTGCTATCAGAGAGCTGCAACGAGTATGATTAAATCAAAATAAACACTCGTGCCAAAAACACAATCAAATCAATTCAGTTCAGCATAGACAACAGAGAGCTGCAACAAGTATGAGTAAATCAGAACGAACACTCGTGCCAAACACACAATCAAATCAATTCAATTCATCATAGACAACATTGTTCATCAGTTCGAGTACCCGCCAGCGTTAACTGATTTGATGCAACATGAACAATCTGTTCTTCGGCAATCACGATAGAGTAAACGGTATAGCTGGCTTCGGTTTAAACCGTATCATGTCAGTTCATAGCGTTGCGATGATTGTTTGAATCGATGTGAAACTCCGGATAAATCTGCGAGTACGGCAAGCAACAACAATTTTTTACTGGATTGATTTGAATGATGTGTGGCAGGAAATGTATCAGCATGGAAAATGTGCGCATGCTACAAATTTTCGATGCGTAAACAATGAAAATTCCATCGAGTACGTGCATACATATGTATATACATACATTTGTTGTGTGTATATACTCGATGGATGGTGTATGTATATACATATGTATTTGAAATAGAATAGAAGTGCACGAGTAAATCATTGCTTAGAAGATGCTGTACAAACCAAACGCTGTCGATCATTGAAGCATGAGTTTGCATCAATTCGGGTATTGTTTGCTAATGCTACCGTTGATAAACAAATCATGTGTAAGCTGATCGCTAGTGATTCAAAGTTGTTCTGTATCGCTGATTTGAAGACAAACGGTTCGTTTCCTGTACATCAGAGAGCTGCAACGATCACAATTTTTTCAATCACACCCGATCATTGACTCAGATTTTTTGTGACGGAAAACTTTGCTTCAACAAAATTGAATGATCGTAAGCCAGCGTGCTCGAAGCGAACAATCAGTTTCAATCACTGTTGCTTGTTTCGTAGTGATTTTTCTCGATCGAACGCTTTGTGTGAGCAGCAAAGAATGTTCGAGAATGCTGCTAGCATTCAGCTCGATCACAATCATACCGTTTGGTCATACCAGATGGTTCGATGGAATCTTTGCCCGTTCCCACGACAGTCGGGTCTACGTAACCGGAACGGACCCGGATTTTTATCCGGCCAAGGACTGTCAACTCGGCAGAATTCTGCCGCTACAACAACAACATGGAATCTTTGCTCATTTTAAATTTATTATTTTAATTGATATATAAAAATTTATGCCACAATTATTATATGTATAGTAGTACAAAAATATGAATTCTTATTTTTCCCAGAAATACATTTGTAAAAAATGACCTTCATCCTTTGTTATTATCTTAATTTTCCCAGACATTTGTAAAAAAAGGATCTTAATCCTTTTTATATATTCAACATAAAAGATTTAAGGAGTTCAAGAGCTCAAAACGTGCGCTACATCATATGTACATACAAACTATGTATATACATACATATTCGCAGGGCAATTCTCGATTTGATTGGTTCAATCACAATCTATTCAAACGCACAGTTGATTGATGTCTGAGTTTTCGTGCATCGTTGGACTTGATCGTCTTTTTCTGTACAATCACTTCCAATCATCATACCGGAACCAACCAATCAGTTTCAATCAGTAAGCAGAGCAATCCAATCAACTGATCGAACTCCTTCGTTTTGAGCACGAAACTCGATCGAACAATTTTGTTGCGAACCGCTGTGCTGAGTTGTGACCGTTTTGAGCGAGGCTGATCAAACCGAATTGATCATACTCAATGCAGGTCTCTGCTGTACATGAATCGAACTGACAGAATCAGACAGAGTAACGTATCAATACCCGATTATGAAAAAAAATTTATTATCCGTTGCATTTCTCTGATGAGTATATAAGATTAATATGATAGAAGATGTATATATTGTTGCGATAAATTTTATTTCGATTAGTAAGTAATAGAATACAATAATATTTATTAGAGAAATAAATTGAGTAAATCCAAACAAAATGATAGAAATTCAAGTTGACTATTAATATTACGAGTACTTTGCATGCACACATACAAATTAGCAAAATTATACTCATATCAATAAATATGATTGTATATAAACCTATAAAAATATAAGCCATAAGGCCAAATATGAAAGGGATGATCCAATTATTGTATCATATTTTACACTTCTTAACTTTGTAACACCAAAAGTGACGTTCCGAAGTAAAAAATCATATATGGGGAAAAATTGTATATGTATACAAAAACATTTGAAGAAAGCTAATTGCCTAGAATTCAGTGGCAATATTAAACGTTTGTTTTTTAAATATTTTTTGAACATTGGTTTTTTATATATGAATTGTTTTGACAATTAACATAAAAAGTAGTCCATGTCCATCCCTTGGTTCTACGCTCGACCCCACCAATTTTTAATTTTCAGTTATAAATTACAGAATTGACGGTGATCCTTCAAAAAAAAAAGGCATCTGTTCCATAACGAAATAAAGTTTCGTTTTTATGTATAACATAAGCCATATTTTGCTCCAATTCTATTAAAACTTTGCTGAGGTATGCATAATTGTTTAAATATATTTTTATGAAACGTTAAGTCGCATTCAGGAAAAATTTAATGAATCCCCTTAAAGTAATATATAGCGCCCAGCAGACTCCTGGAATCCTTCATCAAAAGTAATATATTAAACAGCAAATTCAAAAACTAGCAATTCTAGTCCCAATTCTTTTAGAAGCGGGATAAAGGCTGGGCGGATTGATCAGAGAGCGAATATTTCTGCCTAGCTCCTTGAGACCGCACTGCTCCTTTGTTGGCGATTCGACAGAAATGGCGAAGCATTGCGAGAGCTAGGAACAATTTACACAGCCGTAGAGGCTAGTTTCTCAGTAGTGTGTAGGCAGCATGGTACCATATAACGTTCTTACAGACCTACGGCCTCAGCAGCTCTTTAGGTGGCTCCATCTATTGAATTTGAATATAGCCTATATATTACATTGCACTTTTTGAGTATTGTAGTTACAACATAGCTTGCAACATTTGTGCTAATACTATAACAAAAAAAAAAAAGAATTTTGTATATATTAAATAAAATATATGAAGGATTACATAAATTAAAGAAGTATTCCTGGTACCAATTAAGCTGATAAAAAAAAAAGTTAATAGGCTGAAAAGGAATATGTGGTTCCCTCACTGTAATATTCGAGTCATATAATATAAACGAGTCATATAATATAAACGAGTCATATAATAATTGTATTCTTGTTTTAAATAGACAGTACTAACCTCATATGAAATTTTCTGTTTAGCAGGTGGCATTCCAGTTTCATCTTGAATCTTCGCTTTTAAATTAGAAACAGTATCTGCGAGCGATAATGAAAATGCAATTGTTTGTCCGTTTAATTTCCACTCCGACTTGTCAACTACATTAGGAATTTGTATTTGAATAGTAATGGGGCTCTGCAAAAGAAATTATTGTAATTTATAATTAAGATGATGATGTAGAGTACTACATCATAAATCATTATTTTATTAACTTAATCGATTTGGTGACATAAAAATCTATACATTCGTATATATACTGTTTTTAAGGAAATACCTTATGTTTCGATATGAACTCTTCTTCTGGAATCAGATTGTCTTCTGATCGAATTTTTTTATTCGGTGGCTCTTCATCTACCGACATTAGTGGAAGGGGCATCATTGCTTGATCCATTATATTTGGTACGGATGGCATTTGCGGTGGACCACCGGATTGTATAGGCATATAACCACTTACGGGATATGGTGGAGCTGAGAGTTTTTCATTATTAAAGCAATTTTATAAATTTGACATATTTCATACCCAACATTGGAGGCGGTGGTCTCATTGGCATCATCATGACTGGTGCAGAAGGTGGCATATTATGCGGAGATGGCTGAGGGTGTGTTTGCTGTTGTGACGATTGCTGTGATTGATGATGATGGTGAGAAACAACATGATGTCCAAGTTGAGAATGACCTTTAATAGATGCTTGATGTGATAGTGGTGGAACCGATATAGGTTTGTTGCTAACTGGTTTAGGTCCAATCTTTTCTTTTTCTTCATCTGGAAGAAGGCCTTTTACCTATTTTTAAATTTTCAGTTATTTAATTAATTATTAAATATATATTTATATATATATACTTTATGAATTTGATGAATCTGGTCTTCTAAAGTAATATTAGCTCGAGCCGCTCGTGTAGCTGCCTCCACGCTTGATGTATGACCATCCCAAGTGACGCGATCATCTTTCTTTGTTTCCTCTTCACCCAATTTCTTTCCAATAACTGTCTCTTCATCGCCAACACCAAAAATATCTGTACGACGTTCTGCTAATTGTTTTAAACTAGCCTCAATAGCAGTACCAGCAGCATATACTGTATCTTGATTAATTTTTTCAACAGTATGTTTATCACGCTGTTCAACCCAACGGGGATCCAATAAACCAATACGCATATGTTCTGCCACCTTTGATGCCGGTATTTTTTCCCCGGTTATTGGAGAAATCAAGTACTCATCTGTGGTTGCTGGCTTCTGTTGTTTTTGCTGAATAGCTTTCGGATCGTATTTCTTAACCACAACCTTATCATGTGTTGGTGGTAGAAGAGGTGTTACTGGTGGCTGCATCTTTGAACTAGATGGAGACTCTTCATCACTAGAGGCTTCGTCCATGTCTTGAACTTGTGTATTATCTTTTTTCACGCTAATTCCTTGTTGATTATATGTAGTGCCTTTCATTTGTATGCCAGTACGATTTTCCATTTGTGACAATTTAAGTCGGACTGTTTCCTCTTGACTATCTTCTTCTTCCGATTCAATTTGCATTTCTATGTCCCCATCTTCTTCCAGCAATCTTTCTTCCATTAGTACACGAGCACCTACTTCTTCTGGTGTTGTTGGTGGTGGAAAATTGCCTGTTTCAAAAGGTTGATAGTCCACTGTTTCAACCACTACGAAATCATGCCAATCTATTTGAGCGTAAGCCACTGAAAAAATGTTCATTAATATAATGTATAATAAAAATGTATCGTATATCGCACCCCTCTCTTTCTCAACTTTCTCCTCTTCACGTCGACGTTGAGCTTCTTGATGCTTTTGCCAATTTGCCCTGTATTTTACTTGCTCTAAAACTAAATTCATACTGCTACGCCCTTCCGAACTCTCTATACGTAATTTGTTTAAAAGATCTTTTGGAGGAATTAATATTTTTGTGTACTGCTCTAATAATTTTGTGAAATATTGAAACAGTGAGTGCTGGGGTCGTAAAAAGTCAAACTGGAAATTACGTTGCTCACGGTTCATGAGATTTGTCAGAAATTGACGACCATTTCGGGCTACAAATTGTGCTGTTAGCTTAACAATGTCTCTGAAAAGTAAATTAAGAAAAATTCAAAATTTATATAAGTTACTTATATACTTACAAATCTAAAGCAGATATAGACGGAGGGTCTGCTATAAACTCAAAATCTTGAGGAGGGTCTTTTGGCACAAATTGTTGCTCAGCTACTTGTTTTAAAAGTTCTTGTTGCTTTTGTTGTGCAGCACTTGTAACAGATAACTGCTTAACACCAGTAATAACACTTGGACCGCCGGACGCATCTGTTTTCAATGAAGTTTCAACAATTGTTGTATATTATTTAAGTACTTTTGATATTTACCCTTTCCCTCCCTAAATTCATTTACTTTGTGCCTATAATACGCATTGTATGGATCCCCTAAACTCAAAAAATTAAATTTTGCATTGCCCAATTCATTTTGTCTGATGCGCGCTTCAAACTCAGGCCCATTTCGAGCGACAAAACTAGCAGTTTTATCAACAATGTCTATTAAAAATAATTTTCTTAGTTAAGGAAAAGAAATATGTATAATGAAGAATTAGATTTCATTGAAATTTATATACGCGACATATTAATATAAATATATTTAATGAAATATGTTAAAAGGATACTCCTCACTTCCGGCGGAGGATATATTATTCCAATTATCGGTCCAGACAAAGTTTTTGATTGATCGTCGCCATTAATAGAATTAATTCCATTATTGTCTACTTCCAAAGATGGCATCTTATTTCAGGATAGTAACTAATTTTTCAGCCTCTTGAATATTTCAGGTCAATAACTTCAATGAGATATAACGAAATCAATTTAAAAAATTATAAAATTACAACTTCAGTTTGTATTACAAATACCGGATTAATATTTTTACATATGTACGTTAACGCATTTTTTAATAACCGAATGTATTTAGAGATGACCGATAACAGTAGTTATAGATACCACATCAGTGTAACGAAAATCTCGACACAATGAAAATTATGTTATACTAACTGTATTGCCGTGCCTATTGACTGTGGAGACACCTTATTGCTCATAGAAAGCAATATATGGAATACTAATTAGTATGTCATATATTGAAAGCAACTTATCTTATTGCTATCTTCGGCACTACGGTCGGTAAATTCAGCCTCCACGAGGAAACATTTTCAAATGGGTTAAGGCTGTAGAACTATATTCCAGCACAAGGCAATCCATCGAAAGACTTGGCTGTCTTCGGATTGAAAAACCACCAACCAGACCGAGCATGATGTGATAGACGGAAGACAAGTCTCCAGTGGTTTAGATGTGCGAGCGCTCCGAAGTCCTAACATCGACTCGGACCACTATCTTGTTGCAGCCAAGATTCGCACCCGTCTCTGTGCAGCAAAAACGCACTCCAAAAAACACAAGAAGGAAGAATGGAATAGATACCGAGAACTGAAAAGGGAAGCGAGATGCGTTTGCAGACAGAAGAAAAAAGAGGCCGAAATTCGTGAGTATGAAGAGCTTGACAAGCTGGCCGACAGGGGTAATGAAAAGATGCCGCGGCTTACTGAAGGTTTCAAGACCGGAGCATACACTTGTAGAACCACCAAAGGTGATCTAGTCACCGATGCCCAGAGCATACTTAAAATATGGAGGGAACACTTCTCCAGCCAGCTGAATGGCAGTGAAAGTACAACGCCAGGAGAAGGCGAACCCGATTCCCCAATCGATGACGATGTATCAAACGTTCTATTGCCCGACCATGAAAAAGTTCGAAAAGCAATTACCCGCCTGAAGAAGAACAAAGAGACGGGGGCCGATGGATTGCCTGCCGAGCCATTCATACACGGCGGTGAATAACTGATAAGGAGCATTCTTTGCAAAATATGGTCGGACGAAAACATGCCCAACGATTGGAATTAGGTGTGCTCTGCCCAATCCACAAAAAAGGAGACCCCACAATCTGCGCCAACTACCGAGGGAAAAGCCTCCTCAACAACGCGTATAAGGTTTTATCGAGCGTACTGTTTGAAAGATTTAAGCCACCCGTCTAAAATTGGATTGAATCTGATCAGTGTTTCATCTTTTCCCGCTTATAGCCCTTTCAGCCAGGGTCTTTACTAAGTTTATAGCTGCAATTTTGGATCTTGCCTTTCTGAATCCCAATTGGTTGGGTGATAACCCACCGGCATCGTCGATTGCTTTACTTAGCCGTTGGTATATGATCCGCTCCAGAATCTTTCCAGCATAGTCGAACATGCAAAGGGGCCGGAAGTGGGACCGTTCGGTCATTGGTTTGTAAGGTTTCGGCAATAATATCAGGTTTTGCCTTTTCCATATGGTGGCAAAGCGGTCTTCCTGGATGCATATATTATACATAGTTCGAAAGGGGTCTATGTTTCCAGCAATTGCTGTTTTCAGCACTGTATTCGGAATTCCATCTGGTCCCGGAGCTTTAGATGGGTTTAACCGTTTGCATGCTTCTCGGACTTCTTCATTCGAAACAGCCGGGATAACCTTGGCTTGTGGTACTCTCACGATCTCCTGATGGAGTGGGGGTTGGATAGGGAAGAGGACCGAAACAATGCTCTCAACTGTTGAGGAGGAGGTTGGCATTTGCCCCTCAGTGCGGAGTTTTAGCTTACCGTTTTGTAAGCGAGTCCCCAAGCGTTGTTTTCGACATCGTCGCACAGTTTAAGGAAGCATTTAAGTTTGCTTTTTTTAAGTGATTGTTTTAGTGATTTTCTTTTCTCCTTAAAGTGCTTTTGGAGAGAGAGGTGTATTCAGGTGTACCACGTGACCTTTGGTATAATCGCCTTGCTTGCTGGCAATCCGCACGTAACCCGGCGATCGTCTCATTTCACCAATATACTGGGGAATGGTGCTTGCGTCGAGACAACTTAGACATTGAAGCGTCGCATACACTCTCAATACAGCTCTTAATCGAATAAGCAGCTTTGTTAACCAACAACAAATTGTCGGGAAGAGTAGTTGGCCTGAAGACTTCTTCAAAAAGGTCTTGGTCGAATGTTGTGGGTCGCCAGTTAATTCTTTTTAGGGTCGGTAAACGCTGTCGTTCGTGTGTGGTATCTATTTCGAATATAATTGCATAGCGATCGCTGAAAGTGTAATGATCACTAATTTCCCAGTGAGATTTGCGAATTAAGCTCGAGTGTACGAACGTTAAGTCTATCACAGATTGTCAGCCACCTTTGTTAAATGTGCATTGGTTGTCAGCATTTAAAGCTTAAAGTATAGAGAAGGTGCAGGTTCGACTGCGAACATTTGTTAGATTTGTAGTGAGAAATTCACCTCACTACTACCAAAGAATTTAAAGCATAGAGAAGGTGCATATTTCATTAGAAATGATCATTGGAAGAAATGATCCTACGACAAAAGGAGGTACGACTATTGATGCGGTATTCGTGTGAAATATAGATAAAATAGATGTAAGACATTTCATAATTGATGACGCGAACACTTGTACTCGTACATTGTAGAATCAAACAAGTAACAAAAGAATCATATGGTCGTCAACAGCTGAGATCACCTCATTGAAATAGTTGATTTTTCGGCACAGAGATTTAAATAAAAGGTCTTAAAAATAGTAAAGAGGTTGCAATATAGGCCCGTTACCGATATTTTTTGGGTGTTCGGCTCCACAAGATACCTATTTTCACCCATATAATATATACAATACCAAACAAAACTACTTATAATAATTTAAACAAATAAAGATATATTCTTCAAATATTTTTAATAAAATAAGAAAGATTTACCAATATTTTGATGCAATAAATAAAATTTTAATCAAAACTAAGTAAATTAAGTACATCTTAATGAATTTTAATAATCGAAATATATTTGAAAATTTAACAAAAACGTACTTAAAATAATAAATTGGATAGCATAAATCGGCAACACACTCTTGCCTCTTCTAAGGCATTTGGCAGTTTTAGTAGTAGAATATTTAGGAAACCCTAATGAAGTGCCTGGCCTTTCGCCCTGAGTCTCCCTCATTCTATGGCATTCTTAATTTAATTTCTGTCATTTTATAAGCTTTCGCCAGTGTGAAAATTATAGGATTTGTTACTTGTAGGCTTATACAATGCACTTTTCAGACGTGATTTAAATTGATTTGATTTATTAAAGTGCTAATTTATACCATGTTCAGACCGAAAATTTAAAGGGACTAGATTACATTTAATTACATTCACTAATCAGCACATTCCCACTGCCGCTGAAAAGATGAAAAACAGCTGTTTTTGCCATTCAAGAATTCACATCGCTCAATATTTATCAAAAGAAAACATTTTCAATAGTATTTTGTAAAAAAAAGCCGTATTCTTTTAAATATTTTCCATACAATGAAAATAATGGACGAACTTTTTCGTTTGGGAAGTCTATTTTCAGGTCAAATTGGATTTATTGCTGTAAACAAATTTTTTGTTTACATTTTTTCTTCTTTGTAGTGTCTAAATCAGCTGTGATATGTAATAGATTTCCTGCTGACAAGTAGATGGCGCAAAATCAGAGTCGCACAGAGAGATTTAGCGTGGATCAGTTTCAAATCACTCCGATGAAGTGATTTTGAACTGTAATTTTTGTATTACGAAATCTTGATAAATTTATAAGATTAGTGGGATAAACCACTCAACAGCCGAAATCGTGTGATTAAGTGTCGGTCTGAACATGGTATTAGATCGATTTACCATGCAAAATAAAAATCTTATTTTACCACCGAATTCTTAATCGAACTCCAATCGAGTTGTTACTCACATGGAACTGACCACATCGAAAGTTTGCTACATTTAACTCTGCGGCATAGATATCTTGATACGAGACTCTTTGGTTCGAGGGAGAGCTGTCAAAACTCGAATTTTTTATAACATTTGTCGATGATGCCACTGCTGAAAAATATTAGATTTGGTATATAGTAAATTTTACAAAACACTAAATTAAACACTTTGAAAATGCATACATATATAAATGCTAAAATGCAAAATCATTAATTAATTTACATAAACATTTATTTTTCCAAAATATGTTCGCACAGTTCAATGAAATTTCATTTTACACTTATTTCGTCAAGTAGTCATAGCGCTGCCCTTCTAGCCTTTTTCACTAACTGCTGGGTGACGGCACCCAAGAATGATAGAATACAAGATTACGACGACTGCCATTACGAAACGTCATAGTTCCGTGTTGATAAGAACAAGAGTGAAAAACTGTCAAATGGTTTGCAAATTGTAAACAGAAACACACACACTTTTGTAAATTCGCAAAATATTATTAATTCTTTCGATTTTAATGAAATGTTTTAGTGAAGCGATTGAATATTGTTGAGTGAAATGATTTGAATAATTTCTAAAGAAATATATCGGCCTATTGATAATAAAATTGTCTAATAGTGTTGTTAAGTTGTGATTCAAATGGAGAAGACGTTTCTTGTGTTGTATATAAATATATACATATATTATAAGTTCAGACGTATCAGATGTATGAAATTATGGTAAAAGAATTGTGAAATTATATTGAATATATATTTGTAACATATTTTTAACCTATCGTCAACTAATTCCAAATAAAGTGAATGATTAAATCAATTGTGTTTATGATATTTCAGTCTTTCTTTTATTGTACAAAAAAGATATTTATATTAGTAATAATTCCAATATAAATATGAAAATAAATTAACTTAATCTATAAAACTAAAACTATTTTATTATTTTATTAAGCCTGCGTTTCTTTTTGTGGATTGATTCTTCCAATTCCCTGTTCAACTTTCTTATTTTAAAAACATTCTAGCTCAGAAGAACAACTTTTTGATTCTATTGCTACAATCGATTCGATCCTTTCGATCTTTTAATTGCATAATAATTATTACAACAAGCCACTGCACATTTCATTTAAAAAAATTAATATATTTATGCTTAGAAATTTAAATAAATTCAACAGCACACTTTCTGGTTTTCTTCATTTGAACAATTTTCACACATGCTACTCTATTTATTGTGGATGTGCCTAAAACTACTTATATATTTTCTATTATATATTATTTTGGGAATTTCCAAAAGTGTTTACTTTTCTGTTTACAATTTGTATGCATTTCTATGCTTGTTCTTCTCAACGCAAAACTGTTACGTCACGAAATTGTTCTTGACGGCACCCTGATTGTGTTTTGTTGCCAGCTCAGAAAACAGATCAGGGTGCCTTGCAAGCTGACAAGCGAGAGAGCAAGAAAAGAGATTCTGATCAAGTTATCTATGTCTGCGGGGTTTGGTCCACACCGCAAATTTGGTTGTATGCATGGATAAAATAACCATAACTTGATGAATTTTAATCATTAGAATAAATCCAAAATGACAGCTGATCGTTAATTGGGCCTATCGTTAATTGAGTAGACTGCTGTGCGAGAGAAAAAAACTGGTTCTTCAATTTCAATCTTAATATATTAAATTTATTTGGCTGTGCGAGAAGGCTGGTAGGCTGAAAACCGCTAATAATTCTGGAACATTTTGCACAGTAATATTACACTGAAGTTGGTTAGCAGATTTAAATATATATACATATATGTATAATAAAAGTTCCAAGTTAATGCCTTTACGCTTATATTTATTTTCAATTCCAACAACTTAACGCTTTACTACTTATTATCCGAATTAATATTATCAGGGGTGTTGTGGAATCCAAGACAGAATTGCTTAGCTGACAGAATTGCAAACCAATTCTGATTTTAAGTGGTGTCACAGAATCTGATTGGATTTTCGTCTTTTCGAACATACGCAAAACCAATATTCGAACCAGCTGTTTACTAATGTGACAAAACTTGCAAAGGAATACATACATGCAATCCTATTAAAGTTTTTAATGAGTTCCGAATTAAGGAAAATTTTAATAGATAACCTTTATTGAATGAATAAAGACGCATTTGGGTGTTAAATTTCGTTTTTTCATTTTTACTATTTTTCTTAATTGGCTATCAGGATAGAAAAAAAAACTGAACGTCATATGGAATTTGGGCAAAGTTTATTACCTTTGGCGTTAAATTATCTTCTATTTAAACTAAAAAAACTAAGAAAAGTTAAGTTTGAACATAAATATGTTTAAAGTAAAATTTTTTTAGACCAAAATCTGTCTTTTTTTTATATTTTATAAAAATTTTACACTTTTTATTTTATATTTTCCCAGTTTAACTTGAACATAAGTTATTGAAAAATATGAATCTCTTTGAATTTTTTGTTTCCGATAGAAATCGCGACCTGCATCCTGCCCGCGTCTGGCATATGCACATGCGATAAGCATCTGGCAATTGCTTTTCAAAGGCAAATGTAAAAGATTTCGTAACAAAAAAATTTGCGGATGATATTTAAATATATAACTATAAATCCCAGAAATTTCGCTTCAATCAATTCTTTTCCTTTCCTTCCCAAAAAAAACAAAAACGATGTTTTTAAGCCTCTAAAAAAGGCTCCCCTCTTAAATATCGGCATTTTTTTATCAAAAACTCAATAATTAAGACATTTCGTGTTTTATTCTTATGTTTTCTCCTATAGAAATAAAGATAAATTAATTCGTAACAATAAAATAACTTGATTTCTTAACTGGCATTTCAAATCTGTGTGCGACTATCTTCTTGATTTGTTTCTGACAGCAAAACTGATGAAATTGGTTTCCGTGACACCCAAAACCGATAAAAATTCTGTTTCGAATATCAAACCAGTAATATCTGAATTCATGACACCTACTGTTTTTTTGATCGGTTTCAATTCTGATTCCGACAACTATCAGATTCTACAACACCCCTGTATATTTCATTTGCTCTTATGACGGCAGCTATGTAGAATACCTACTAGATCATTAACAAAACTTCGCCATTTTGGTAATTTAACGTCGTTTATTTTCTGTTTTGATATCGGTATTCGTCACAAAATTTGGTAGGAAAGCGGCAGAGTCACTTCCACTGAACGATTTTATATGCAACAAATCTTAAGAGAAGTGTACGGTCCGCTATAGAACAGCTATACAAATAACTGGATACAATTGAAATATTTGAAAATTTAGAGCTTTAAAGGTGAAATGAAAATATAGATTGTGACCTCTAACACAAAAAAAGCTTTAAAAAGCATTTTTTAATTTCACTGTGTATTCTTATGTTAACATACCCTGAAAATTTCAAAACAATCGATTCAGTTTTTTTTAATTCCAAAAATCGATATTTTTACTCTGTCACACTAGGCGTGCCCCCTAAAATATTATAATTTTAATTTATTTTAATTACTTTTTGAAAAAAGGAACGAAATGATTACAAATTTTGTAAGATTATGTACGGCTAGAGGAAGTCCTCCAGATCAAGAAACTATACATATACAGTGAATCACAGTTAAAGTAAGCCACCTGTTATTCAAAAACATAGACTCAAATTGTTTATTAACAATCTTGACGGCACCCTTTATTTTTTGCGTTCTTTGTAAATCGAGCCTATTTACACTATCCAACTGTACATTTTTGTTGTTTTAGTCAATAATAGTTCGAAAAGCTTCAAAAAACGACAACAACTGCGTAAGTGCGCGTCACAGTCAAAGTGAGCCATGTAATTTTGTTGTTTTTTAAGTAGCGGTACTTTTTTATATTGAATTTGTATTTTTGCATAAATCTGCTTGTTGATGGATTAGTTTTGTTTTGAAAAGCAATTAGTGAAACGGGTCGGCAAACAAGTGTGGAAATTAGGCAGCGAGTGATAAAACTGTACCAAGATGGCAAATCTCAAAGAGATATAGCGGAATATGTCAATAAAAGTCGGGGAACTGTGCAGCACATAACTCATCGTTTTGTTACAGAAGATAGAATTAAAAATAAGCAGAAAAATAGCAAAAAAAGCATTTACCGAGAGAAAAGAGGCATTTATCGTTCGGGAAATTAAGAAAAATCCCCATCTCAGTGCTCCAAAACTGACCGACATAGTTGGAAACCAATTAAATATCCATGTCAACCCCGAAACAGTAAGAAGAGTCCTCAGGAAGCACGGTTTTAATAGTCGGGTGGCTCGTAACAAACCATTAATTAGCCAGAAAACCCGTAAGAAGCGTCTGGAGTTTGCGAAAAAGTATGTTCTAAAGGACATGAGTTTTTGGCAAAAGGTTTGTGACGTAAATAAGTACTTAAAAGCTACTAATAAAGCCTTTATGTTTTATTTACAGACGAAATTAAATTCAACTTATTTGGCTCAGACGGTAAACAAATGGTTTGGCGGAAAAAGAACTGCGAGCTTCAACCGCAAAATCTTACTTTCAGTATGAAGCACGGAGGCGGCTCCATCATAGTATGGGGCTGTATGGCAGGTGGTGGTACTGGAAATCTTCATCATATTCCAGGCATAATGAACAAATTCGTTTATGTAGATATTTTACGTCAAAACCTTAAGCTGAGTGTCGAAAAACTAGGGATAGAAGGAGATTTTTATTTTTATCAGGACAACGACCCCAAGCACAAATCTTTCGTTGCGCGGGAATGGTTATTGTACAATTGTCCACATGTATTAGAAGTGCTATCACAGTCTCCGGACTTAAATATAATTGAAAATTTATGGACCCTTCTCGATCGGAATGTCCGCAAACATAGGATTTCGTCCACCAAGGACT
Organism: Bactrocera correcta; assembly: GCA_027475135.1. Lineage (NCBI taxonomy): Eukaryota > Metazoa > Arthropoda > Insecta > Diptera > Tephritidae > Bactrocera > Bactrocera correcta. Next base: position 20,105,735 of record CM050322.1, read on the forward strand.
TTTTGAATGCCTTAAACGCGGAGTGGCGGGGAATTCCATCCACATATACATAAATTGTTGGAGTCGATGCCCAGACGTCTGCAAGCCGTTATTTCAGCGAAAGGTGGTCCAACAAAATATTAATGTCTTAGTTATGTTATTTTTATTTTATGTGGCTCACTTTCACTGTGAGGTAAATTTATGAACTTCGTTAGTTTTAATTAATTTTTGTATACTAAATAAAAGCACTATTTGGAAAACATATTGAATTACTGTAGATTAATATCCAGACAATAAAATAATATACACGTTTTTTTTAATAATAGTTGTATTTTAGTGATATTTTTAAAGTTTCCGGTACAAAAATCACTTTAATTCTATATTAAATTTTATTGAAATTCTGTAAGCGGTCTCTAGTCAATATTTGAGACATTTGGAGGTAAAATCTCAATTTGTGACTTGTTACTATTCACTAAAAGTGGCCATACACGACACACATGTGCGTTCGATCTGTATGAAATCCTTTCGCCATACACGACATACAAATCAATTTTGAGTTCGTTCCTCAAATAGTGGACAAGCAAGTGGAAAATTGTTTGTCCTCGATCTTTCCTATTCGGCGACATAAGAAAAATGAGATTTTGTGTGCATACAGCGCCATGTACGACATACATGTGTGCACACTGTGCATACAAAACCAAACATTTTCGCGAACATGGATTGGTATGCGCATAAGCCCATACTCGAGTAAATAACAATCGCACATATACCGATCGAACGCACATGCGTGTCGTGTATGGCCACTTTAAACAGTCTCTAGCGTTACTCTTAAGATATTTAGCGGGATTCTGTAACCAGTCTCTAGTCTCTATTTGAGACATTTTGAGACAAAGTATCAATTTGATACTAGTTACTATTCACTAAACAGTCTCTAGCGTTAGTCTCAAAATATTGAGACTTGGTAATTAGCTGGTCACAAAACTAAAAAGAACTCTTGCTGCCATTTTCAATGTACTGAATAGAGATCATCATAGATATTAATCGATTGTCGTTTTTTTACATTGTGTAAGCAATTCAAACACGAAAAGGTTAAAAATAAATACATTTTACATAAATTTCGTAAATATTATGAAACAAAGTCAACATATATTTTCTTTTTTATTGATAATTATGTTTTTTGACTATGTTATAGAAAATTTAATATTTATTATCGACATATTTATTATCATTCAAGTGTAAAAACATCTCTGAATAATGAAATGTAATAGATTTTGAGACTGTCACTTACAGAATAGCAAAATCGTCTCAAGTCTCAAAAATTGTCTCTAACTCAAAATCTCAAATTTAGAGACTTGATACTGTCTCACGTTACAGAATCGCACGGATTGACTCAAATTTGAGATCTGAGTTTAGCAGGTCACAAAACTAAAAAGAACTCTTGTTTGTTATTTTGATATAGAATAGGGATCATCTTAGATATTAATCGATTGTCGTTTTTTATATTTTGTAAGCAACTCAAACACGAAAGGGTTAAAAATAAAGAAATTTTACATAAATTTCGTAAATATTATGAAACAAAGTTAACATATATTTTTATCTTTATTGGTATTTATGTTTTTCGACCGCCGTTACCACCGTCTGTCGTATATTTTCCTTAAGGTTCGTATCCAGCTCTCAAGTAATTGCTCAAGAAAAAACACACATTATTTCTTCAAGTGGTTTTGACATCTGGTTACGCATTGTGAATGATCCACATTAGAAGAGCAAGAGAGAATAAACAAAGAAAACTTTATGCGTAAAATGTATGCATGTATGTGTGTAGTAACATAAATATTTTCCTTGCGATTTAAGGAATGTTGTTGATGATTGGCAAGTTTTATACAACATTTCAAAATGAAATATACTTCTTAATAATGATTTTTAACTAATTTAGGACGAATTTAATGATTACTTTGGATTTCCTTCAAGAAACAATTGTTGATTTTATGTTTTTTCGCAAAACCAGGTTTGCCATATTCGCATTTTATTAAAAAAAAGTATTAAAAATTATAATAGTACTAGATTACTTTAGAGCTGCATACTAGCACAAGTAAATTTATGGCAGGAATGTTTATTGACCGTTTCTTAAGCGTTTTTTATATGAAGATTTTACATTTCTTGAGAGCTGGATACTAAGCTTTACAAATAAAACAATCTTCGGTAGATTCTAATGTTGTTAAAGAAGCATTGGAAGAAGGTGGTTTCAGTATTAAATCACAACCTAAAATATTTGCTCCATTGGCGTAGATTATAAAACACGAGTGGTTGAAATCCGAACTGCTAAAAGCACAGTAACCCGCCCCATCACAAAAATTGTGATATTAAGTACAGAACAACTTAAAAGTTTTTTCTTCTTTTTAGTGAAATTGCTTCAACAAGCACCAACTCACCCAGACCTTGTCGTATGGGCTCAAAAGTAACCATCCGGTTCATAGCGCAACCTGAAGCATTACGCCGAGATTGTTGGACGAAATGATGCGATAAGCAAAACAATGAAGATCAGTAAATGCCGCAATGACCTACTTGAGAGCACCCATTGCAGAATCGAATGATGTATGAACGATTGATTCGGTCTATTTATTGTAAATAACTATTGTGCATGGCTATTGTGAATTGGCGCACCTTCTGCATTCATTCTTAGTAAAAAAAAAAATAGAAATCATAAAAACTGTTTAAAATTTACCTTCCTCAACAATTTAACATTAAAATATGTATTTAAGTAAAATGACAACTAGCACAGGGTTGCAATTATTTTTTTACGTGTCATTGCACGAAAATAAACAGGTTTTGGTCTAACATATTTTACAGCCTTTGCAAATAATTTTCTGCGTGTGTTTGATGTTGTGCCATCATCTGGCTTTAAATTTTGACTGACCATGAAACTTACCGTGCGATTCTGTAACGTGAGACAGTATCAAGTCTCTAAATTTGAGATTTTGAGTTAGAGACAATTTTTGAGACTTGAGACGATTTTGCTATTCTGTAAGTGACAGTCTCAAAATCTATTACATTTCATTATTCAGAGATGTTTTTACACTTGAATGATAATAAATATGTCGATAACAAATATTAACTTTTCTATAACATAGTCAAACAACATAATTATCAATAAAAATGAAAATATATATTGACTTTGCTTAATAATATTTATGAAATTTATGTAAAATTTATTTATTTTTAACCTTTTCGTGTTTGAATTGCTTACAAAATGTAAAAAAAACGACCATCGATTAATATCTATGATGATCTCTATTCAGTACATTGAAAATGGCACCAAGAGTTCTTTTTAGTTTTGTGACCAGCTAACTACCAGGTCTCAATATTTTGAGACTAACGCTAGAGACTGTTTAGTGAATAGTAACTAGTATCAAATTGATACTTTGTCTCAAAATGTCTCAAATAGAGACTAGAGACTGGTTACAGAATCCCGCTATTAATCATTATTTCATCAACGATAACATTGGGCCCAGTAGAAAAATTTGTTTGAAAAACATTGAACATAAGACAACATCTCTTTTACAGCATATACTGGGTCATGGCCAATGGTTTTGTGGAGCAATGCTAACATTTCTTGTAAGAGGGACTATTTATATAATACTTATTGTCTGACGTTTTTTTTCCAAATTGCTCCATTCTCATCTTCCCCAAGACATTTTTTTTTTTTTAGCAGAATTATTTAAAGAGCTTACATTTTTGCATTTTCTACGATTAGCCGACATACTAATACGGATCAAAAACGCCTAAAATAAATAAAATAAAATGTTTATTTTGTTATCACGTTTCATCTTCTCATTCAAACCATTTTGTGGTTTCGATGAAGCTACTAATGTGCTTTTTGTAGTCATCCATTCAAGGATTGGTGTTTGATGAATTCCAAGTATTCTTTGTCGGATCTGCGATAGAGCTTGGTATTCACAGAGAAAATTGTTTCATTTCCTAATATTTCGCAGCCCCGGCAGAATTTGTTGTAGAGCAAATTGCCAAGTTATGGTAGCAGTTAGTCTGTATATACTTTTCATGGACCTATTTAATAAGTCGCTATATCTTTGCATTTTGTTATATTTTTTCATCTCTTATTTGTCACATGTTGAAATTATATATTGAGCTCTCTCCTGATCGATCCTAGCGGTCTTGGTATTAGCTCTGACTAAAGTTCGTTTAGGAAAGCTCCTGCGTTTGCCAACTCATCTGCTTTTTCGTTACCGAAAATGTTCCTTTGGCTGAGAACCTAGATCAAGTCTAGGTAGAGTTTGTACATAAATTGAGCTCAGTGCTTTCTTGCAGTTAAGGACAATGCTGGAATTAGATATGGGCGACGACATGGGCAGGAGAGACGCCTGGCTTTCTGTGTATATTGCTGCTTTATGTATCTTCTCGTAGTTATTCAATAGAGCTTCGGAGGCCTTCTCTATGCTCAGTACTTTCGCTTGGAAGATGCTAGACGAGTATGGTATACGGATAGAGAGAGAAATGTCCAGATCATCAGAATATACTGCCATGCCTACTCCGCAGTCCATATTATTCTTCTTTCTATATTTGTTTTCCAGGACAGTCTGATGTCAATCTCTACCCCCAAATATTTAGATGAAGGGTATATAGAGAGTGTTGTACCTTTTAGTATGGGAAGTCGAAACTGGGGGATTTTGGTTTTGCTTATGAATAGCATCATTTCTGTATTATTAACACCTAGTCCATTGTTCTTTGACCATATGTTTAACCTGCTCTTTCTATAGTCTCACTGACAGTTGAAGGAAACATGCCTGATACCAAAAACACTATGGTGTATATGATACTGCTTTCACCCCTCCTCGGTTTAGTGGGAGTAACGTCTGTAGTTTTACAAATTTGGTTATCAACGGTTGGGAAGCTTACAATATAGATTCAACATACTTTCTTTGTAATATTTTTTTCTTCATTTGAGAGGATAAACGAATTTATTTTATGGACTTTTTCCAATGTATTGCGCATAAAATATTTAAAACTTCTATTTCTAACTTGTATTTTAACTGTTAGAATGAATATATTTCTAAATTCTTTTCACTTTGTATAGTTTAAATTATATTATTCGTAATATTTGTTATTTCACTAATTTTGCCTATTGTAAGTTTACTCGTATTAATTAATACCTCGTTATTATTATTTTGCAAGACATTATTTCTATAAGTCTCTCATAATTCCCGTCCTCCTATATGGTGCAGAGGCTTGGACGATGACAACAACCGATGAGTTGACGTTGCGAGTTTTCGAGAGAAAGGTTCTGCGAAAGATTTATGGTCCTTTGCGCGTTAGCCACGGCGAATATCGCATTCGATGGAACGATGAGCTGTACGAGATATACGACGACATTGACATAGTTCAGCGAATTAAAAGACAGCGGCTACGCTGGCTAGGTCATGTTGTCCGGATGGATGAAAACACTCCAGCTCTGAAAGTATTCGACGCAGTACCCGCCGCGGGAAGCAGAGGAAGAGGAAGACCTCCACTCCGTTGGAAGGACCAAGTAGAGAAGGACCTGGCCTCGCTTGGAATATCCAATTGGCGCCACGTAGCGAAGAGAAGAAACGACTGGCGCGCTGTTGTTGACTCGGCTATAATCGCGTAAGCGGTGTCTACGCCAGTAAAGAAGAAGAAGAAGACATTATTTATTTTACTTGATATTACTTCGTATTCTTCATGGTCTAGACTTCCTGCCATCCATTTCCATGCGTTACTCAGGAAATTTATTGATCTTTTCTACTTTTAGATTCTTCAGTTGGGCTTTTTTTATTTGTGTTTTAATGTGGAATATGAAGGGATAGTTAGGATTTTTGTGAGTTATTTCGGTTTGAATAGTCGCTTCTATATGGTTAAGTGTCTCTGTGTATTTTCCTATATCAATTTCGTGTATTATTATTATTCTAAATGTTTGTGTTGTAATCTAGCTGTTCCCTTTTCTACAGTTATGAGTTTGAGTAATCGAGTATCTGAACTTCCCCCGGACATAGCGGTAGTAATATTCTGGAAATACTTAGTTACGTATCCTACTTTTGCGAATTATTTGTCCTTTTTCAGTTAACACTCTACTATTTCTGTCTTCCTTAATTATTTCTTTAATGTAGGGTTTACTCGGCTTAATTACTAATCTCCTATTTTTCAAAACAAATTTTGTTAGTCCTGGTAGATATGCTTTTATTTCTTGCTTATTTTTAATATGGTATTCGATATCCTTGCTGTGTTTCTGAGCTAATTTTTCTAGGTTACTTTGTCTAGTTGCTTTTATATTCTCGGGGATAATGTAACATTTCCATGAAAAGATCTTCAAAATGTGTGTGTCCACCGTTTTCTTTTATACGACGCATTATTTTGATTAATGTGGAGTGGAACCTTTCCACTTTTTAGTTAGCTTGGCTTTTGTATGGAGGAGTAGTGTAAACTTCTATTCCTAACTTGTCCATCATCATAAATTTTACAGAGGCTTTAGTACTTCGAGGAAAAATATCATATCTCTTAAGAGTCTTCTTGGTAATGGAGTTGCTTAAAATTTCGGTTCTTCGGGATGTCTCTCCTTTTTTTCTTTACAAACGGTGCAGTTAGTTAGAATTTGTTTTATTTTATTTAACATACCGGGAAAATATTTTTCTTCGGGAATTTGTGTTTCATTTTCAGTCGCATTGATATTTGCTCTTAGATGTTCTTTTAGTATGACGTTGTGCTGTTCTTGTTCGTTACTAATATCTTCAACTAATTATCGGCCTTTAATGTATGAATTCCATTTATAACAAAGTGAATTTATTTATCTCGGTATTTAGTCAGCAACTACATTTGTTGTACTAGGTTTGTAAGTTAGTTCGCAATTATGCTTTCTATGGCTTCATTTTACTGTTAGTGTTCTTATGGCTTAAGGCATAGGTAAGAGGTTGATGATCGGTGATAATTTTTATTTTTTTTGGAACCGTAGAGGTAATTCCTAAATTGATTAAGTGAACATATTATAGAAAGCACTTCCTTTTCGTTGGAAGCATAATGTTCTTCGGCTTTGCTTAAAATTCGGGAAATAAAAGTGATTGGTCTACCGTCTTGCCATAGAACGGTACCTAATGAAGAAGCGAATGAGTCGGTTGTTAGTTCAAAATCTTTCTCAAAATTTGGATGTGCCAGCACTATATCTTTTGATAATAAAGTGTTTTTTTTATTTCATTGAATGCTTCAAAGACCTCATTGTCTAATTATATTTCGATTTTCTTTGAGTTTCGTTTGGAGATATAACTGGCTTCTCCTCGTAGTAATGCTGTTAATTTCGAATAATCCGGCATAAATCCTCGGTAGTAACCTGACATTCCTAGGAAGAAACTTAAATTCTGGAGAGTTTATGGGACAGCAAATTTAGCTATTGCTTCTACTTTTTCGAGATTGGGTTTTTTTTATCCCTTTTGAGCTAATTACGTATCCTAAAAATTCTACTTCTTTCTTTGGAAATGTACATTTGTCAAGTGGGATTTTCATGTTTGCATTTTCTAACATTTTAAATAATAGTTCTATATTTTTAAAGTATTATTCTTCGTTTTTGCCGAATATTATTACATCATCAATGTAAACATTGTATCTTACTTCTATATGTTGACGAAGGATATCATCTAGTGCTCTTTGGAATGGAGCTGGAGAAAATCATACTTTCCGTTGCTTACGGAAAATGCGTTTATTTCTATATCTGAGTGTCGAAGTGGAATCTGATGAAACGCACTCTTTAAATCGATTACAATAAGTAATTTATTATTTTCCAGATTTTCGATGACTTTGTTAATTTCTGGTATAGGAAATTTCTAACTGAATTAAACTTTCGATAATCTACGACCATTTTATCCTTTTTTCGCCTCGTTTTAAATAATAAGGCAGGGAAGACAAATACAAAAAAATTAATAAAAACGATTCCAGTGATTTACACGAATATTAACTTCTTCTTCTTAATTGGCGTAGGCACCGCGAGAGTTTTAAAACAAATACTACTAAAATAATTAAAAACTTTACCGATATCTATTACTTAATTTGGTTAAGATAATTTGATAAAAAAATCACTATATAAAAAAATAATTGATCTATATACATATATGTAGATTAACTCGGCTCTTATCAATGCGCGTTGAAGACGAGTTAGAAACTATAGACAAAAAATTGAGCTCTTTTAGTATAAATAAAGCAACAACAATGACGAAGGAAAAGATAAGCGCGATCTCGTTATGTAAACCATTAAGCTGATTCAACATTTTGACGGCAATAAAAACTACTTGGTGATGTATGTCGACAGCATCGATAGCGTTGTACCTCGGTACACAACTATCTCTTCAGAAAAGGCTACATTTAATTTCAACTGTGTTTCCTGCACTTTAAGAGGTTCTGCTCTTGATATTGTAAGATGGGAGCAACCATTTGATTGGACAACACTATGACAATTGCTCATTGATGAATTTGGTGAACATACACCTGTATCTACTTTTATTTTGGAAATCAGTAATATAAAATTTAAAAATAGTGTAAAATTATTGTGCGAAGAAATTAACATCGAAGTATGTGGAGTAAAAGATTGTATTAAATTTAAAAATGAAAATATATCCACTAAAACATTTTTGTATCAGATTAGTTTAAAGATGTTGAAACGGAATTGCCAAATTATTTAACCGCCTTAATAAACGCAAATTTAGTAACTGACCTCAAGTCAGCAATAAAATTTTTTAAAGAAAATAATGTATTTGAAGATGATAGAAGACTGAATAAGACCAAGCAAGATCATAATCAAAGAAACATCTCATTTCCCAGAGTTCCCAACTTTGCTCACATATATTCAAATAGGGAAAATGGTAACGAATTTGAACATTTTTTTCCATCTAATGGTAATCGATTTTTTGACTATTCTCATGGCAATAACTATCAATAACTAGTTATACTAACAGCAATAAGTTTAGTGCGCTTAATGCCAATAATGTACCTGAAATAAATACGCAACAAATAAGAAGGCAAAATGAAACTAATTTGAATCAATCTAGAATAAGGCGATACGACGCTCCTCAACCAATGGAATTTGAGTCGTCAAATTTTCAATTAGAATCCTCGGAGGACTACCAACGATAGAATTAAAGATAGAACATAAATTTATCAAGTTTTTGATAGATACGGGGTCTTCTACAGGAAAAGTATTAATATTTTCAACACTGATAAAAATTACACACACACTAACTTGCTAACCGAGTTGAAAGTCAATGATGGCAAATTTGCTGACACATTCAGCCTCAACCATTTAAATTATGTAGAATCGGAAAAATTTTATAAATTACTGAAGAAACACAAAACTTTATTTTACTTTATTTTAGAAACTTACATTCACTCACATAATTAAACACAAAATAAAAAATATTCATGAAGATCCAATCAGTACAAAAAGCGGAAGTAAATAAACAAATAAAAGATAAGCTAGAACAAAAAATATTTTGCCACAATACTTCTCCATATTCTGCACCGATTTGGGTGGTACCTAAAAAGCTAGATGGTTTGGATAAAGACAAGTGGAGAATCGTTGTAGATTACCGTAAGTTAAATAATATCACTGTTGATAACAAGTATCCCACTCCAAAGGATGGAAGGTGGATGTTTATACTTCACGACAATTGATTTGGCGCAAGGATTCCATCAAATCGAAATGGATCCAATAGATAGACAAAAAACAGCCTTTTCTACCCAAAAATGAATTTTTAAAACAAGAAACCGAGTTTCTTGGCCATGTTATTACCCCTTCTGGCGCAAAACCAAATCCTAATAAAACCGTAGAAATTTTAAACTATCCGATTCCCAAAACGAAAAAGCAAATAAAACAATTTTTGGATTTAGCGGGATTTTACCGCAAATTTATTCAAAATTTTTCAAAAATAACAAAACCTTTAACAAATTGTTTAAAGAAAAGCAATATAGTGAATAATTCAGATAAAGAATTTATCACAGCCGTAGAAACAATCAAGTTATTAATAACTAGGAGGCGATCTTGGCGTATCCAAATTACGAGAAGTTATTTACGTTAACGACAGACGCCTCTAATGTAGCATTAGGAGCGGTGTTAAGCCAAAATGTACATCCCATCTGTTTCGTCAGCCGTATACTTAATGAACATGAGTTGAATTATTCGGCAAAAGAAAAGGAACTCTTGGCAATGGTATGGGCTACAAAGTACTTCAGACCGTATTTATATGGTAGATAATTCTTAATAAATAGTGATCATCGCCCTTTGCAATGATTACATAATTTAAAAGAACCAAATGCAAAACTGCAACGGTGGAAGATTAGGTTGAATGAATACGATTTTGATATCAAATACATTCCTGGTAAAGAAGATCATGTTGCCGATGCGCTATCTCGCATTAAAATTGAAAAATATAACGTTAATGAAATAACTGCTTCGAATGTAGCCAAAATCCATTCCGCTGACGAAGACTCCGGTGAGTTTATTAGAATTGCCCAAAGACTATTGAACGTATTCAAAAACCAACTTAAACTAATAAGAACTAACCAAAATTGTACAAACACATACAAAATATTTTCCAACAATCTTACTACTATAACTTATACGGAACTAACAACTGAGTTTATAAAGAACATTATTAAAACTTACTTAATAAATAAAAACACAACCGTACTTATGACAGATGACAACAACTTTATACAATTTCAAAACATTTATAATAGACTGATCACTTCAAATAGATTTAAAATTTACCGAACCATGAAGGAATTAGAAAATAGTGAAGATTATTCGGCTTTCAAATCCAAAGAAATAGAAATTCACCTCGAAGGACTGCATCAGGGAATCGAAAAAGTTGCAATTTGCTTCAAGCAAAAATATTACTACCCTAATTATGTTAAGGAGATAACTAAAATAATTTAATAAGTTACGCCTCCTGTATATGAGACTCGAGAAAAGTCTGTAGTAGACTTTTGAAAATGGGATGATGAAAATTATTTAACATGTATTGATTTGTTTTCTAAATTTGCTGCAACTGAAAAAGTATTAGCTTTAAATTAGTTAGAAACTAAGAAGGCCCTCGTAAAGATTTTTAATTTTATGGGACCTCCGAAAACATTAAAAATAGACCAGGACCAAGGCATCAATAATGTTAGCATAAAGCAGTGGTATAAACAATTGAATATAGCAGTCGAAGTCACAAGTGGGGAATACTGGTATTGGTGACATTGAGCGATTTCATAAAAGGATGAATGAAAAATTGCGATGTTTTTGCAGCTCTGAGGATAAAGAGTTGAAATAAGTTCAAATTGAACAACCATTATTTACCTACAATCATGTTATTTCTCATTCCACTACAGGTGAAAGTCCGTATAACATATTTTTTAATCGAAAACACCCAAAAATAAATCCCCAATTGATTAAAGAACGAAAAATAAATAACATAAATCAAAACCGACAAGAAAAATAAATAGACACGAATTTTGTTAGCTCCGAAACCTCTAGGAAAAGATTAGATAAAATTAGTAACCAATGTTGTCCATACAAGAACTTGATTCCGATCGTTCAGTTTGTATGGCAGCTATATGCCATAGCTAACCGATCTGAACAATTTCTTCGCAGATTACATTGTTGCCTTAGAAAATAATATATACCTAATTTCGTGAATATATCTTGTCAAATGTGAAAGTTGTCCATACAAGAACTTGATTCCGATCGTTCAGTTTGTATGACAGCTATATGTTAAAGTGGTCCGATATCAGAAGTTCCGACAACTGAGCAGCTTCTTGAGGAGAAAATGACGTTTGTTTTTTTTTTTTTTTGTATGAATCTGTTAACATTTTAATTCTACTCATTTTGCAATAAATAAAACCAAAAAAACTGCAATGAGGACATTGCAATATTTTAAGATGGGAGGAGTGAGATTGCTACACTCACTCAAACAAAAAATCAATCTCAATACTCTCTACACGTCTTACTCGTATACGTTAGAAGTGAAATAATCGAGATGACCTTCTGTAGCAATTATTAAGCAAGAATGAGTTAGTCATTAAGCAAACATTGAAATGACGTATTGTTACTGTTGTAACACCTAAATTTGTTAATAAATTAAAATAAAATCCAATAAACTAATATTTAAACTTCAACTGCACAAAAAAAATTATTTAATGATAATATAAATATAATATTCAAAAGTACAAAAAAAAACTTTAAAATATTTAAAACAATAGCAGTGGCAAAAAATGACGGAAAAGTGGTAACTGAAGAAGAAATAAAAAAGTGCGATAAAATTTATTTTTTAAGTTCAATTTTGTAAAATAGAGTTAAGCAATGCATTTTGCATGATACATGTTTGACAGATATGTATATTAAATAATTAACACGCTAATTTTACTAAGATAAAAGAAGCCAATAAATCAATCCAGAAAATATAATATTAATAATCATACAATAGAAGGGGTATATTTGATAATTTTTGAAGAAAATGTAACAATAGATAGAAAAAAATAAGAAAACGCCACCGGAAAAATTTTAAAATTAAAGAGAAAAAAACTTAAAATATTTTTTGTAAGAGAAAAAATTAAAACAACAAATGTTGTATTAAAATTGGAAAATTTTGATTCACAAACCACAATAAAACAAGAAATAAAAAGAAGTCATGTTTGGTGGTCACTTAATACACTAATGTTAATAAGCATAATTAGTATTTTATAATAAATTAATTATATATTGTAAAATAAAAATTGAAATAAAAAATACAAAAAAGAGAAGAAATGATAAAAAAAATTGTCAATTAAAATTAGTCATCTCGAAAATTGGTACTCGAAGACGATACGCTTCGATTTAGAGGCGCTCTTGAAAATAATTCTTATGACACAATATAACGGGGTTTCCAATGGGTATGGTATGATCTCTAAGTGTTGTTCCAGCTATTTTTAATATGTTGTATTCTGTAATTTTTTTCATTGTATCTAATAGTCTTTGCAATTTCATCATTGAAAAATATACGCTAGAACAGTATTTATAAATTATTCAATTTTATTCTGGAAATAATCGTTCTCCAATTGCAACTTTTCGTGCGCTTTTGCCATATAATGAACGTCTCACGGTAAATAAACGAAACTGTCGATTCTGGTGCAAAGAAAATCCACAAATTATTCACGAACAACCAATGCATTCACCTAAATTAACAGATTGCTGGTGTGATTTTTGGTCAGTGCTGACACTGTTGCAATCGGAAGAAGATAGCACCAATAAGACGGGACTACGTGCCACACAGCAGGTGCAACAACCTATTTACTGCGAGGAAAATGTAGAGACCTGATTATTTCAAGAAATTATGACTTTGACTGGCATCCAAGAAGTTGTGATTTAATAACTTTAGACTACTTCTTATGAAGTTATTTGTCTTTAGCAATAAACTAGACTCGTTTTATGTTTTAGAATTCAATATTGAACTTGCTATTCATCATATATGTATGACCAGATTTAGTGAAAAGGTAATCGAAAATTGGACTCATCGAATTCGTTTCTACAAAAGAAGTCGTGAAGACCGTTCAAATGAAGTTATATTTAGTACTTAATTGTTCGAAAAAAAGGTTCTATCGAGCGTATTGTGTGAAAGATTAAAGCCCACCGTCAACAAACTGATTAGATCTTATCAGTGTGGCTTTAGACTCGACACTCACCACCTTTTCGTCGATTTCAAAGCTGCACGTAAAGGAGTTGCCTTTGTGCCGCGATGTGCAAACGAGAGCTCAGACATTTCGTGTGACTTCTTCAACCTATGTACTTCTGGAGAAAATAAATTGAGCTGCAGAACTAAACCGAGAAGGTACAATCTTCTATAAGAGTGTACAGATGCTGGCATATGCTGATAATATTGATATCATTGACCTTAACAACCGCGCCGTTAGTTCTGCTTTCTCCAGAATGAATAAGGAACCGAAGCAAATGGGTCTGGTGGTGAATGAGGGTAAGACGTGACATGATTAATTCTATAAGTCAAGTTGTCCAGTTTTTGACATAAATATAGGGCTTGGGGCATGGTTGTCAGTTTTTGCATCCTGTGAGGACGAGGTAAATCGCCGTTTAGCACTCTAATGAATGTGTCAATAGCTTTGTCTCTATATGAATTGGTCATAGTATGACTCGTAGCTTTTTTCTAATATAAGGGAAAGCTGTTGGTAAACTCTTTGATATAAGGCCGGAATGTCGTCCTGAGCTGGACCAGAGTGGTCATCTGGTATTCGAGAGTACTTATGTCCTTTTCATCAGAATAATGCATCATAAGAAATTTGACTCCATTAAAGTGGAATATTATATGACTCCAATGCGCTGTCAGCATCGCCAAGTATTTTATCTCTGATCGTATGGAGTACAGCGAAATAATTAGGGGTATTCTTGACCCCATCGTACGCTCTAAAAATTCATTCGGCGCGTTTTCTCCAGGAGTTAAATTGTCTTGGTCATCCCTAACGCATCAATCGCCTCTACAGATGCGTTGACCTCTTAGTTTATTTAATTCGTACGGGAATAAAAGCAGGTCGTTCAATCTCGGGTCATGACTTTACGGTGATTTACATAGCAAGTCGGTGTTTTGAGTGGTCAAAAATGCAAAGAACGCCCTGCATTGTACTTTCGAGGTCATACCTACATATAAATTTACAATCCGTCACATGTCATATTGTCATAGACGTGTTTGGAAGCGCCGTTATCGTATTTTTTAACACGATTGACTAATTGTGTGGAATTCAACGAGGAAAAACGTATCTGACTCAATGCTGCACGTAATATGACCATCCGGCTATATTAGTTTTCGGACAGCATCAATAGTTTCCGAAATACAACCTCGATTAAATCACCGTACTAACCTTAAACGTGGTCCTTCATGAGACTCGTCGCCCAAACTTGAATTAATTTCATCGAAGCACTCTTGCTGAGATAATCCACGTCGAAAGTTGTAAAAATCAATCGCACGCAAATGTCCACGATCTAATTTTATTTTTTGGTCGAGATGACTATAAACAACACAAATAGCGTTCGTAAGTCAAAACATTCTGAATATGTATCTATAAGATCAAAAATATCCAACTTTACGATACAGTTGTGAATTGCCAGATTGTCAAATTGCAAAATGTAAAAGGCAACCTACGTATCTGGAGGCATATTTCTGTGTTATGTTATTTGGGAAGTAGACATGGTTATAATAGATTTCTCCATATTATAATTATTTCATTTTTTTTTCTAATAAAATCGAGCGGTGTGACGCCCATTTTTCGTTATTATGACATACTATATATCTGGACAAAACAACATCTTTCTGAATTGCCAACTATTCAGGAGAGTAAAAAATCAAAAAGTGTACTCCAGAACCTGAAATATTTGCATTCAAAGTAAAACTATAAACTATAACTATAAACTACAATTAGACAATATTTTTTGTTCCATTGAATTTCTTATAAATATAGTAAATAGCTTGTCATATAGATGGAAAATAAATAAATAGGCTGTTTTGTCAAATCGACTGTGACGAAAAAAATTAACTTTTTCCACACAAGTTGTTTTGTCAAACTGATTTTTAATAAAATAAAAATGAGTTTTTAAACTTACAGGCACATATATCTAAAGGTTATTTTGTCAAATGCGAAATGGAGAACAAAGTCGAAAGAAGTGAATGAAGAAATTTATTTCATTTCTTAAGCATACTTTTGTTGAATTAAGAGTTGATTTTTGACCTATCCAGCGTAGCCGCTGTCTTTTAATTCGCTGAACTATGTCAATGTCGTCTTATATCTCGTACAGCTCATCGTTCCATCGAATGCGGTACTCGCCGTGGCAAAGGACCGTAAATCTTTAGCAGAACCTTTCTCTCGAAAACTCGTAACGTCGACTCATCGGTTGTTGTCATCGTCCAAGCCTCTGCACCATATAGCAGGATGGGAATTATGAGTGACTTATAGAGTTTGGTTTTTGTTTGTCGAGAGAGGACTTTCTTCTCAATTGCCAAGAGTTCTACTGCGTTGGATTTCTAGGCTGACATTGTAGGTGGTGTTTACGCTGGTTCCAAGATAGACGAAATTATCTACAACTTCAAAATTATGACTGTCAACAGTGACGTCAAGTCGCGAGTGCGACGACTGTTTGTTTGATGACAGGATTTCGTCTTGCCCTCGTTTACTGCCAGACCCATTTGTTTTACTTCCTTGTCCAGTCTGGATAAAGCAGAACTAACGACGCGGGTGTTGAGGCCGATGATATCAATATCGTCGGCATACGCTAGCAGCTGTGCTCTTATAGAACATGGTACAATCTCTATTTCTATTTTCTCCAGAAGCAGGTTAAAGAAGTCGCACGATAGGAAATCGCCTTGTCTGAAACCTCGTTTGGTATCGAATGGCTTGGAGAGGTCCTTCCCGATTCTGACGGAGCTTTTGGTGTTGCTCAACGTCAGCTTATACAGCCGTATTAGTTTTGCGGGGATACCAAATTCAGAAATCGAAAACAGCTTTGAAATCGACGAAGAGGTGGTGTGTATCGATTCTCCTTTCACGGGTCTTTTTCAAAATTTGGCGCATGGTGAATATCTGGTCGATTGTTGATTTACCAGGTCTAAAGCCACACTGATAAGGTCCAATCAGTTTGTTGACGATGGGCTTTAATCTTTCACACAATACGCTCGACAGAACCTTATATGCGATGTTGAGGAGGCTAATCCCACGGTGGTTGGCGCAGATTGTGGGGTCTTCTTTTTTATGGATTGGGCATAGCACACATAAATTCCAATCGTTGGGCATGCTTTCGTTCGACCATATTTTACAAAGAAGCTGATGCATGCTCCTTATCAGTTCTTGGCCGCAGTGTTTGAATAGCTCGGCCTGCAATCCATCGGCTCCTGCCGCTTTGTTGTTCTTTAGACGGGCAATTGCTATTCGAACTTCTTCATGGTCGGGTAATCGAACCTCTGCTCCATCGTCATCGATTGGGGTATCGGGTTCGCTTTCTCCTGGTGTTGTGCGTTCACTGCCATTCAGCAGGCTGGAGAAGTGTTCCCTCCATAATTTAAGTATGCTCTGGGCATCGGTAACTAGATCACCTTTGGGGGTTCTACAAGAGTATGCTCCGGTCTTGAAACCTTCTGTAAGCCGCCGTTTTTCGTAGAATTTTCGAGCATTACCCTTGTCGGCCAGCTTATCAAGCTCTTCGTACTTACGAATTTCGGCCTCTTTGTTCTTCTGTCTGCAAATGCGTCTCGCTTCCCTCTTTAACTCTCGGTATCCATCTCATCTCGCACGTGTTGTGGTCGATCGTAACGTTGCGAGGTAGGCAGTCTGTTTTCTCTCCGCTGCGACACGGCAATCCTCGTCGTACCAGCTGTTCTTTTGCACTTTCCGAAAACCAATGGTTTCGGTTGCAGCTGTACGTAAGGAGTTTGAAATGCCGTCCCACAGTTCCCTTATACCAAGTTGGTGCTCTGAGAGAGCAGGAGTGCAAGCCGAGTAGAAAATCGTTCGGCTGTCTGTTGTGATTAGATCTTCTCGACGTCGAACCTTCCTTGTGTTTGTTGACGTGCAACAAGATAGTGGTCCGAGTCGATGTTAGAACCTCGGAATGTACGCACGTCTAGAAAACTGGAGACATGTCTTCCGTCTATCACAACAGGATCGATCTGGTTAGTGGCTTTTCGATCCGGAGACAGCTGGGTAGCTCCATGTATTTTCTTGTTCAGGAATCTAGTACCGCAGATAACCATATTTCGGGCCCCGGCGAAGTCGATCAGCCTCAACCCATTTGGTGATGTTTCGTCGTGGAAACACCTTCTTTGCTCATCCTGGCGTTTAAGTCGCCAAGTACGATTTTTACATCCTGGCGGGGGCAGCTCTCATAAGTGCAGCGCTCATAAAAGGCATCTTTGGTCACATCGTCCTTCTCTTCGGCGATATGTTGAAGAACTTCCCTTTGATGCGGATTGTGGCTAGACGTTTATTCACCGGAGTGAATGATAGTACTTGGCGACGGAGTCTCTCTCCCACCATGAATCTAACATCAAATTTGCGCTCCTTTATATGGCCACTGTAGTAAATGCCACAAGACCTACTCGTCTCTGTCGCATTTCTTGGTCGGCGGTGATGTCAGCCTTTATTTTCACGAGGACATCAACCAATTGGACAGCGGCACATTCCCAATTAAGGGACCGGACATTCCAGGTGCATGCCCTCAATTCGTAGTCCTTATTTCGTTTGCCATGGTCGTCATCAAAAGCGGGGTCTCTCATCCGAGGCTGTTGTTGATATTTCATTGGGGGTGTTTTTTTACGTTCCGAGTCCCAAACCCACCGCACAACCCTATGTAGGGGATATTTCGCCTTCTCACTTTAGCTCGCCTTCAAACGGATGTCTTAGGCTACCCGGAGGATACTTGGTCAAAGACCGGAAGTCGTGAGCTGCTTGAGTCATATGTAAAAGAATCGTTTCTGGCCAATCTCAAGTGAATGGCGATCAGAGAACTTTCCTCACTTGCGTGAACTTCTACACATGACCCCATCCTCTGCTTTGGTATTTACTAATACTATTTATATACTTAATCACTTCATTGCCATTTTCAATTGGCAATTTGTGCGAAGGAGAGTTTTGCCTCGAGAATCGTTTGGAATATTTCATCATTTTGCTTTAGAACTGTGTGCCGGTTTACCATTGTTATACTTTGATTGGTTTATCCAAACATAAAAAAACTATTACTTTACATAAACGAGACTTTTGCTTATGGTAAAAGTAGGTCAAGTGACGGTTTCTTGAATTTACTGTTCCTCTGAGAGTTTCACTTTATCTTGATCTCAATATCGACCATAACTGAAATATATTGTTGTCGCTTTTTATAATCTCCAATATGCAGTAAATATTTGCAGGTTTTGTTCCGTAATGATTTTAGTGTTACATAATAGATGGCACTTCTCCATCATTTTAGCAGGGATTGAAATATTTTTTCAGTTGACATATTTTTTCCAAAATTTTTGTTTAACTTTCTGGTCTTCTTTACTGCTGGTGTCTGTCTACGTAGAAGTTGATGTCGTAAAACAGTATTGCTCATGTTTGAATCTATTGCATCAGCCATCTCCCGAATTCTTTCGTTTGCAGTAGTAATTTTCTGATGGCACATAATTCAAATCGTCAAAATACGTTTCATGAGAAGTATGTTCTTCAGAACATTCTTTTCCAGAGTTACTCATATTAAAAGCGCTAACTTCTTGTTACAACAGAGAAATCATAAATCAATTATTTTATTAAACCCTTGGACAACACTTCTGTTTCTATTACTTATACTACTAATTTTAACAGAGAACTCATTCACTTTTTAACGTCCAATAAACAACTTCTTTTTATTCACTATATTCTTTTTACATTTGACAAAAGAAATTCTACCAAAATAAGAATTAGTTTTTTACACTTTACATTTTCACAAAAGAACTTCACTAAACACAAGCCGTTTAACCAAATTGAACTTTCGAAGTTGAATGATTGATAAATCAACTTATACCAGATGAAAAAGCGTGTTTATGTAATTTAGCAATTGGTAGAAGATCTTCAACCGAAAGAAGCTGTTTTATCAAACGCAATTTAGAGAAACTATATTAACATCAAATGCTTATAGACTGTTTTGTAAAAAGTACGTCATGTTTTTTCATTTAAAATTCTGCAAAATATATAATATATATATTTAACTTATACACTGATTTACATATATATTCTGCATAAGATTGTTAGAAAACCCAAATCATTATACTATTCATAGTCATTATACAAAATCAGCCGGATGTTCGAAAATCCTGGTAAGGATTACATGGGTTCTAGGTCAAGTTTTCGTCAAACTGTATCCATATCAGGTACAATGATATACTGTCATGAGTAGAATACGTTTTGAAATTTTCATTAAGATAACTCAAATATTGGCCGATATATAAAGCATAAAGTTACCAGGAAGTTCGAAAATCTTTATATTAAGTATATGGGGGCTCAAGAAGTATTGATCATCTAAATTTCTTTTGCATATCTCATACATTGACTGATATTTTCGAACAAAAGTCAACTATTGGTACTGGGGTCCACATATTCAGTACCTAGGGTCTTGAACGGTTTTGGTTGGATTTGAACAATTTTTTGTCATAAGGTGGCATACACTAAGGTATTATTCGTGAAAAGTTTAATCCCATTATATTAATTGCTTTCTGATTTGTGTACTGGAAAGTAAAAGAATCAAGTGGAATTTGAAATTGTGCTAAATGGGAAGTAGGCGTGGTCATTGCCCGATTTCGCTAATTTTTACAACGTGATATAGGAATATGAATGCCTCGAACCAAATCGAAATTGGTCAGTCGGGACACCAGATATAGGATTTCACTAAAAAGTAGGCGGTGCAACGCCCATCGTCCAATTTTTACATCGCTCCTCCTTTAACAGTACCGTTATATGGGGAGTGAGCGGTGTTATCTTCCGATATCATCCATTTTCACACTGTCTTATAGATTTGTATTAGCAAATTTGGTTGTTGTAGCTTAAGTGGATTAGGAGATATGTTCATTAAACTTTTTAGAGGGCGCGCCAGGCCAATTAAAAAAAAAAACAAAAATTAGACCACAGGTGTCCCTTGCTGCTGCGACCCTCTGTACCAATTATGGCACTTTATAGGTTTTCTGTTAATGTCGATTTGGGGGGTGGCAGTGGTTCGATTACGCCCATCAACAAACTCGAAATTTTTTGTACAAAGGAACCCACACACCAAGTTTCATGGAGATATCTTATTTTTTACTCAAGTTACAGCTTGCACGGACGGGCAGGCAGACAGTCAACCGAATTTCAAGTTTTCTCGTCATCTTGATTATTTATTTATATATATACTAGCTGACCCCGCAGCCGTTGTCCTGCGTGAAATTATGTATTTTGAAATGAAAAGAAAGTTAAATTCATCATTTAATTTTTGGTGTTTTTTTTTTTCAATGTAACGCAGCTTTCTCCCTCTTGTATTCGATAGGTGCGTCACAATCAGTCGGGTTCCATTACACAGTTTTGGCGCATGAAGATTACGAAACATAATAACGACGGATCCTCCTTTGAGACGAAAATGATGCGGTGGCATACCAAGCCTGTTCAAAGAATTTAGAAATTCCACTGGATAATTCAGGGCGTCGTCTTCATTGTCAAGACGATCGATCGATTTGTACGAGCGAAAGTCTCCCGGAATTTGACTTTGAAACTTCCAGTTTAAGTCAACAACATCGGTATTTTTGGCAGCTAACATTGCGCGTGCACTTAAGGAATCGTAGTTACGATAATTTTGCCAATGTCCGAACATTTGTGATGAGTTCGTCTTTCGTGAATTGATAAAGGGAAGATGGAATTGATATCGAACTACCGGAAGTATCAACCGAAATTGTACCATTTCCAATTTTTAGCGAAGACGATGTAAAATGTCTTTGGCATTGTCGATGTTTTTATCGAAAAGTATGCGAACTTCATTTTCTTTCCAGTGATTAACGTGTTCCAGGAATTGTAATTGCTGGTTTACTTCTCCAAAACTTGCATACATCGAAGCATTCACAGTACGCAATGGCTCAAATAAAGTTAAACCGCGTACATTAATCAATAGCAACCGAAGGTAAAACCAATCGTCGTTTTTCGGGTGGATTGTGTAAATTCGTCCTAATCCATTGGTTAATAATACACCTGGATGTCAATTTACTGGTTGGCCTTGCTTTTTGCGTAACTATTTCTTCGACGATGCATTCCATGCATAATATTAAGGTATTTCTGAATATAGCAATGTCTCCACAAACCGATCACTGACGAAAGTTAAGAAAAAACTCAACAATGTTAATTTTGTTGCTGGCGATGTTTCCACTGGCTATACTGTATTCTCTGGGTTGAAATACACTCTTTGCCCATTCTCCAAATTAACTGCGAGACGCACAACAGTCGGAAAACGTTGAAACATGAATTGCAAAAGTAAACGTCCTACAAAGCGCTTTATTGCAGTTCACGTATCGTTTAAGACCAATAACCGCCATGTTGCTTCCTTTGATGACGTACTTTCAAACGTATTTTATCGATTTCACCAAACTGCAATACTAAACACTGATATAAGTTTTGAATATGAATTAAACAATAATGGTGACGATCATGTGTTGTCAACTGCGATTTTCTGAATGTTCTGCCATTGTCGTCTGGTGAGCGACGCCGATAGAGTTGATATCCATCATTTCCAGTGTGTATTTCCGAAAGAAAAGCACATGGATAGTGTTTCGTGCATTTATTGTCAGACATACAAATCGAAAAGAGATTGTAGTGTCCGCAAGGTCCATGCACCGTATTGGTTTCCACCACATCATATAATAATGGATCTTTCTCTGCATCAGGAATTTCCGGAGAAATGATTTCATCAATTTGATCTGGTGTAACCATCATCCAAAGAAGAATGTGTGCGTGCGGAAAACCTCTATTTTGCCACTCAACAGAGTGCTGTGACATCGTGACGATCGTTTGCAGATTAACCGCGATTCATAATTCTGTATTATTACGCCGATATTAGGGCGACCTCTTGGTGGCTTCGTAACAAATTTCAATCTGCAATTGACCTCTTTGTGTGAAACAGAAGTAAAGTTTTAACTGAATAATTTTCAATAATTTTTCTTTTGAATAGCCGGAAAAAAAAAGCAAGCGACCGAAATTGAACTATTCAAATAATTTACAAATCAAAATATTGAAAAACAAAACAAACAAAAGTTGAAAAAAAAATGTTTATGGAAAAAAGTTACTTTTTGGAATTATCCAATCTGCCGACTTTTCATGAAAAGTATAAGATATTTTTATTTCTAAACCTTCCTTGATCCACAACGAACAACCTCTTAAAATTTCATCAATATTGGTTCAGCCGTTCTCTTAGCGTTACTGACGAACAAACATTCATTCGTTTGTATGAGAAATCGAAAAGGGCTGTTTTTAGGGGTTTGCGGAAATTATTCAATTTTTTTTTTTCGCAGAAACTATCCTTGAACCTCAACGAGCATTTAAAAAAAAGAATTATCAAATTTGGTTCAGTCGTATGAAAGTTATGAGCGTACATACATTTTGACGATTCATTTTTATTTATATATATATCTTAGGTGATGTGTACAACCGTTAGGTGAACAATGCCATAATACTCTGTAGTAACTGGTTGCAAGAGTATAAAAATACTGAAAGAAGTTTATTTGATTAATGCTATTACTTATAAACTACAAATCTTAGAAATATGTGGATTGGATAGTTTTTAAATTTATTTTTTATGAAAATATCTTGGTAAATTGTTGTATTTCGAGAGAAGCTGTTTTGTCAAAAAAGATCTATTTATGTAGGGTTACCAGATGTACTGATTTGATCAGTACGCGTACTGATTTTTGGACCCCCGTACTGATATACTGATTTTTCAATAAAGTGTACTGATTTTCGGCGCAAACTCCTTTTTTTCGCAAATTTATTCAAAATTGACAGCTTTTGTAGCAGATAACGCTCCAATTAATTTTGTTGGCTTGAATTGCAAGGGGTCTAAGAATGTGTTGGCCCTACTCAAAGAAAGTAAATTCTCGTGTCATTGGTGTTGGGTGCCCTGCTCATATTCTTCATAATTGCGCCCGGCATGGATTAGATCACTTTGGAAAATATGATATTGATGCCGTCGTTTTTAAACTGTTCAAGCATTTCTCGGTGTACACTGTCAAAACAGCTGAATTGAAAGAGTTCGGTGAGTTCGTTGATGTTCAATATCAACTTTTACTTTCACATAGCAAGGCTTGATGGCTTAGTTTGTTTGATATTGAAAGAATTCTGTGAGTTCGTTGATGTTCAATATCAACTTATACTTTCACATAGCAAGACTTGACGGCTTATTTTGTTTCCTGCAGTGGAACGAATTCTCAAACTGTTCCCTGCATTAAAAGCTTACTTTTTATCAATCGAAAAACCTCCAAAATTTATGGAAAATTTCTTTTCTGATAATTTTGCTGAAAGCTATCTTTTGTTTGTTCATTCATTTTAGTTCATTTTTCAATATAAAATAGCACCAATAGAAAGCGAAGACAACAGTGTTCTTGAAATTAATTCAATCATTGAATCCGTTGCTAATTCCTTGCGCGAGAGAATCAAGCACAAGTTTTTACCTCTTACTCTACTTTCAAATCTTGACACTTTGAAATCAGAAGGAAAAGAAAAGGAATGCCTTAATTTCCATGAAAGAACCGTCAGTGTTTATCAGGAAGCTCTTGAATACTGAAATGGACTTCATCTTTATCCGAATTAAAAATTTTCCAATGGTTGAAATTTGATCGCACATCAAAAGAAGTTTGATATGAAGAAGTTGGGCAAACATTTCAGTTTCTTGATTAAAAAAATGTTCATATCCATGAAGAGAAGATAATTGATCAATTGGTGAATTTGAACAATTTTATAGAAAAGAAGAAGAGAATGAGGAGGATTCTATAAAACTTTTTTCACAAACTTCAAATGACCAGATTTGTGCATTTTTTAAAGTGAATTCAAACATTGATTCCTTTTCTGAAATTTTGAATATTGCACAGTACTTTTTTTCTATTCCCGGACATAATGCATATTGTGAAAGAATTTTCTCTTTCATCAATACCCAATGGAGTGATGAACGCAATTCCTTGTTGAAAATGTTCGCAACATGATTGTCACTAAATATAATTATAAGAAGATGTCATGCAACGATTTCCATAAGTACATATATAATGAAAACTGAAAATGTTGATATGGTAAAAACAATCGGCAGTGCCAAAAAATATGACCAAAAAAGTGTGTGGCAACCCCGAAGTAACATGGCAACTCCGAATGCAACTCTGCAAAGATTATAGATATGGCAACCCATAAGCCGGATAAGCTGACAGCTTGACGACCCGCCATCTTTCTTTTCTTCTTGGCGCGTCACACCGACTGCAAGCACTCCGCATCGTTTCAATTTCCTTTTCCATTTAAATTCTATCATAAATTTTGTATCAATAAATCATTATAAATATATCTAAAACTATTGTGGACATCCCACATATTGGTGACCCCGACGTGATCGAAAAATGACGGAAGAGGAAGTGGTAAGCCAGGCAACACAGAATTTGCAGCATCGGGGCCAATGGGCAGAGGACATCCAAACCCGCAACGTGGAAGTGGCCAAAGTTTCCATCAGGATCCCACCATTCTGGCACGCAAAGCCAGAACTGTGGATGGCGCAGGTCGAGTCGCAATTCATTGCGGCGGGCATAACGAGCGACAAAACAAAGTACCACACCGTCGTGGCCGCGATTGAAAGCAAGCAAGCGTGCTTGCCCAAATAAGCGACATAATTCTTAACCCACCGAACAGTGAATTGTATACCACGCTAAAAAATCGCATAATAACACAATTCGCGGATTCGGAGCAAAAACGTGTGAAGAAGCTACTGCAGGAACAAGAGCTCGGTGATATGCGTCCATCACAGCTCTTGCGCGAAATGCGAAGTCTAGCCGGCAGCGAGATCAACGATAATATACTAAAGTCCATTTGGATGAGTCGGTTACCTTCCAACATGCGACTAATAATTTCTATCAGCAAAGGAGATAGCCTCAATAAAGGCGAACATAAATCGTCGGCATAGAAGTCGCAGCAGAAACCGTCCTCCGTCACGTTCTGGCATGCAAAACAACAATTCGAATGGTTTATGCTGGTACCACTACAAATTTGGTAACGATGCCAAAAAATGTCGTAGCCCTTGCGTAAAAAAGTTAAACTAACTAGTCTGTCGTCAATGGCAATCGACGACAGGCTCAACAATAAAAACCGCCGCTTAATCGTTCGAGACAAAAAATCCACAATAAACTTTCTCATCGACACGGGAGCTGAAGTCAGCGTAATTCCACCGACGCAACAACAACGTAGATGTCCGGACAAAAACAACTACCTCTACGCAGCAAACAAGTCCACCATAAAAACTTACGGCGAAAAAACTATGCTCCTCCACCTGGGTCTACGCCGCCAATATTTCTGGAACTTTATCATTGCCAATGTGTCGCAAGCCATCATCGGAGCTGATTTTCTATCGCATTTCAACTTAGCAGTCAACCTACGACAACGCAAACTCATCGACGACGTCACAAAGGCCAGCAAACTGTGTTTAATATCGAAAAATAAAAAGGTTGCTTCCAATTTATCTTACACTAACGTTTACCAGCCGTTCCAGGATTTACTGAGGGAATTCGAAGACATCACGACGGTAATCTTTTCAGTCAAAAAACCACAACACTTCGTCACGCATCATATCGTCACCAAAGGACCACCAGTATTCTCCAAACCGAGACGCTTATCTCCCGAGAAGTTAAAAGCCGCAAAAGCCGAGATACAACTCTTGCTGAACGCAGGCATTTGTCGTCCATCGCGCAGCCTATGGGCTAGCCCGCTGCACATGACAAAGAAGAAAAACGGTGAGTGGAGGCCTTGTGGGGATTTCAGGCGACTAAACGTCGTCACCGAGCCTGATAGGTACCCCCTGCCACACCTGCACGACTTCACCCATTCCCTGCACGGTTGCAAAATTTTTTCCACACTTGATCTGCGTCGGGCCTACCACCAGATTCCTGTGGTGGAACGACATACCAAAGACTGCAATTACAACGCCATTCGGCATGTTTGAATTTCCGTTTATGTGATTTGGTTTAACGAATGCCAGTCAAACGTTCCAAAGATTCATGGACCATATCTTCCGTGAATACGACTTCGCCTGGCCATACCTCGATGATATTTTGATATCATCGAAGGATATGAATCAACATCGTCATCATCTACAGCTAGTATTCAAAAAGCTACGCGAGTACGGCCTTATTATCAACCGTTCGAAATGCATACTAGGTCAGCCGCACGTTGAATTTTTAGGTTTCAAAATAAACAGCAGTGGAATTTCACCCCCAGAAGAACGAGTACGGGCAATTCAAAGTTTCAACTTACCTTCGAGAGCATGTGATTTGCGACGTTTTCTCGGTATGGTAAACTTTTTTCGCAGATTCTTGCCTTGCGCCGCAGAAAAGCAAATGACTTTATTCAACCTCATAAAAGGGAACAAGAAAAACGACACATCACCAGTTGATTGGACAGTTGAAGCAAAGGAGGCATTTCAACAATGCAAAAACGACTTATGCAAAGCAACTTTACTCGCTTACCCAAAACCCATGGCGCAACTCATTTGACGGTGGATGCATCTGCAACTGCGGTAGGAGCTGTACTACAACAACACGACAACGACCAGTGGCAACCTCTAGGTTTTTATTTCGAACGCCTCACCGAAACACAAACAAGATACAGCACTTACGATCGTGAACTGTTAGCGGCATACAAAGCAGTCAAATATTTTCAACATATGCTAGAAGGAAGAGAATTTTTCATCCTCACTGACCACAAGCAGTATGTGCTCCAGCAAAAGCTTGAAAAGGCATCTCCGCGTCAAATGCGTCATTCGGAACTTATCGCACAATTCACAACAGACATTCGGTACATCCCCGGAAGAGAAAACGTAGTAGCTGATGCAATGTCACGTATTGACGCTATACATACTCCAAGTACCATCGACTTCGCCAAACTTGCGGAGAGTCAAATGTCTGACTCAGAGCTCAAAAACTTACAAGACTCGAATACCAGCCTATTAATCAAACCTTTCACGATTCCAGGCATCGCTGTAGACATCTTGTGTGACGTAAGCACCAGCCAAGTCCGACCGTATTTAACTCCTTCGTTTCGCAGAACAGCTTTCGACTCTATACATAACATGGCACACACCGGCGCCGCTAAAACAACTAAATTGATTGTAGAAAAATTTGTGTGGCCGAGTCTCCGAAAAGATTTCCGCTTATGGTCCAGGCAGTGCATCCCGTGCCAAAGAGCTAAAATGCAGCGCCACAACAGAGCACCGTTGTCGACATTCACGTTACCAGAGCAACGATTTGACCACATAAATATGGATATCGTCGGACCATTACCACCTTGCAAGGGTTATCGATACTGTTTGACAATAGTCGATCGTTATTCCCGATGGTTAGAGGCACTCCCGCTCGAAGACATGACGACAGAGACCATTGCTTTCAATTTCTACACGCACTGGATCGCTAGATTTGGAGTACAGTAACAACGGATCAAGGTAGACAATTTGAATCTACACTATTCCGAGAATTCTCCAGACTGTTAGGCATCAAGCACTTACGTACCACTGCGTATCACCCCGCATCAAACGGGATTATCAAGCGATGGCATAGATCATTAAAAGCAGCGATAAAGTGCTACATGACAGACAACTGGGTCGAAGTTCTGCCACTCATCCTTCTAGGTTTTCGTTCCTCATGGAGAGATGATTTAAGAGCGACACCCGCAGAGATGGTTTATGGAAATACACTTCGATTACCTGGCCAGTTCTTTGCCGAAAAACATACGTACAATGCCAACGAAGGTGAATTCGTCGAAAATTTACGGATACGCATGCAGTCACTAAAGCCGTCACCAACTACAAACAACTCAGCGCACGTACCATTCGTAGAAAAGAACTTACACTCAACACCATCAGTCTTCGTACGCAACGACTCAATTCGTCCACCTCTTCAACCACCATACGAGGGACCATTTCCCGTAGTCGAACGCGGTGACAAATTCTTCAAAGTCAAAATCCGAGGAAACGCAAACATTTCCACCGACCGGTTAAAAGCAGCTTTCGTCGCTGAGGATGACCAAACCCCGTCAAATCAAACAATTCAAAAGGAGTATCAAACAAAATCTGGTCGTCGAGTACGTTTTCATTTTCCCGCATAGGGGGGAGTGATGTGGCAACCCTAAAGTAATGTGGCAGCCCCGAAATAACATGGCAACTCCGAATGCAACTCTGCAAAGATTATAGATATGGCAACCCATAAGCTGGATAAGCTGACAGCTTGACGACCCGCCATTTTTTTTTTCTTCTTGGCGCGTCACTCCGACTGCAAGCACTCCGCATCGTTTCAATTTCCTTTTCCATTTAAATTCTAATTAATGTGGCAGCCCCGAAATAACATGGCAACTCCGAATGCAACTCTGCAAAGATTATAGATATGGCAACCCATAAGCTGGATAAGCTGACAGCTTGACGACCCGCCATTTTGTTTTTCTTCTTGGCGCGTCACTCCGACTGCAAGCACTCCGCATCGTTTCAATTTCCTTTTCCATTTAAATTCTATCATAAATTTTGTATCAATAAATCATTCTAAATAAATCTAAAACTATTGTGGACATCCCACAAGTGTAAATCTATCTATCTATCTAATTAAATTCTACCTATTTGAGACGCTGGAATTTGTGATCTATCTGTACCGTGCTCCTTTTCTTTTTACTTTTTTGTTTTTACTTTTTTGTTGGAGACGTACTGATATTTCGCTGGACCGATCTGGTAACCCCATATTTATGCCAATTCACTTTCAACACTATTGTGTCCTCTTTATTGTAAAACTGCTTCTCTCGTCTTGAACAAAAAATTATAAATATCCAGCAGTTGTTAATTATGTTAAGTCCAGTCTTTCCTTTAGTCTCAAAATACTGAATATAATGAATTTCGGCTTTCGGATTATAATATATCATACATTGGTACATGTTTTTTGGCCATTATATTGTTTAACGTTAAATATGATTGAAATGGGTCCAGACCTTGATAACTAATACTATTTAATAATTTCAGCCTCCCCTCATATGCCCAATAATTACTCATGTTATTTTGTTAATACAAGGTGGGTTCCAAAGTAAATAAAGCTTAAAAAAAAAACAGAAAAAAGTTATTCTTCTGCTTCAATACAGCTTTTTGCACGTTCGTTCGAACGAGTGTTTTAGCTCGTTGGCCGGTATGGGCAGCAGTATGGCGACGCAAGCCTTTTAAATAGCCTCTACGTCTGCATAACGCTTTTCTTTCATATTTTTTCGAAGACGAAGAAGTCGCACGGTGCCATATCAGGTGAATACGAGGAATGGTTAATGGTTAAACTTTTTGGTCAAATAATCGGTCACGAGCGTCGATCGAATGTTGGATTCTGAGCAATTTTTGGTCGTCAGTCAATTTGTGCGGTACAAACCGTGCAACACCTTTCGTAAGCCGAAATTTTCGGTAAAAATACGACAAATAGATGTCTAGGAGATGTTCAATTCCATTTCCATAAATGTCAACGATGATTTTTGATGAATTCACGCACAGTTTCAATGGAATTTCCGGTGATCATGGATTTTGATTGGCCCATATGTTGATCGTCATTTATGTCCTCACGACCACTTCAAAAACGTTGAAACCACTCGTTCACTCTGCTACGGGATAGGCAATCATCGCCATAAACTTGTTTCATCAATTGAAACTTTTCGGTAAAAGTTTTACCAATTTCAAAACAAAATTTAATGTTGGTTCTTTATTCGAAGCTCATTTTCGCACCGATATCAATAATACACTTGCACTTAAAACGCAATAACTTGTCATGAAATTCTCACTGGACAATCGAAAAAGTTAGCAGATTCTGACGCACCAGTTGACATATAGATGGCTCTACCAGGGGGCGCTGGATTCAAAATGTCCTGTTTACTTTGGAAAACTCATTGTATTGCATCATCATGCCGGAGTGAAAATAAGGACATTTTCTGCATAGTATATGTATAAATATTAGGAGAACAAGAAAATTTAACTCCCACCGATTCTTAATTTTTGGACGCTGCTGATACCTAAATTTCATTAATTCATGCATTAAAACATTTAATTAATTTAAATAATATCAAAGGAAAAATATTGACAAATTTCATCACAAAATATTTAAATAAGCATTGCAGAGAATATTCACTTTTTAATAACTAAAAATAGGTATGTACACATAGCAAATGTTTATTAATAGAATACTTTCTTCCATGGTACTTTTATTATGTCATATACATACATAGCGTGCTCATAGTAGTGGTATCTGCTAGCTAGTTACATATGTATGTATGTATATATAACATTCAAATACATTATCGATCCAATTTGCTATTAAATGGGAATCGTCATACAGTAGTTTCTTAAAAATTGCAAAAATCATAATGTTATAGACAATCATACTAGATGGGTCCCTAATCTTATCTGCTAGCATTAACTTTTCTGATCCTAACTCTAACTGATGCCGTTGACGATTAATCAGTCGAACTCTTTCGTATGTATGTATGTGTTGTGGTTAATAACGCTTTTATCAGGGAATGTTAAAATTGTTGGATGAGGAGTGCATTTATGAATAAATAAACTCTCTAGTTAAAATAAAAAAATACATTTGTAAAATATAACATAATAATATTCATATGTAGTATATATTGTATATATACATATGTATGTATACATACATATAAGATGCAGGGATGCAAATATGTAAATGGATTAATCGGATTGTGGGTCAATGATGTTCATACAAGTGATATACAAGGTTATGTTTCTATATGAATGTTGTATCAATGCCCCAGCAGAAACGAACCCTTATCATCAATGATCTACATACATTGTACACATCTACATACGTACGTAGCATAACAATTCAGTTCTCATTCGAATGTGAAAATGAAATATTTCGTTGACGCAGTTACAATTTGTGTTTATAAAAGAACGTAGGTGGCACTGTAACAGAAAATTTTAGATTTGTACTTTTCTATATAATAACAATCCATTGTGAATAATATGTTTCGTGTAAGAAATAGTTGTAGCTACTACGTGAAATTGGATCTGTCGATTCTGATTATATGTTGGTGGACGTTAATTCTAAATATAGGTAAGTTGGCGATCACACTTATTTAACATAATATTTTATTTTACAAACCTGTTTCTTTCATATGCAAAGTGAGTACGAGTACAGTACTGATATTTTTCATCAATTCTAGTTGGGCTTTTCATTGAATTAAATATCGTCACCTAAAATGCAAAAGGCCGTAACTAACATTTTTAGTATTTTACAGGAGAAGCAAAAAACGTTATAGATTAAAGACTACTTAAAGCTAAATATCCAAATTGTAGATTTAAGCTTAGAAAACAAAGACGGATTTGTTTCTGAAGACCAAATTAATGGGAAAAATGCAGTTCTTAAGAAATGTTAGTTACGGCCTTTTGCACTCTATTTTTCTGAAACCAAAAAGCCGTAACTACTTGAAAAAAATTGTGTATAGAATGAAAACAATGGTTAAAATAAGAAAATGTGCTTTTAGGCTGCAACTAAAAAAGTTTTTAACAAGTTATGTCTTTTTGTATCTATTTATTGTAAGTATTTTAGCACAAAAGAAATTATTTAATTAATACATTTAATTCGAGAAAATAAAATTAAATTAAGCTGGTTAAGAAAAACAAAATAATTCATTTGAAAACAACCAAACCTGCAATACAAATAGCAAATTAGAATAGGTTTAAGATAAAAAGGGTATATTATCATAAAAGCTGTGGCAGTCAGCCGGAAGTAAAAATTTAAGTTCCTGCAGGTGTTCCCATTTCTTTTTGGATATTGATATTCTTTCGGTATGTAACTGTGAAGGTTCGATGTCCCTAAATTTTTGTTGTGTACGTGTTGGCAAAACGTTGTAATCGTCGTTGATATTTGTTTTATAATAAATTATTCCAGATGGATCATATGCCAAGGCACGGATCATATTAACAGTTGGCTCTCCGGATTTTTTGCCTGTATTGAAGATACTGAGTTTTTATACATAATTTATACATGTGTGTTAAATTTTACCTGGTCGAATAGATACGTAGCGCTTAGGAATACTTTCGTAGTCAAGGAAATACTTGTAATCAACATGGTGCACTTTTAGAGGAAATGGGTTCTTTCGAGACTCTCTAATCAAGCCAGATAGCTCAGATGGTAAATTTATTTGTCTCTTGTTGATTTTTCTTTGAATGAGGGAGTGGGTCGAATCACACTCCATTTGCGTATGTCCCACTATTAAATATTTATGTTCTACCGTTATGTTTTCTTGAACACATAAAGATAATATTGCATTAGAAAGAATTACATTTCGGTTCTGGTAGAAACAACCATCGGAATATATAATTATGTGATGAATATTTGGTGACTTTTTAATGGAATTTTTCATGTATTTTATTATACATGTAGCAAAGGTAGAAGCAACAAGGGTACCATCTGTTTCGTCCCAGACAAAATTGTCAGATTCATGTGAAATAACGTTATAAATTGTGAAATTGTGCACTTGTAATTTCATTTTATAGTACGTGGCATTTGCATTTGTCTGTGGAATCAACTTCACTGCCTGCATGTCAATGCATAACAACAAGTGTAATCCTGATTTGGCGTTTTCTATGTCAATTAACTTTTCATTTCTCATGTCTTGTATATTCTTTCTATGAATGTCGTACTGATCTTGGGTTAAGTTTTTCGATTCGTATGATGTGCAGGTGTCGCACATATCATTTTTTGGCTTAAATATACAACAGTTTTGTTTTTTTAATACTGCCATAAATGTTGGAAAAGATACATGAACTACTTCATTAGTCTCGCAGTCTTTAGAATAAACTTCATAGACATGTTTGTAGCTTTTAAAATCGGACTGCAAGTACAGTTTCTCCGTATACTGTCTTCGGTAGTGTGATTCAAGCTTAGGAATGTCATGCAACCATTTTTCCAGAAAATTTAAACGTTTTTGAAATAAGACTCCTTCATTAGTAAATGCTTTACGTTCTGATGTTATTTTGTTTTGTTCTTCTGGCGAAATATTGGTGCCATGGGAGTCATTGAAATTTACCCAATTCCTCACCATTTTCTCATTTAATCCAAGCGTAGATAAAAACATATGAAAGCACACTTGAACACGTTTAGAATAATATTTTAAGTAGTAACGTTTTGTAATTGATCTTCTAGAGTTCTCAACACCAATTCGCTTTATGTTTGCGCGTTCAACAAGATTAACGACATACATTTTTTTTTGATCCCATGACATTTTCCAGAACCCATTAAATATTTCCTTACGATTTTCTTCGGAAAATGTAGAACAATTTCGTACAGCACTTTTCTCACAGAATTTTGAAGTACATCCAGCTTTAAGTTCTCTTGGAGCTTTTTCACTAATAATGCCTTTCGATAGTCCCATGTATTTTTTTCCTTTCAATCGGTTTATTATATTTCCAGACCTTTTATTATATTTTTTAAGTTTTTCATCACAACCATTTTCACAATTAGTACTCATTTTATTAATTTTGTTTTATTCCGGGAATAAAGGCAATAACACAATTTGATAAAGAATGAAAAATAATGAAAAGAACTGTAATTGCGGATAACACAATGTGTCACATTGAAATTTAATCAAAGAGATTGAAAAAAGGGTAGTTACGGCTTTTTGATTTATGGAATTGTTGAAGTTTTAGTTGCGGCCTTCTGATTCTCGCCTATAAAGTCGTTATTTTTGGACGTATGCATGTAAAATTTGGTGTGTACATGTGTTTCGGTTAAGTACTTCATAATCAATCAAAAAGTCAATTTTGAATTTTTTGTTACTTACGGCCTTTTGCATTTTAGGTGACGATATAAATAAAAATTTTTAAGATTGACATCAAACATAGACGTTGACATAAAAATATAAATGACAGCGCGTTGCTATAGTTTATGCATATCGATTACAATAGAAATAATCTTATTTGCATGACGCATACTTATGTATGGGATTTGTAAAATCGCATATGTGGGAAATGTTCTATGGATCATTCTGAACAACTTTGCTTAAGAGACTAAGAGTCCGAAACCCCTTTCGAGCCAGTGAAGATTAAAGCGAAATTTAAAAAAATCGAATAATTGGTTGTATGGGAGATATGTGCTATAGTTGTCCAATTTCACCGATTCCCACAAATGATCAATAGATTATCAAAATGCACCAATATATTACATTTCATTCGGATATCTCAAAAATTGACCACAACGTTTTTATGATCCCTAAAAAACTTCGCCTAAAAAATCGCAGGCCTGAATCTGGTTTAAAACCCTCAATCCCATAGGCAAAGTTATTCAGAATGATCCCTAGAACATTTCTCTCATACGCTATTTTTCCATTTCTTTGGCTCATTGTAAATTAACCCGCTCTAATGTGCATACACCAATAATAAATTCAAACATTCTAGACATTTTGTGGTTTTAATGTGTAAAATTTAAATAAAAAATGTTATTAGAGAATTTAACACTTCGGTTAACTGTAACTTTTGAAGTTTATTCAAACCAAAGAACCCTTTTTAACTAGAACTAACAGATGCTGTTAACCTAACTGATAAACCAGCTTTAAATTCGTTATTTTTTCCATTGACATTTATTTGTATGAACATATGTATTCAAAATTAAACCTCAAGTACAATCCCGTAGATTCTTATACAAAAACGTTTTCGCTTTATAAATGATGAGCGTTATTTTCTATTAACAGACTAACTTAACTAGACCCCATGTAACATACAAAACTTATGTATCTGAAGGTATTTTCTGGCAAGTTACAAGAGAAATGTTCGGTTACACCCGAATTTAGGCCGCCGAATTCGAGTACCAATAACTTTTTGTTAGTTCTTGGTTCTAGAGGCATTTCCACTTGTAGTTTTCGTAATAGTATACCTAAATTAAATGAAGACATCTTGCTAATACCCTTTCTAAAAGGATGTAGCGCCACCTTCAACATTGCAGAAATCAGTTAAAGTCGCTTCGTTATGACCCAAAAGTTAGAAACGAACACACATTTTCTTCTTATGGTTTCAAATTTGATTAAAACTTTTTGAGTGTATACATAGCTAATACTAATACACTTATATACGTAGGCGAAACTTACCTAATTGGACATCTTTTACGAAGTCATTCACTTTCATATAATTTGACCAATCATTAATTTTGTCTTACATTTATGGCATCGCTTGTTTTTTATTAGACACGTATGGCCCTGATCATTATAATAAGCCTTCATCAAACATTCGAAAGTTTCACGCGAATATCTTCGAGGGTGAGTTAAGCGTTTCAGCCACTTAATCTCCTAGGTCTAACAGAAGAATTATAAGTACTTATTTACTACTATGAACAAAAATTAGTGCGACTTAATCTCCTAGGTCTAACAGGAGAATTATAAATACTCATTTACTGTTATGAACAAAAATTAGTGCGACTTTGTTCATAATTTAAGTTTTTTTAATTTATTCATTAAATTCTTTGTCGTTCCTCTCAAAGTAATCCCTCTTGGCCACAATACACTTGTGCAAACGATTTTTCTAATTCTTGAAACAGTTGTTAAAGTCAATTTTCTAAATAGCATTCAATGAGAGTAGCGATTCAAGTTTAAAGTCTTCAATTGACTCAAAACGGTTTCCCCAGAGCGGCCGTTTTAGTTTGCTGAATAGCCAGAAGTCAAACGGAGCTAAATCAGGCGAATACGGTGGTAGCGGCACGACATTGATTGAAAATTTCTCGAAAAACTCACGAAGAATCAATGCAGTATGCGATGGTGCATTATCGTGGTGCAAAAATCAAGAGTTGTTGGGTATCTTTTTACGTATGGTCTTATGTATACAAATTGATATTCATATCCGTTTTTTATAAACAATGCGTCGTAACAAATTCAAAATGTACGAGTAGGTTGAGATAATATATGGTATATGAGAGTCCACATATTGCCAAAAAAAAAAAAAAATATACTTGTATTATTGTTATAGCCGATATACCTTAATATATTTCTTGTTTCATAATAGGTGCTTACACAATCGATGAAAGAAGCTTTCAATACTTAAATAGTATTTCCTCAGAGGATTGGAAGCGTGATTTAGACTTTGGAATCGAATCTGTAAACAGACAGAAAAGGTAAAAACTAAAACTTAAGGGAAATTTTGTACATATTAGGTATAACATACTGTCTTATACCAACCTAAACAGACTTTAACCGTCAGATATGCACTAACCAGACATTGTGAATACGCATTTGGTCTGTCGGTTAAGGCCACAACTGATTATCGATTACTAGTTTTTAGTTGTTGATTTTCTTCAAGAATGATAGAAACAAGATTGCGCAATGACGAGTTCAAATTTTGTTCGTTCTGCGCATCTACGTCACAGTTGACCAACGGACAATCAGCTGATTTTCAATTGCTTGTTTTTCTTTGCAATAAGAATCAATTTTGTATTGTAGGTTGTTATATTATTTAATTTTATCTCTTTGCTGTGATTGTTTCAACTATATATGTACATACATTTATGCAAATAAAACTATTCAATATTTTGTGACCAACTAACAATTTGTTGTCTTATTTAGTTTTCCTATTTTGCTGTACATATTTTCAATTAAGTTTTTATTTAAGGAACGAATCCTAAAACACATTCTAGCTCTGAAAAGTATTTTTTTTACTTTGGTGCTACAATTTACAACATTACATTACATATATGCAAATCAGTACCATTTAAGTCGTCAAATACTGCTTGCAAGGCTCTCATATACTCCATCAACACATCTGTTGGTTTTGAGAGTCCTCCTTCAGATAGGTGATCCACCCAAGTATAAGGCGAATAGGCACAAATTTTGGGGTTGTCCTTACCAAGCTTGTGGAAAATTTTCAAGCCCGTCGTTGTTGAGAATCTTCTAGTCATCATTTTTTTCAATTGGGTCAGTGGAATTTAGATCAACTGACACACGTTGAAAAATATTACCTGCAAAAATATAATAAACATGCATACATGCGTATAAATAAATAGAATAAATTGTTAGTTAAGATTATTATAACAATTAGGATAAGAAATAGTGGTTAGTATGCAAAAACTTAGTTTGTATGTAAGTACATATTTGCATTTGTTAACATCAATATATTTTTATATAATGTTTTCTGTAGTTTTAGGTTTATAATACTATGTAAGTTTAATATTTTGATAATTACCGGTTAGAGATAAGTAATTCCCTCCCATATCTGGGGTGTTATCGACTTCAACATTTCCTCCATCTGTCTTGATGGAACTCCTTCCTGTCAGGGTGATTGTGAAGACCGCCTTTTAACCTGATTACACCAAACAAATTTTCTAAATATAATTTAGTTTAAACGAGCATTCATTCTTTTCTGCTGTGCATTAGCCTCTGGAGAAGTTATTCTGGTTAACGTGAGAAAAGCGCTAAGTAGCAACTTCGTTAGACTCCGCGAACTTAAACCTGCAAGAGTGTTTGGTTATAAAAGTAAAATTATTGTAATCAAAATGCTATAATTACCCATTTCAAACTGCAAATTTCTTTCGAAGGCTTCTGCCGCGAAGTGAACAAAAATGAATCTACTATTTTAGTACTGTTTTATCTTAAGGGAGATGGAAAAATCTCCATTTCCTAGCACTATTTTTAACATTTTTATTATTGTATCCGAACACTGCACAACTCATTTTAAAAAATATAAAATTTCACAATTACAATATAATTCGAATTCACATTCAAAGGGCGGGCGAATATAAGTCAACCGTAACGTCAGCAAGAACAGCTGACTGAAAGCAAACATGCGCATTGGACAATCTTGTTTCTATCATTCTTGCATGCGCATTGCGTAATCTCTTTCTTTATCATTCTTGGATTTTCTTTCTGTAAAGTTTTAAAATTTGGACTCAGGTAATTACATAATTTTCCATACAGGCTTGAAGGAACTCTGGTGAAGTCAGGAGTAATTGTCGAAAAAGGTGGTATCTCACATACTTATCTTTTGGATGCTTTGCCAAACGAAGAAGCAAAAACGGACAATGACGTTGCTAGCAAGCTTTTGGCTGCTAGTCTTTATATCTTCAATAGCAAATGTCTACCCCATGGAATAAATGGCAAGGATTGCGAAACATTTTTGTCAAATAAGTCACTTCCAAAAGGAAGCGAATTGTTACAAAAATGTTTACGAATCATTGAAAAACGACGCAATGGCCACAACACATTTCGAAGATTATTGGATCGCCATTATCAGGATGGCATCTATCAGGTACGTCTTTAATCACTTTTCTAAGCACGTGAAAGTAGTATTAATATAACAATTTTTTTAGATGTTGAATCTTGTTTCACCTCTCATGGTGAGTAAATCCTTGCACAACTTGAGTGTGAAAAAAAATCTCGAGGACAAGCAAAGAAACCTAGCTGTTATACAGTGGACTCAATTCGTTGAGCATGATCTCAGTAAACCTGTAGTTACAACAATGAGTAAGCACTTTGAAATAGATTTTAGTCACCTTAACTGTATCTACTAAGTTTTTAAGGAGATGGGAGTCACATTGAATGCTGCGATAATAACAGCTTTGAGCTCGTACCCAGATATCGACATCCATATTGTGCTCCTTTGATAATAAGAAACGATGAATCCCAGTACGCAAAAGTTAACTGTTTCAATTATGTACGTAGTGCTGTTGCTGTCAGCACAAAATGCACATTCGGAGCTGTGGAACAAGTAATTGTTTTTACATATGTATGTACCAAGTAATGAAAGTAATTAATTTTCTCAGTTAAATCAAGCAACATCCCTTTTGGATTTATCTCAACTATACGGTTTCACAGATGAGGTGCAAAAACGCATGCGCACATGGACAAATGGTCAAATTAAATTCGCCGCCAAGACTTCAAATATCTATAATGATGAACTAGCTGTGGTGCCTGACGACTGGAGTAATTATTGTGCGTTCAAAAATCCGTCCATGCAAACTAGTCAATGTTTCATGGCTGGCGACTCTCGAGTAAACAGTAGCCCACTCACGATATCTATTTATACACTATTTATGAGAAATCATAACCAGATTGCCCAAAAACTAGCTATTAAATATCCATTATGGCAGGATGAAGATCTTTTCAGAGCGGCAAAAGCAATTAACATACAAATCTATAGGAATATTGTTTTTAACGAGTGGGTGCCCACTGTGTTGGGCGAGGATGTTGCTGTTAAAATGAAAGAATTTTCGTTCAGCAAGGAATCTATGGACGTTGATAGAATTTCAAATGAATTTGGGATCGCAGCCATGCGGTTTTACATGTCCATGATGCCCAATTTTCTGCAGAATTTTACTGAAGTAAAACGTGTGGAATACACTACATCGGGTTCGCTTCCGCAAGAAAGTGGGTATGTATTATTATTTCAAATTTATGCCCTTCAACATTTAGATAATATTGTACACTGCAGAGTTATCCGCAACGAAAATTTAGTTTCATTTTTTAATCAAACATATAAGCCTGATTTGGAATATACACCTGAACAAATTGACACCATACTGGAATCGATTTTGAACCAACATGCCATGAAATTAGATACAACATATGAGGACAGTGTAAGCGCGGAACGTATTGTAATGAAAGAACTTCGCAATTAATTACTTTTTTTTAAATATATTCAGCTTATTTGGAATAACTTTGGCGTGAATAGACCCACACATGGTGATCTGCTTGCTTACGATATTCAACGAGGGCGAGATCATGGTTTAAGAGGTTATATTGACTATTTGAAGCTTTCAGTTGGACAAAACATCGGTAGCTGGAAAGATCTCGAGAGTTTTATAGAAACTGACGTACGTAATAAAAACTAATGGAAATCATATGTGGTCACTGGGAAAGCAAAAACATTTATGTGATTGTTCAGATTATTGCTTTTGCTTTGTTCAATACCCTAAATTGAAACTGAAATACATATAATTGTCTTTGTTGAGTGTTGCCGTAATGATCATGTACTCATTAATTCACATTTGTTTTTAGGACCTAAATGTTTTAAAAGCTACTTATAGTAATGTTGAAAACATTGACCTTCTAGTTGGTGGTATGGCAGAAAAAAAATTACTCGGAGCTGCAGTTGGACCAACGTTTAAATATATTTTGGGTAAGCATCCAACGGTTCTCTAATAACGACGCATATCTCAAATACTAAATAATATTTTGACGTGAAAGCATAGATATCACTAACAGTATTACTAACTTACAAAAAAAAAAAATTACCGATTCGTAGTGATGAGCGATGTAGTAATTTTTTAGTTTCAGTGAAAAGAGTGATTGCGATTTTTAAATCACTGTGATTTTTTATAGCTATTGCGATAGCTACTTTTCTAAATAACATAGATATTTTAAGTAGTTCTAAACTGCAATTAAGCAAAAACAAAAATATATAATCTGAAATAAAAGGAATTAATTTTAATGCAATACCTTAAATTTTCCATGATTTTTTTATGTATTAATACCGATTAATATTAGTAGTAGCCATGAAAAAAAGTGCTCAAATTAAAAAAAAATAGTATTTATTTCAAATTGTACATGTTCAGATCTAAAATGGAATAAAAATTAATTGAATTTCAAAAATAAACAGTTTTAGATTGAAAATAACATTAATATAATTCAAATTATAAGATTAGGTCAAAGTAATTAAGTAAAAAAAAAAGTAAAAACTTAGCTCACATACACATTAGATGTAAATTTTAAAATCACAACTTAAAAAAACTATTAACTAGTATTGATGCGCATTTAAAAAAAATCAACATTTTTGTCTTTTCATCGTCCAAACGCATTCTCCTTTCACTTAAAATAAGTCCAGCTTGAGAAAAAAGCCGTTCGCAGGGAACCGATGACGCTAAACATCCTCATTTAATCCGAGCTATAGGAGACATATATGAATATTTGTATTTATTGTGCTGCCCCCATTTGAAGGGGTCCGCACTTCGAGCACTTACTACCTCTTCCAAATAACGCTGAACCTCGATAATGGCTCTTGAATTACAAGTACCTCGCGGCTTGTTTGACGCAATATTGGAGTCTATATTGCTCCATATTGAAAACTCTGAGGTTTCTACTTGTGGTTCATTTGCTTGGGCTTCTTGAATTATTCTATCTACATCTGCAGTGATACGATTTTTAAATATTTCGGCTATTGTGGGGTCAGAAAAGGCGAAATTTTTGAAACGAGGATCCAAGAATGATGCCATGCCTAGAGTGTTGCTCCTTTCGGTATTTCCTAACCTTTCATTTATACCCTTCAGTAATTCAAAAGCCACTGCTTTTATTTTACAGGATCTACATAAGTATTGGCTTTTGTCCACCTAGTAAACACGCGTTTGAGACCATTTATAATAGGAATAACCATAGATCCGGTGCAATATTTTTGGCCGCTTATTTCTTTTGTGGTGTACTCAAAAGGTTTTAATACAATAAGTAAATCCCTTAGCAACAACAATTCCTCAGGATTAATACGGGGTAATTCCTTATCTATGAGGGCGACAGTACTTTTAATAGCATCTTCCAATTTCATAAAACGTTCAATGATATAAAATGTAGAATTCCAGCGAGTTTCAACGTTTTGAATAGTTTCAAAGGTTCGCTACCAGCATTGCGTTGAAAACTCATAAATTTTTCGTTTGTAGATGTAGTTTTTCTAAAATGAGCGAAAATTTGTTTTACTTTTTTTAAAACATTATTAACGTCATGGCCACTTATACTTGCTTTAGCAATTAAATTTAAGGTATGCGCAAAACAGCCGAAGTGGCGTAGTTTGAGCTCATTTTGTAAGGCCCTCTTATTATTAATATTATGTTATCAAATACCCCCCACTTAGTTGTGATATTTTGTATTTGCACGGCTCAGTTTTTGGCAGTATGTGTCTCACTCATTGGACAGCAATCCAATAAAATATTGTTAAATTCAAAATTTTCACTAACAAAATGTAGTGTATTTGCTATGTAACTCACTGTATTGCGAGATGTCCAACAATCGGTTGTAATGCAGAATTTAACACCATTCGCCACTTTCAGTTTCACTTTTTCGACATATGCTTCATATAATGCTGGAATTATCGTTCTTGATACTAACGGGTGATTTTTTTGAGGTTAGGATTTTCATGCATTAGTATTTGACAGATTACGTGGGATTTCAGACATGGTGTCAAAGAGAAAGATGCTCAGTATGCTTTGACATTTCATCATGAATAGACTTACTAACGAGCAACGCTTGCAAATCATTGAATTTTATTACCAAAATCAGTGTTCGGTTCGAAATGTGTTTATCGACAAATTTTGTTCAGCGATGAGGCTCATTTCTGGTTGAATGGCTACGTAAATAAGCAAAATTGCCGCATTTGGGGTGAAGAGCAACCAGAAGCCGTTCAAGAACTGCCCATGCATCCCGAAAAATGCACTGTTTGGTGTGGTTTGTACGCTGGTGGAATCATTGGACCGTATTTTTTCAAAGATGCTGTTGGACGCAACGTTACGGTGAATGGCGATCGCTATCGTTCGATGCTAACAAACTTTTTGTTGCCAAAAATGGAAGAACTGAACTTGGTTGACATGTGGTTTCAACAAGATGGCGCTACATGCCACACAGCTCGCGATTCTATTGCCATTTTGAGGGAAAACTTCGGACAACAATTCATCTCAAGAAATGGACCCGTAAGTTGGCCACCAAGATCATGCGATTTAACGCCTTTAGACTATTTTTTGTGGGGCTACGTCAAGTCTAAAGTCTACAGAAATAAGCCAGCAACTATTCCAGCTTTGGAAGACAACATTTCCGAAGAAATTCGGGCTATTCCGGCCGAAATGCTCGAAAAAGTTGCCCAAAATTGGACTTTCCGAATGGACCACCTAAGACGCAGCCGCGGTCAACATTTAAATGAAATTATCTTCAAAAAGTAAATGTCATGAACCAATCTAACGTTTCAAATAAAGAACCGATGAGATTTTGAAAATTTTATGCGTTTTTTTTTTAAAAAAAGTTATCAAGCTCTTAAAAAATCACCCTTTACATGCCGACTGGGTAGCTCATATGCAGGATTTGGCACTTTAACGAATTGGACAAATCCGCTGTCCTCGACAATGCTGAAT
The DNA here is from genome assembly GCA_027475135.1 of Bactrocera correcta. Classification (NCBI taxonomy): domain Eukaryota; kingdom Metazoa; phylum Arthropoda; class Insecta; order Diptera; family Tephritidae; genus Bactrocera; species Bactrocera correcta. Next base: position 20,149,594 of record CM050322.1, read on the forward strand.
AGTTGTAAGTCCTTAATGAAGTGCTTTGGCAACGCATCATCTATTTCCTTTTTTGCCTTTGCAAAAATCTTCATATTACATATCCCGGCAGTTATTTTAGATTGGCGCAGAACAACCTCTGAAACCATATTTAAATCTCGTAACTGAAATCCGAAGTAAAAATTTTATGTTTTACCGTATTGTACATTTGTTTTCGTAACTTCATGCTGTGCATCTGGATTTTCCGTTTGTTTACTTCCTATTTTTTGCACGGTCGCTGCTCCTGGAAGTTCCACTGTTGGATGCAGATTTTACATATGCTTTTTTAAATTCGTATTCGACGTTTTATATGATATATCTTTTTTTTTAATTTTACATGAGTTTCATTTATTGCTTCGAAAAATTGACACATTTCACTTCGTTTTTTATTTATTTTTAAATACATTTTCACAGTATTGGGTTGTCGAAAAAGTCCTGTGGTATTTTTATTGAATAAATTCGTGTGGCACTCATACATCAAGCTTCTTCAAATGTTTTATAACGGTTTGATGACCACTATGCCAATCTCTTTCGACCAATTCAGCAATTTTATGGCAATTTTCGACGACAGGGCTTCCGGAGCGTGGCCCATCTTCGGCCACCTCTAAACCAGAACGGAAACGTTGAAAACATCGTTGTGCGTTGGAAATGGAAACTGTATCGGGTCCATAAACTGCACAAATTTTATTGGCGGCTTGAGATGCATTTTTGCCTTTATCGTAGTAGTACTGTAAAATATGCCGTATTTTCTCTTTACTTTGCTCCATGTTTGCGACGCTATAACTCACGAACGACTTAAAAGAAACGACAATCAATCAAACACGTGTTAGCGCGTGAAATGAGCTTTCCAAAAAGGTATAGCATGACCCGATGACGATGACGATGAATAAAACTAGAACTACGCGCTTTCAGCGCCATCTAGCGAAAATACCGCAAGACTTTTTTGACAACCTAATATTTAATAAATTTAAAAAACTTCGAATTCAAAATAACAATTTATACCTCTAACAACAAAAATCAACACATATATTCACAGTGAATAAAGAAGTATTCAAAATTACAATTTCTACTTCTAACACCAAAAAAATCTCCTCATGCAATTATTGTTCATAAGCTAGTGCCAATTTTAAATTTCATTCACAGTGAAATATTGGCATGAAGAAAAATCACCAATCTATGATATTTTGGGCTAGCAATAGCAGTGACTATAAACGATTTTTCTATCACAGTGATAAAATCACCTTTGGTGAAATATCGCTCATCACTACCGATTCGAAAAACTGTGATCGCGTGTTTCCGTCCGTCCGTCTGTCAGAATTTTATCCATTTAAACATATAAGGACTAATAGCACAGCCAGTGAAAAACGCAAAATCGTGGTCCGAGTCAGCACGCACGACCTATCGTATGGGCGCGCAATGTAACTGCAGAGATAAAGAGATGTTTAACTCCTCTCTCACTGGAAGTGAGAGAGCAATTGTTAAACGTCAAAACCTACTGAACTTTGACAGCTAATCGAGTTCAGTAGGATTTGACGTTTATCAATTGGAAACGGGCGATGGCCAGATTGAAATCTTACCAAAAAATATGTAAACAGAGGGATTTGTTGCATCGTTCAAGACCACTTATAAAAAATGTAAAAAAATGAAAATTAAATAAATTTGTAAAATTTAAAGGTGTTTGATGAAACGTTTTGTAATTTGAAGCATCATAGTTTTATTTTCAATGGAAAATGATTAAAAACATTTAATGATTGAGAGCTTACAAGCTTAAATCCTTTTATTGGGTATTGAAAAGTCAAAAGTCAGTTGTTCTAATATACTTTATAAAGATTTAAATAGTATATCCATATCATAAATAATCACTATGTAGTAATTTTTATTCGTTCTAAATGTTGGGTGTTGAGTGGATAAATGCCCAAAAATTATTATTTTGTTCAATCTGGCCATAATGGAAAATGTTATAAAAAACGCTAATTTTGAGGTGCTCTCACACTGGAATAAGTTGAACATCCCTTTATTCCTGGTAACTGCACAGTGAAAAACGCTACTCCCTTCTCTCTTTGACGTGGGATGACGTGAGAATCCACGACATTTAGATTTTGCCGCAGATAACGTGGCAGCTGATTGCTCTCTCACAACGCAGGGTTGCCAATATCGATATGCTGCAGTAATTATCAATTCATAATTCAATCTGTTCAATATGTTTGAAATTTTCTTAAAATAACTCAAAATCAGAGTCGAGTGCTATTATTTATAAATATATAAACTATTTTTAATAGTTTGTTATCAGTTTTGATATTTATATTGTAAAAACTTGTAATTGAAAACAAAGATGTGCTCAAAATTATATGTGCGCATTGAGCAATGTCAACAATGTTCAAATGAAAATAAACAAAAATGGCTGATTTCTGCGTTTTTACCACGTTTTTCTCTGTGCACACATTTTGACGATGAGGAAGGAAAAGGAAGGAAGGCAGTAGCGTTTTTCACTGGTTGTGCTATAAGCCATGAGGATATCCTTCAAACATAACTCTCGGAAAAATATAAACAATGGCCTTAAAAAGTGTCTATAAAACTAAAGACACGTACATATATAAATTATAGTTTTAAAAGTAACACGGCTTCTTATTATAAGTATTTCATAAAAATAAAATTACACATTTTGTTCAAAAAATTAATATATATAATTAGTATCAGATTGAACGAAGTTATCGAGCAAATTCACCCATTACTGAGATACCATTACTACTTACTACTCGTACAACCTTTGTTTACTTATGTACGTTATCCAGCACGACTCCGATTACTTTGGCGGTCGGGTAAAAAACACGAATTTCGGTATAAATGGAATATGTACGGATAGGGGAATTTCCAGAGGGGGAATATACAGAAATAATGTTGCTAACACTTATATTTTTTAAAATATCCCCAATTAAAAATTCAAAAGTTTGTACTAATCACACTTAGTATTTCGCAATGTTTCACTAAAATTTTTCACATTTTTCACTTTGTATATTTAGATATCCACTCTAAATATTGAAATAACTTCATATTTACCCTTTATTTTGTTATATTTTAGCTATATTTATTAATTTAAAAAACTCTTAGCACATCATCGTTGAAAATGTTACATTGTTTACAATTATGGGGAAAACGAGCGGACCAACTATGTAGGATTTTTAACGATTTTTCTTTATTTGTATTTTCGCGTGATTATTTTTTTCTATTTTGACTATAATGAAAAATACTTTCCATCATTTTTCAAAATATAATTGAGTTGTGAACACTTTTTCCTTATACATATGTATGTATATGTATAATACATTATGTGATTTATATTTAATATACACAAATAAGTAAAAGATTATGACGATGTTATAAAATTTCTATCATATCGGGGTGACTGACATACTTTTGCGTAGTACTCCTTTCTACGTTGGCGGCCTTTTGCCGCTCTTTAAAAAGTAACCCTGATCGAGCCAATAACCAGAGTGACTGAAGTACTTTTGCGTAGTACTCCTTTAAAACTCTTAAGTATTTTATTACGTAATATTATTATTTAATATTACTTAGTTGTTTATTAAATTTAAATAAGAAAATATCAATATGCATGGAAAGATTGTTTATACTCATTCTAATTTGAAATATAATTATTAACGCTTGCTTTTATTAGAACTAAGATTAAGGAAAGAGGAATTATAGCAAAAAGAAAATTTTCGACGAATTGCTTATATTTGCTTATTATGTCCCTTATTACACGAAGCAACTTTTGTTGTTAATTCTCGGGCGATTCTCTTTTGCTGTCGCCCAGTACCTTCACACGAGCAACTTGTGTTGCGCAACTCTGTTCGAGTTTTTTCTCATTCTCTTTCGCTTTACTTTAACCCATTGTCGTTTCTTTTTCCTTATAGGTATTTGGGCCACACTATCACATACATTAATCACTTCTGTAAATTAAGAAATACATTTTATTTATAATTCAAAATTAAAACAAAGATTATATAACATATCTTCACATATACTTATCACCCTTTTCTCTATCGTCTGAATCAATTTGTATGGCTTCCTCTATACATTTCACAATATCTTTAATTAATTCGATTTTTTCGTCATACTCCATTTTCTAAGATATTTATATTATATTATGTATATTTGTATACATATTTGCAAATTAATTACCAAATGATGAAATAAAATTTTTTAAATATATTCAAAATATTAATTTCAAAAAAATATACGCAAATGCAACTATGTACTACGAAAGAAAGAACACGAATGCCGAAAAATGTCGCAGCGAACTGTTACGAATAAGAACACAAAGCGAGTTGCTGAACACTGGAAACTCGGCGCGATTCCCCTTTCCTCGTCGCCCCCTCGCCTATAAACCAAGAGTTGCCGCAACAAAAGTTGCTGAGTGTAATAAGGGACTATCATATGACAGGCTCCATTTCCTCATAATTGTTAGCACTTGAATGATGCTCACTACGAGTGTAAAAGGTAATTTAAAAAATATGAATTTTTTACTTATAAAACCTGCAAAAAGTGTAAATAGTGAATTTATATAAATGCTTATAGTTTAGTTTAATTAATATTTTACTTCATAATGTGCGTAAAATGTGGTGAAACTTGCTTCTTGAAATGTTCGAATTTTGATAATTTTTGAACTTTAGGGTCGAATATGTCGTAAACTAAGCATTTGCGGTATCTATAACATTATTTAATCAGGAGGACTTCCGGCTGGGATTTAGAATAGCATCCCAGGCTTTCGGGGATGAAATGGGTATCGTTGGAAAGGTGACGTTCTCCAGATCACAAAATATATATATATATAGTTGCCGCTGACTTATAGTTTTAGAGATATTTGCATTTAAAGTTGAAAAATTGACAATGTTTACAGTGATAATTTGTACATTGTGAATAACTTTTTCACTTATATTATGCACTTTTCACTTACTAACACTTCACTATAACGTTTCTGTATATTCATTTTTTTAATATTTGTTGTAAATAAAGCTTTATTTCAATTATTTCGATTTAGTTAAATAAAATGCATTTGCACAATAAGAAAAGTGCTGCCATGGTTATTTTTTTTGAAGCGCCGGCGCGGAAATGAATATACAGAAACGTTATAGTGAGTGTTAGTAAGTGAAAAGTGCATAATATAAGCGAAAAAGTTATTCCCAATATACAAATTATCAATATAAAAATTTGTCAATTTTTCAACTTTAAATGCAAATATCTTTAAAACTATAAGTCAGCGGCAACTATATGTATATATTTTCGTGATCTGGAGAACGTCACCTTTCCAGCGATACCCATTTCATCCCCGAAAGCCTGGGATGCTATTCTAAATTTTACTCGGACTTCCTCTTTCCCACGGTACCTTCAAATTATGCCATTTATAAATTACAAAAAATAAATTCCAATCGAAATGTGGAATCCATAAAATGAACGAAGCAAAGCTAACGCGGATTCTTAATTAAGACCTGAACAAATTTTGAAAACAATCAATATGTAGATTAATTTTTTATATTAATAATAAGTTTGATGTTTCTTACTGGCTAAATATATGTATGTTCTCTTAGATATAAACAATAACACTATTAAGTCTCAGGAGAAATATATATATAAAAAATTAATCAAAGTAGTTAGCTTTCATATTAAACTAATGACTAGAATAGAATAGCGTTAAGTAAAAGAATGGAATTACGAAAACTCTTGTGAACTGGTACAAAGCCATAAGAATTTGAAAGTACAAAATATCCGTACTAACATAATTTGCAGGCGAATTACCACACGCATCCAAAAGTGGTTTAACATTTAATGTGTAATGTTTTCGATGACAATATGTATGGTATTTTTCCTTATGTAACTATTTGTTGTAGGCAATTCAACCAAGCATGAAAAATTCGGTAGCAGAGTAGAGGTTGGCAATAATCTATTATATGTTCGCATGCGGCAACAATTAAATCATTTAAAAATTACCTTCCCAAAAGTAATATTTATATTTAATAATGTTATAGTGATTGGATATTGATTAATATTAATATCCTTATTATGCCTATTTTTTGGGCAATTATTAAATGATAAATGAAGATTGAATGCGGAATCAATATCTGGTTCAGTATGTTGGAAAAGGCCTTCAGTGATAATTTCTTCTCGCGAATAAGTGTATGAAACGTATTATTACTGGCAATGAGTCTCGATTCTATGCTTACGCCCCGGATCGCTAGGGGCATTGAAGGGTATTCCGCAAATTGACTTTAACAACTGTTACAAGGATTAGAAAGAGTTTTGGAGCAAGTGTATTATTAGGGCCAAGAGAGATTACTTTGAGAGGAACGGCATACATTTTGAAGAATAATTTAAGAATTTGAATATTATGAACAAAGTCTTACTATTTTTTGCTCATAGTATTACAAGTCCATATATTTTGTGGTACCTGATAGGTAAGCGAATGGGCTTACAAAATCCATCTAATTTTTTTGTTTCCGCATAATTATTCAAAAACCCTCATAATTTAATTATAATTATTTACAAATTTTCCACTTTATTTAACCAACTAATAAACTTTCAAAATTTCAGCCGAACAGTTCTCGAAGATATATCAGAGGCAGCTTCATGCTTTGGACCCAATATTAACGGATTTGGTACAATTTAAAAAAGCAAACGCGGTTGAATTGCTTTGCGCAAATTCTAAATTGAATAATGTGCCGAGAAATATATTTCGTTTACCTTCCGACAAGTAAGTTTATTAAAATGTATGATACATGCAGAAAATGGTGATTCTATCACTTACAACTTTGGTGTTGTGGTATTTATATACATATAATTTACTAAATATTTTTATATAATTTTTTACGACAATGTTCTTGGCCTTAACGAAAGCCCAATGTTTCAAACTTGGTATCGCCTTTATAATGCAACAAATTGAATATGTTGTTTTACATATAGCTCATTAATTTAATATAACATTGTGCATTTTTTAATTATCTCAAAAATCTCGTTGAATAACATAAAAAATAATTCGAAAGTTATTTGCGTGCATTACCATTTTCTTTTAGAACACGCAATATCTCTGAAAAAAGCATATTAAACAATTCTAAGTCATTCGGGTTTGTAAATAGCAAAAACTTTTAATACTAATTGGTATCTCAAGATCTAAAACTTTTAAAAATATGTACTATTTTGATACCTTTATTTATAACATAAGTTCTATTTAGTCTTAACTACTTTTAATATTTTAATAACTACCTTGTAAATTTTTTTTTCTTTCAGAAATCCAATGTTACAATGTAATGAACATGTGGAGTTATTACGTCCATAAGATATTGTAGACTTTTATAGATTATTGAGCAATTGTAAGAAGACAATTAAATAAATGTGTAAAAATTTGGCAGTGATGTTGCAAATACTAAGACTACCTTTTCTTTTGAAGTAATTTATTTTTTAATATTCTATCCTACTAGTGCATTATGGGATCGTCTCAGTGTGACCCTTCGAAAAATTGGTTCCACGATTTTTTTTTAATGTTGGAATTAACTAATCAGTCAGATATATTTTTTTATAAATAAATACATTCATGACGAATACAAAATGATTTTTTTATGTTTACTCATTGGGTGTATAACAGTTGAATAAGTTGTTGAAATGACACGTAAAAAAGGTACTGTACGATATCCACGATTGCGGCCGAAATTTTGGTCTAAAACAAAAGTTTCAAAAAGATTATTAATATGTATTTTGTGCTCTTATTTGTAAAATAACGTCAGGTTTGTTAGAGATTTGAATAATTTTACATTTTACATATTAGTGGCATCACCACTTTACCTCATCTCATTACTGTCAACTCTACTGTCGTTGGCATATATAAAAATATTATATATTGAAGTTAGCGAGAGCGACAACTGTCGGCCTGCAGTCGTGTAGTAGTGCAGCTGTCAAAATAACTGCGTCCATAAGAACGTGTGTATCTTAATATTTGACAGATGTCGTTTGCATTCTGTCGCGATCATTGTGTTCAGCGCATGATATTCCTCTACATTACGCCTCTATTACTTTATTGAATTTGTGGGAGTAATGTAAAGGAGTATTTGTTTGGAATAAACACTTAGCATATACATACATATGTATGTATACATGGGGTATTCCATACCAAATCGACCACTTTTGAACTCGACCCCTTTAGATTTTGCTGAAACTTATCCATCCTTTTCTACCCTTTAAAAAACGTTTTTGAGAATTTTTTCAAAATGTTGATCGTGCTAAATTTTATTATGTATGTAGTAACATAGATATTTGCATTGCTATTTAAGGAATGTTGTTGATAATTGGTAGGTTTTATACAACATTTCAAAATGAAATATACTTCATAATAATGATTTTAACTAATTTATGATGATTTTAGGGATTTACTTTGAATTTATTTCAAAAAACAATTGTTGATTTCATGTTTCTTCGCAAAACCAGGTTTGCCATATTCGCATTTTATTGAAAAAATGTATTAAAATTAAGTACTAGATTTCTTTAGAGCTGCATACTAGCAAAAGTAAATTTATCGCAGGAAAGTTACTTGACCGTTTCTTAAGCGTTTTTTTATATGAAGTTTTTACATTTCTTGAGAGCTGGATACTAAGCTTTAGACGGAGTCATGCATAAACTTTTTATAACCGTACATCGCGTTATGTTTCAATATTTTTAATAAAAAAAAAAAACAAATAACATTAACGAAAATTAACAAAACTTTAAATTCATAGAAAATTCATATAACATATATAGGAACTTAAAAAGTCGGCACTTTGCGACAGTTGCTTTTTATAATAAATATGCATGTTTTGTTTATGTACATATAAATTTATCATTTTTTTGACGTTAAAAAGAAGTCATTTATTAATTTTTTTTTTTTTGAACAAGAGATTTGTGACGTTCATCAAAGAGAATTTTCTCAATATTTACTAAGTTGTCATCATCATTTAAATATTTCTTCAATACAAACAAGGCTTGTAGCGCTACCTCTCTGTTAGGTGGCACTGCACTATCTGCAGAGTCTTCTATAATATCTCCACTCTCATCTTCTAGTTTTTTGTCTATTATATCATTTTAGTTTATAGCCCCAACACAGTTCTCCTTTTCCAAATCAGCTAAATTTTCGAAAAAAGAGTTATTGTCTTGAATCTTTCAAAAATCATCATTTGAGTCACGGCTTTCGGTTTCACAATAAATATTTTCTGACGTAGTATCATCATTTGAGTCCATTACAGGGATTCCTTTGTAAATTCCGGCTTTTTTAAAACAATTTCGAATTGTTTGAGGAGTCACGAGCCACCAAGTGCGCTTGACAATGTACAAGACTTTCAAAATATTAACGCTTTTTTAGAAATTAGCCATAAATCCACCTTCTGCTGCTAGTATCTGTTCGCGAACTAGACACTTTCAATAATGTGATTTGAAAGATTGAAGAATACCTATAACAAATAAAAAGACATGAAACTCAAAAGTGGCAAATGCTGGTATAGCAAACCTTGGTCCAAAGGTTGAATTAGACTTGTAGTACACGGTGGTAAAAATACAATTTCAATCCTTTTTGGTGTGAAATCCAATTTGTGGCATGAAGTGTTATCAATAAGGAGTATAATCTTTTTATTTTTTGCTGCCAGTTTATCATCAAACTCTTTTATAATTTCTCTCCAGATGCAACTAGTCATCCACGCTTTTTTGTTAAATTTATATGGGATAGGAATGATCTTTCCTCGAAAACACCTTTGGTTTTTATATTTTCCGATGGCATACGCATATTTGTCTGTAGCAGTCGCATTGGTTATAAAGAGCAATGTGATTCTCTCTTTTGATGTCTTAAGTCCACTTACGGCTTGGCTTCCCGCGACATATGAACCAGTCGGAAAAGCTTTATAAAATAGACCTGTCTCGTCGGCGTTATAAATATCTTCTAATGAATACTTCTGGAAGAACATTTTGCTTGAAGTTTGAAGCCGATTGATTATCCGCGGAAGCAGCTTCGCTGTGATGTTTTTTGAAACGCACATTTTCGTTTTTCTTCCATCTTTGCAGCCAGCCTGGGCTAGTCTTAAAATCAAGGATGCCTAATTTGATTGCAAATTGCTGCGCTTTTTCAAAGATCAATGGGCCGGTTACACGAGCGTTTGCCTCCATCATTTGCCTGATTTGTTTCGCGCTTCATATTTTGATGTGCGTGTCCTCTTTTGCTCTAATTTCCGGCATGTATAGCTTTTTGTACTGAGTTCTTTTGATTGTTTCAAAATTTTCGAAATCGTGCTGCTTGCAATATTATATTTTTGGGAGATTTCGCTTCGGGCTTTGCCGCCTTTTGCATCTTCCACAATTTTGATTTTTGTTTTAATTGGCAAAGCGTTTCTTTTAATTTTTTCCATTTTTATTTCTTGCTTTTTCGATTATTTTAGCGTTGCCTGATACAAATTTTAATACATTTAAGATACATATAACATTGACAGCACAAAGTTTTGAAAATTATTTCTTTTAAGAGGTTTTTTTTGTATGGGCAGATAAATTTCGTGAGGGAAAAAATTTCTTTCATTCGGTTTTTCTTTTAAGCGGTGTTATTTAGATGAAAATACTTAAGTGGTCCAAGGTGTTTCAAAATTGTTTCTTATAAACGGACTTTTTTTATAAGCGGGTTTCTTATACGCGGAGTGTACTGTATTAAGGAAATCGTGACCATTTTTTACGTAGTTTTCTCTTTTTCTTGATGAAATCTAAAATGTCTGTCATTAGATTATTTAGTATACAAGTTTTTTAGTTTCGGAAAAGGAGTACTTTTCCAAACCAGTTCTTGAGTCGTTTTTGTAAATGTGTAATCTTTATCTTCTAAAATATCTTAAGTTGTTATATTTACTTTAAAATCAATATTTTTGTCCAGAATAACTTTTATATACTGCATTGACAGCACAAAGTTTTGAAAATTATTTCTTTTAAGAGGTTTTTTTTTGTATGGGTAGATAAATTTCGTGAGGAAAAAAAATTTCTTTCATTCGGTTTTTCTTTTAAGCGGTGTTATTTAGATGAAAATACTTAAGTGGTCCAAGGTGTTTCAAAATTGTTTCTTATAAACGGACTTTTCTTATAAGCGGGTTTCTTATACGCGGAGTGTACTGTATTAAGAAATCGTGACCATTTTTTACGTAGTTTTCTCTTTTTCTTAATGAGATCTAAAATGTCTGTCATTAGATTATTTAGTATACAAGTTTTTTAGTTTCCGAAAAGGTGTACTTTTCCAAGCCAATTCTTGAGTAGTTTTTGTAAATGTATAATCTTTATCTTCTAAAATATCTTGAGTTATTATATTTACTTTAAAATCAATATTTTTGTTGAGAATAACTTTTATATACTGCCAATTCGCATGTCTATTAGAGAGATTGTTTTTTGAAATTTGACAAAATGGCGGCGGCAAAAACTATGAAATTTTACCCTTTTTTCGGCAGTTTTTTGTGGAAAAAAATAAGAAGCTTTCAAAAAAAAAAAATACAAGTTTCCTATGGCGAATGACGTTAACAATGTTCTCTATAATTGTACGTAGATATCTTCAAAATTCTTCCTTTGAGAACGGAAACTGTTGTAAAAAAACCATTCTGAAAAAACGCGCGTTTAAAGATTTAAAGATTAGAGAGCCCTATTCTGTTCCTTTTCTACAAGAAACGCTGTAGCGACCGTAATAATTTAATTTTCGATTTAAAAATTTGAGAGATATACCTTATTTCTATAAGTGACACTCCGCGAAAAAACAGACTTTGAGTTGCAAGTACAAGATTATATAGTCCCCCCCAAAAACTCTACTCTCGATCCGCCCCTGTCCGGTGCAATGTACTGATTGCCAAGAATATGGGCACACCTAATCATATTGCACTCTGCGCAGTGTTTGTGTGGTATGTGCTGATTTAGATTCCACTTCTAACTGCACCCTAAGGAAAGACAAATCAAATAAAACATGCAGCAATTATGGAGGAAATCACACTACTAACAAGAGGGGCTTTCCTGTATATAAAGATTTGAAATCAAAGTTGTCACAGGGCATTCAAGCACGTCGTAACCAAATGTTACAAACACCCCGTAATGAAATAAAAGCAACCTCAGATAATAAATCAAATCCTATTACTTCTAAAGCTTAGTATCCAGCTCTCAAGAAATGTAAAAGCTTCATATAAAAAAACGCTTAAGAAACGGACAAGAAACTTTCCTGCGATAAATTTACTTGTGCTAGTATGCAGCTATAAGGTAATCTAGTACTAATTTTTAATACTTTTTTTCAATAAAATGCGAATATGGCAAACCTGGTTTTGCGAAGAAACATCAAATCAACAATTGTTTTTTGGAGAAAATTCGAAGTAATCGTTAAATTCGTCCTAAATTAGTTAAAGTCATTATTATGAGGTATATTTCATTTTGAAATGTTGTATAAAACTTATCAATCATCAACAACATTCCTTAAATCGCAAGGAAAATATTTATGTTACTACACACATACATATTACGCACAAAGTTTATTTTCTTTGTTTATTCTTTCTTGCTCTTATTATGTGGATCATTCACAATTCGTAACCAGCTGTCAAAACTACTTGAAGAAATAATGTAATTTTTTTCTTAAGCAATTACTTGAGAGCTGGATACGAACCTTAACAACAATAATATGCATGGAATAATATGGAAGCTATGCAAATGTGCTGAAAGGCAAACTGCCTTTGCCGCAAAATCCTCCAAATACAGGTATTGAAACTATGATTATAAATCTTGTACAGTGTATGACACACTTTATGTTTACCATGCAAAACAGGATTCAAGAATTAATAAAATCACCAAATCAAATGCTGGAAAATTTTTTGAGTAAAAAATTAGCTTACTAAATATCTGTATATGGAATGCTAACGGTCTTAACCAACATAAATTAGGTTTCTGTCTGAAAAAATTATAGATGCAATGCTCATATAACAATAAAAATAATTTCAATACACCGGGATTTAGATTCTATTTTACAAATCATCCGGAAATTGGCATGGCAATGTTGGTTAGAAACCGGTTAAACCACTATGCTCCAGAGCAGTGGTTCCCAAACTTATTTTGTCTACCGCCACTTTGAGAATAAATATTTTTTTAGCGCCCCCATTTTTTCACCTATTTAAAAACCACTATAACTTCAAATTAATTATTGTGACCTATAATGTATAATTGGAGTATGGAGTCATGTGTAGAAGCTCATGCAAGTTCTCTGATCGCCATTCACTTGGGAGTGGCCAGAAACGATTCTTTTACATATGACTCAAGCAGCTCACGACTTCCAGTCTTTGACCAAGTATCCTCTGGGTAGCCTAAGAACATCCGTTTGAAGGCGAGCTAAAGTGAGAAGGCGAAATATCCCCTACTCAGGGTTGTGCGCTGGGTTTGGGACCCGCTACGTAAAAAAACACCCCCAATGAAAGGAAACAACAAGCCTCGGATAAGTGACCCCCCTTTTGATGACGACCATGGCAAACGAATTAAGGACTATGATTTGAGGGCATGCACCTGGAATGTCCGGTCCCTTAATTGGGAAGGTGCCGCTGCCCAGCTGGTTGATGTCCTCGTAAAAATAAAGGCTGACATCACCGCCGTCCAAGAAATGCGATGGACGGGACAAGGTCAGAGACGAGTAGGTCCTTGTGACATTTACTACAGTGTCCATATAAAGGAGCGCAAGTTTGGTGTTGGATTCGTGGTGGGAGAGAGACTCCGTCGCCAAGTACTATCATTCACTCCGGAGAATGAACGTCTAGCCACAATCCGAATCAAAGCGAGGTTCTTCAACATATCGCTGATTTGCGCCCACGTCCCGACGGAAGAGAAGGACGATGTGACCAAAGATGCCTTTTATGAGCGCACTTATGAGAGATGCCCCCGCCACGATGACAAAATCGTTCTTGGCGACTTCAACGCCAGGGTGGGCAAAGAAGGTATCTTTGGCACTACGGTCGGTAAATTCAGCCTCCACGACGAAACACCACCAAATGGGTTGGGGTTGATAGACTTCGCCGGGGCCCGAAATATGCTTATCTGCGGTACTAGATTCCAGAACAAGAAAATACATGAAGCTCCCCAGCTGTCTCCGGATCGAAAAGCCACTAACCAGATCGATCCTGTTGTGATAGACGGAAGACATGTCTCCAGTTTTCTAGACGTGCGTACGTTCCGAGGTTCTAACATCGACTCGGACCACTATATTGTTGCAGCCAAAATTCGAACTCGCCTCTGTGCAGCAAAAAATGCACGACAACAAACACAACAACACAACAACAGGCAGCCGAACGATTTTCTACTCAGCTTGCATTCCTGCTCTCTGAGAGCACTCGTCAACAACTCGGTATAAGGGAACTGTGGGAGGGCATTTCAAACTCCTTACGTACAGCTGCAACCGAAACCATTGGTTTTCGGAAAGTACAAACGAACAGCTGGTATGACGAGGAGTGCCCGTGTCGCAGCGGAGAGAAAACAGGCTGCCTACCTCGCAACGTTACGATCTACCACAACACGTGCGGGATGGGATAGATACCGAGAGTTAAAGAGGGAAGCGAGACGCATTTGTAGACGGAAAAAGAAAGAGGCCGAAATGCGTGAGTACGAAGAGCTTCATAAGCTGGCCGACAGGGGTAATGCTCGAAAAAGGTTTCAAGACCGGAGCATACTCTTGTAGAACCCCCAAAGGTGATCTAGTTACCGATGCCCAGAGCATACTTAAATTATGGAGGGAACACTTCTCCAGCCTAGTGAATAGTAGTGAACTCTCAACACCAGGAGAAAACGAACCCGATACCCCAATCTATGACGATGGAGCAGGCGTTCCATTGCCCGACCATGAAGAAGTTCGAATAGCAATTGCCCGCCTGAAAAACAACAAAGCGGCAGGGGCCGATGGATTGCCGGCCGAGCTATTCAAACACGGCGGCGAAGAGCTGATAAGGTGCATGCATCAGCTTCTTTACAAAATATGGTCGGACGAAAGTATGCCCCCGATGTCTGAATTTGGTATCCCCGCAAAACTAATACGGCTGTGTAAATTAACGCTGAGCAACACTCAAAGCTCCGTCAGGATCGGGAAGGACCTCTCCGAGCCGTTCGATACCAAACGAGGTTTCAGACAAGGCGACTCCCTATCGTGCGACTTTTTCAATCTGCTGCTGGAGAAAATTATTCGAGCTGCAGAGCTGAATCGAGCAGGTATAATCTTTTATAAGAGTGTACAGCTGCTAGCTTATGCCGATGATATTGGTATCATCGGCCTCAACACCCGCGCCGTTAGTTCTGCTTTCTCCAGACTTAACAAGGAAGCAACGCAAATGGGTCTGGCAGTGAACGAGGGCAAGACGAAATATCTCCTGTCATCAAACAAACAGTCGTCGCACTCTCGACTTGGCTCCCACGTCACTGTTGACTGTCATAACTTTGAAGTTGTAGATAATTTCGTCTATCTTGGAACCAGCGTAAACACCACCAACAACGTCAGCCTGAAAATCCAACGCAGGATTACTCTTGCCAACAGGTGCTACTTCGGACTGAGTAGGCAATTGAAAAGTAAAGTCCTCTCTCGATGAACAAAAGCCAAACTCTATAAGTCGCTGATAATTCCCGTCATGCTATATGGTGCGGAGGCTTGGACGATGACCACAAACGATGAGGCGACGTTACGAGTTTTCGAGAGAAAGGTTCTGCGAAAGATTTATGGTCCTTTGCCCGTTGGCCACGGCGAATATCGAATTCGATGGAACAATGAGCTGTACGAGATATACGACGACATTGACATAGTGCAGCGAATTAAAAGACAGCGGCTACGCTGGCTAGGTCATGTTGTCCGGATGGACGAAAACACTCCAGCTCTGAAAGTATTCGACGCAGTACCCGCCGGGGGAAGCAGAGGAAGAGGAAGACCTCCACTCCGTTGGAAGGACCAAGTGGAGAAGGACCTGGCTTCGCTTGGAATATCCAATTGGCACCACGTAGCGAAGAGAAGAAACGACAGCCGCGCTGTTGTTGACTCGGCTATAATCGCGTAAGCGGTGTCTGAGGTGACATTGCTGTGTTGACATTTGAAAACGGATCCAACACCCAGTCTGGTATTTCCAAGTTCAAAATGTCCTGTTATCGTTCGGTGAAGTCAATGTGGAGGTTTTCCAAATGTTGGCAGTAGGCAAACAATTCGTCGATACTGAAACTCACGTCTGCCCAGATTCTTTTTGTGTAGGAGCAGTTTGGCTGCGAAAGCAGCAACAACGTTTTTTGTTTTAATTAAATTTAGTTTATCGCCTTGCAGTTGGAGATTCATGTCGTTGAACAATTTATACAGGTCTGTCATGTAAGCTATATCATTCTTGGATGTTATGAGCTTGTCTTGAAATTCTGTATCTTTAGTTTCCAAGAACTCTATAACAGAGTCAAAGAGGTTGTAGAATCGAGTCAGACAATTGCCTCTTGACAGCCAACGATCTTCAGTATGATACAACAAACGATTGAAATCCACGTCATTAGTAACACAAAGCTGATGAAATAATCTATGTATCATTCAAAGAGCTGTTGCGGATTTTATTGACTGCTTTGATGACATATTGCAGTGATTGAAATAGTTTTTCACAGTTTCTAGCAACTAAATGTTGTCTATGAATAACGCAATGTACACCAAGGACATCTGTAATTTTATTTTTTAAGTGGGCTTTTAAGCCTTTTATGGCACCCTATCATAGCCGGAACGCCATCAATGATTCTTCAATGTTTTCAGCCATTTCATCAATTCGTCTTTGCACAGAATTATTACTCAAAGGAATTTTTCGGATAATATCTGCGGCCGGTTTATGAAGCACGGTAGTTACTACTTCATTCATTATGTGGTTTGCTTTTTTGAGCAATTAACAAAGAGATATTGTACGAAGCTCGAAGTCCGTCGTCATCTTGCTTAACAGCCGCCGAAAATAAAAAAAATAAAAAAAATAGTTTTGCTACACTTGGCTAATACTCAGCCTTCTCTAGGTCTTGAAAATATGCTACATTCTTGTCTCTCTTATCTGGATTCATTTTATTTAAATGATCTTGCAGTCTTTAAAGCTTCATTGCTTCATTCGATGTAATGTAATGTATTCCGCACAGTATTGCCGTCTCTTCTTTTTTACTTCCGACATTGTTTTGCTTTGAGAAATACATTTAACTTCGCGAGTAGTGTAAAGGAGGCGTGAGTAATACTCATCTATTGCGCCCAAAGCCACAAATGAACATAAAATAAATATTACATTGTTTATATAGGAATACTTAAGCACAATTATTATATAGTAGTCCAAAAATATGAATTCTTATTTTTCCTAGAAATACAATTGTAAAAAAGGATCTTTCTCCTTTTCTTGTTATCTTATTTTTCCCAGAAATACATTTCTAAAAAAAGGACCTTTATCTTTTTTTTATTTTCCCCAGAAATACATTTGTAAGAAAGGATAAAGATCCTTTTTTTATTTTCCACATAAAAGATTTAAGGAGTTCAAAAGCTCAAAACGTGCGCTACATCAGCTAGCTACCCGACGTCATTTAGCAAGTGATAAAATAAATTTTTCAAGAGCTCAAAGCATGCGCTACATCAGCTCGAACCTACCTACCCTACACCTTTGCGCAAATGATTATATTATGATAGCAAATGCCCACATACAGATTTGGCAATGGCAACAGCAATACGTTTGACAGTTAGTATTCTATAAATTCTATCCTGTCGAGATGCCCCGTTATGCAACGGAGCGACCGATTGACATGATTTTCATTTTTTTCTATATTCAATAAAATAGGACAGATATATGAACTACGCGGAGAGAAATATAGAACCGAGTTTGAGCAATTTTTTAATTCATATTAGTTGATGTTCACAAGTTGTTGTTGAGAGTCGAGGGCTCATGTAGTCGTTGTCTAAGAGGCCTCCTAGCTAAATAAAATTACAAATAACCCCCCAGACCTCTACACAACGCCCCCATTTTCTTTCTGGGTCTCTTACCGCCCCCCTTGACACCTGCAGCGCCCACAAGGGGGCGTTATCGCCCACTTTGGGAAACACTGCTCTAGAGTCTCATGCTACTAGTTACAAGCAACAACAATATCCCTAAAAAATAGGGGTTGTGACTTAAACCTTACGGCTGTATACTGTATACCTCGTTTTAAAATTACAGATAGCGCATTTAAAGACTTTTTTGGAATGCTAAGTCAAAGATTTCTAGCAGTTGGAGATTACAACGCAAAACACACGTACTAGGCCTCAAGTCTTCTAAATACAAAAAGGATGTACTACACTATTATGAATAAGCATAATAGGCTGGGTATAATATCTCCTGGTAAGGCGACATACTGTCACAGTGATAGAAAAAAAAACAGACTTAATAGATTTTGCTGTGGTCAAAAATATAGATAGATCGCAAATACGTGTACAGACTTATCATCTGATCAGTACTAAATAATTATTCGAACAGCCCATGATATTTGAGCCAAAAGTTTACCTATCATCAAATAAAACTAACTGGTTGAAATATATCCGCAGCGCTTAAACGCGTGGAAAAACACAACACTGTTAGCTATTGGTTGGTGTGTATTTCTATTCCAAGTTATTTTGTCGATGTTTTCTCATTGAAAAACTATAAATTAGTACTCAAAAAGATTTGATGGAACATTTGTATAAATCATAATCTATTTGAGAAACCGATTTTAAATGTTTGGATGTTATTTTTAAAAGTGAAACACAAAAATTTTTTATGCTTTCTTCAAAGCAACATATAAAAACATAACTTAAATACAATTATCTGGAGGAAATTATTGAAAAATTTTTCACAGTTGACGTTGGCCAAAACCTTTTGCAATAATATTTGTCCAAATTAAATTATCTATATAAATAAAAATGAATCGCCAAAATGTATGTACGCTCATAACCTTCATACGACTGAACCAAATTTGATAATTGTTTTTTTTATTTTAATGTGTTCGTTTTGGATCGGGAAAGGTTTAGAAATAAAAATACCTTATACTTTTAATTAGGAAAAGTCGGAAAATTGGACAATTCCAAAAATTTTGATTTGTAAATGATTTGAATCGTTCAATTTCGGTCGCTTGCTTTTTTAATCCAGCTATTCAAAAGAAAAATTTTTGAAAATTATTCAGTGAAAACTTTATGCGTGTTTCACATAAAAAGATCAATTACAGATTGAAGTTTGTTACGAAGCCACGAAGAGGTCGCGCTAATATCGGTCGGCGTTCTGTTTGACATCAATCGATGGCAGCCTAAGGCAAGGCAATGCAGGAAGTACTCCCAGAATGCGATGACTTATAGTACGTGCTGAATTATGGACCGCGATAGCTACTCAGCGATCGTCACGATGTTACAACACGACTTTTCAATCAACAGTTACGATGTTTGATGGACTTTATCTTGAATCAAAGTTCTGTTAGATGCTGGATGTACTCTGTTGAGGGGCAAAAAAGAGGCTTACCGCTTCTTCTTTTTTGGATAGTGGATGGTGGTTACATTAGATTAAATTGATGCAATCATTTTTGCGGAAATTCCTGATCCAGAGATAGATCCAGAATTATACGAAGTGGTAAAAACCAATATGGTTCATGAACATCGCGAACATCATAATTCTTCTTCGGTTTGTATGTCTGACAATAAATGCACGAAACACTATCCACGTGCATTTCTTTAGGAAACGCAAACTGGAAATGATGGATATCCACTGTATCGGCGTCGCTCACCAGACGACAATGGCAGAACATTTAGCATTCAATTTAGAAGAGTGAATATCGAAGTTGACAACACATGGATTGTATTATATTCGCCGCTGTTGTCTAATTCACATTCAAAACTTAAGTATTACAGTTTGGTGAAATCACTGAAATACGTTTGCAAATACATCACCAAAGAAAGCAACATTGCGATTATTGGCCTTGAATGAGATGAGATCAGTAAGTATCAAATGGGTCGATGCGTGAACTGCAATAAAGCGCTTTGTAGGATATTTATATTTGCATTTCATGAAAGTTTTCCGACTATGGTGCGCCTCGTGGTTCAACTTCATTTAAGTCATTGCGTACTGTGAATGGTAGAGTGTTTGCAAGCCAGCAAGTACAATTACTGGAACATGATAATAACTGGAATCAAATGATGGACGATGCGATAGCTACTCCGCATGCCATTGAAGTTCGCATACTTTTCGCGAAGATCATTTCGACATATCATCCTTCAAATTCGGGTCAATTAAGGGATACGAAAAAAATGAATATTCGCTAATGATTGGAAATGGGCAAATTTCGATTGATACTTCCATTGGTTTGATATAAATTTTTCCTGCCTATTGTAAATTCACTTCAACGAAAGAAGAACTCATCACGTTTATCCCAACAATGGCAAATTGTCATAACTGCGATTGCTTGAGAGCCCGCGCAATTTTAGTTGCCAAAAATACCGATGTTAATGACTTAAACTGGAAGATTCAAAGTCAAATTTAGAAGGGTTTGAGCTCATACAAATCGATCGATCGTCTTGACAATGAAGACAAAGCCGTGTATTATCCAGTGGAATTTCTAAATTCTTTGGATAGGCTTGGTATGCCGCAACATAATTTGCATCTCAAAGTTAGATCTGTCATTAGTATGTTTCACAATCTTCATTTATTTACCGAAACTGTGTAAAGAACCCCAATAATTGTGATGCAGTTACCGATATAAGGGGACAGTAATTTAATTTCAAACATATTCCGTTTCCAGAGAAAATTGCATTTGTGATGGCAAGAGGCCAAAAGGATAGATAGATAGAAGTGTGGCATAAATCTAGAAAAGCCATGCGTGTTCACGCGTTGGAAACCCATCTTCTCTGTATATTTACGTACCAGAACAGAAAAAAAAATTTTTGTTTATCAAGCTGCGCTACATTAAAAAAAAAATTAATGATTTTTAACACAATATAAATTCAACTTTCTTTTCATTTCAAAACCAATAAATTCACGCAGGGCAACCGCTGCGGGGTCAGCTAGTCATTTAATAAATGTAATGATTTAATGTCACTTTGTGACAAAAGAATTTTTCAAAGATTATGAATAACTTAGTAAAAGACTTTGTAAATGAAAGAGATAGAGATGAAAACAGAAGATGAAATAGTAGTTTATTGATTGAGGGTCTTATATATTATACACACATATGTATGTGTTAGCCGTGGGTGAAAAATGCTAATATACTCTTCCTCTTATTCAAAATAGTATGGAAACTTGATGAAAACAGACAATCACACGTGTGTCATGGAAAATTTTCGATTCTATTTTGAGCTTAATAAAGGAATACCATCATTTCAGACAAACTCGATCGTGAAAATAATTTTCACTTACCTTCACTCGATTCTGGCCGCGATGAAGCTACCCTGTCTAATATTGTAGAATCACTGTAATATATATAAAAATTTTCCTTAAATTCTTAAAAAGACATCTTTATACTTTCAAAAGCTGCCAAAACCTTGAATATAACATACATATGTGGCAAAGAGTTTCTTTTGATACCCTAATGACCTTCCCTATTTGACTTTTAATATTCTAGGTAAACATATAGAAAATTTTTGTGACAGGAACCATACGATTGTATCGGTCTTATTCTGAATTTTTGTTCCAAAGCAACTGGAGTTCTGTACTGCAATATTGTGCAAGAAACCATTGAAATATCGAGGAGTTGAGTTACATGTTACGATAAATTGCAACAAACACACTTAAAGCTTTAAACTCTTCTGTTACAATCATACGTTCTCCACCATTTTGATATCAGGCAGATATCATTCCAAGCTGTAGATAGCCTGACAGAGTTTACGGCTACTTGCAACTAAATTTTTCACATATTCCACAGGAAGCCACCTCCAGGTATTCTGGAGTACCCGAGTGCAATCTTATGTTGACATTAAATGTTTTATTTTTGGTCTTCATTACAAGTAACAATATGTTTTTTGCTACTATTGAGTATAGAGTCTGCTCCTATGGTTCGGATCATTGTCTTCATGTAGTATCCAACCATGGTTATTTTTACCTTCAAGCATTTTAGCTGACTTCAGTAAACTCTATTACAAGCCTTTGATTGTGCTTAACAATCCTTTGAAACTTTTGTCTCATTTGTTAACATTACATTGCTACAAACATGTTTGATATTTACCTGCGATTTTTCGAATATAGTACTGCTGCGTTTGATGCTAGATCTCTGAGGTCTGTCCTATATTATATTTAGAGATAAAAGTCTCTAATATAGTACCTTAAAAAAAAAGCTGCTCTTAGACTGAAAAAAGAGAATAATTGCACTTTAGATGCCAAGTGATGCCTCAATCGTCTCTGCTTTTCATCTACGATTCCAGTTTCTTCATAATAGTCATACCACCTCTTCATTATTATACTCCTCGTATTTAAGTATTTTGTAGTTTTTTAATAGTTCATTTAGGATCTTTTGGATGCTTAGATAGAAAGCCTGCTTCAAAACGTGTCTTATACTGAGCACCCAAGTTTCTTATTTCACGGACTGTCGTGGTACAAGTGTTAATTTGCAAAAGAAAACAGTAATTTAAATAACGGCATATTTATATTATTTTGCAGTGAACCTGGCTATTTAATATAGTATCCGTCAGAGCCATCACAATTACATCCTAAATCAATGACTATGTTTTCATAGCATTAAGTTATGTATATTTCTCAATATATCGCGATACTGATGTTGTTGTTGGTTATACACAGAATTAATTTATATACATATGTATGTATAAGTATGTCGCAACCCTTAATGTGAGTATAATTTATGAGAATCATAATTGAATGCTTGCTTAATACATCCAAATGAGGTTTTTAAAAAATAGTTTGTTATCTAGAAAAAAAGCAACAAATATCATATTACTCTACAGGTTTATTGATAAGATAGGCAACAGAGAGTGCATTGGAATTTGATCGGCTACTATGTATATGTGTGTGTGGCAAATAGTAGGTTGAGGTTGTTCGCGGCTGCAGTTTGAAAATGGAAGAGCCATTGACTTAAATTGGGTTAAAATTTCGGTAAAATTTGTTTAATTTCAGTTATTAAATTCAAAATTTTACTTAACACTTATCTGAATAACATTTCTTCTCTATAACGGGAGTAAATGATTTTAGACAAATTTAGAATTCCGATAGTCAATCTTCTTTTTCAGACGCTTTATAAGAAATATATATGTTTTTTGCATGAGTCTGCAATCCAAAAATTTGTTTTATGCGTGTTCTTTTACATATGACTATACAATGTGCAGACCTCCGAATACAGTAAATACGCTAATGTTTAGTATAAAGCCAATGTAGAGTTGCATTTGTCGTTCAAAAAGTGGAAAATCGGGCGATGTAACATCTCAATTTACATACTCATGTTCACGAACGTATACCATAAGTGAAAATCGACAAAAATAATAAAAATACCCAACGAAATAGCAATCTGGGGTCATAATTATATTGCATACATGTGTAAGTACGTACATACGGAAGTATGTGTGTTGTGTATTCGCGCACAGGTGACTGGAACGATAATGAAAAATGATAGTCGAATCCAACTGACAATGATAAGAATTCTCTTAGTCACAATTTTCATTGTTTCTAAAGTTTTGGATTTTCAAAACTGGATTCTACAAACAGTTGTGCCCTCGATTCCATAAAGTTACAACAAATTTAAGGTAATCTATCTAACCTGCATTCGTAGAAGTTTTTCATACCTGAAAAGTGAATTGACAATAAAAATTAGGTAAATTACCGTTACGTTAATATGTGAAGAAAGTGGTTATACTGTTAACATCAAAGTGAAAAATAATTAATTTAAGAAATAAATTAAAATGATGACATGTAATATTTATGAAAGAGTAAATTAAAACCATTACTTCATTAAAAAGCAATTTTATTGGGCCTCTGTAGATAAGACAACGAATGTTATGCCAATGACCCAGTAAATAGTGTGTAGTGTATTCTTACATTAAGATTCATGAGTAAGAATTGTTGAACAGTTGTATCTAATCAGAAAAGTACCACACTTCCCATACACATATTTAATGCTTTGCTATTAAATACTTATGTGTATATATTACTGTGATCAAATTGAAAGGTTAATTTCGTCTCCTTCAAAGTAAACCCCTCCCGCTGCAATAAACGTGTGCCAACGAATTTTCCAGTTATCATAGCACTTGAAAAAATCCTCCGTCGTGAGTCTTCTTCGATTCAGCTTTTATATCCTCAATAGAGTCAAAACGGTGTCCTCGGATTTCTCATGTGAATTTGCTGAATTACCTTAGAGTAACTTCTTTCTAACTCTAAGGTAAATCAGGCGAATACGGTGGTTGCGGCACAATATTATATAAAAATTTGGCGAAATCATCTCGAATAACCAATGCAGTATGAGATGAAGCATTATCGCACTTCTTTGTTCAATAAATTCAGACATACATAGCAAAAATTGAAGAATTTACTTTTAGAGCCTAACAAAACAACGCATATATCAAATACTAATAAATATTTTGACGTGAAATTTAGCATAGATGTTACTAAAAGTACTACCTACTTACAGAAAAAATTTACCGATTCGAAAAACACACGAAGTATAAATAAAAATTGACCTTTAAATTTGATCACAGTAGTACACGTACTACAAAAAACAATTAACTTAATATATGCGTAAATCAAATGCAATGTTCTTAATAATTTACCTTCTTCAGAACGATAAATTATATGCCAAAAATTAAGTACTTTGAATAGTTGATTAAAATTGCTTTATACTTGTGTGCAGGTATATGTACATATATTATGCTATATATAAAATGTTAATATGTAAATTGGGTTTAGTTAAATAATCTATTTAATTCCTTAATTAAAAAAAATACATAATCGCGTATATTTCTATATACGTGTATATGTTTGAAATTAAATCACTAATTTTTAAAATTTAAGTTCAGTTTAGTATAGATTCTTCAATAATTCGACAAGTCGATCAGCCTGGGTAGCTTAGACAAGTTTCATACTTAGTATTGAGTCAAACCTTAAAAAGTCAGAAAATATGATGATGACAGAGTATACGTATTTGCTATTGAAATTTTTAGTTCGAAAAAAAAAATTAGTTCAATTTTTAAATTATTTTAAACAAAAATAAATATTTATTGCGAGGAATTCCTCCAATGTGAATACACGAATTATATTAATTTATTTTTCGACCAGTGGCAATGCTGTAAACTTTTAAAACAGATATTAAAATTAACTGAATAAGTGCGTATATTCTTTATAATGGATCGAATAAATTGGATATATGATATTCAACTTTTATTTCATTATTGAATTCAATTCTGTATTTCTAATTTCAAATATGATTATTTGTATATATAATAGTTCCTGACATACCTTCCTAAACTGATCACGCCCTGAATATTTCTTCAACTTGAAACATTTAATTGTTATATCATGTTTTAACTAAAGATGATTTACTGTGATGCCTTAACGACGTAGTTAAGTATTTGTATATATAAAATATTTTCAAAATTTTTGAAGTTTCAGTTTAATACCAAAGATTTTCGCAGTGGTTCACAACCCTTTTGTTATAAACTGCCTATGTTAGTATGTATGTATTTATAAAAGTAAACAGTAGCATTTGCCGTTTTCAGAAGTAAAATTCGTTAACAATTTGTGCAGCCTTGCCTCTTAATGAGGTGCACTTAGTGCATATAATGGTGGACATGTTTAGCTTTATCATAAAAAGTGGATTAGCTAGCGCATTATGATATGCGCAACCTCATATCCGCAATAAATGGATTTCCAAGTTTTTGTTGACTTGTTCATTATATTAAATTTAACGCATTTGGTAGAGTTTATACTCTTTTTCAGTTAATAAGGTTTTTTTGTTAGAAAATCCTCGGAGACGAAGTAAAATCCATATCCGGTTTCGCCGAATGATGAATGTTGAATTCTTACGCAGCGGTTTTATACTCTCGAGAAATATAAACAATTAGATAAACTTAGTACACATGTTCCTTGGCACCCATGGGAAGTTGGTATTGCATACTGCTACGCCCACAAAATGCCATTAAGCGAAAACGAATAAAGTGCTACAACTAATCTACAAATACATATGCATAGTTAAAAATTGTAAATTGGTATAGGTCAAAATGTTCAATTACACTTGATCTTAACCATTTTTTTCTTAAAATTATGTTCAACGTGTACTGCGTAATTTACTAATAAAATATGCTTACATATTAATTACAAAAATATTTTTACATAACTATATTTAAGGCTATGATGGTGCAGAATAATTACGGTGGCAAGTCCAGTAATAATGAACATCAACAGGACCTGTCCAATGTTCAAATAGGTAATGTCGACGACAAACCCACTTACGCTTTGGAACATTTAGCCACTTTCAAAGTAAAGTATGAATCCGAGATACGTAATCCAAAAGAAAAGCTAAAGATTCTAATGAAGTTGGATGAGTCAGGAGCCATTTGGTCTCAGAAAATGTATATGTCCTTTAGCGGACAATGGCTGGTAATGTTGGACTCTGAAATGAAGGAAATTGAAAATTTCCCAGGTTCTCTGATAAAAGAACCAATGGCGTTCATCAGCGAGGATCCATTAGAGATTTACAATAATATTCTCGTATTTACAGTACCAGGTGTCTCTTTGGGAACGACAGAAATGCACTTTTTTCAGGTAATATTTTACCTTGGTTTTAAAATTTTAACTTAATAAAATTATTCGAAATGAGTGTATTTATGAACACAGGTAACGAATGTGTCGTCAAAACATTTGGTTGAAGACTTGAAGCAATTGAGCACTGGCAAAACGGTGCTGATTGATCGAAATTTGACACCTATCAAAGTATTTAAAGCCGAAAAACCCTCTCATAATGCTCGCGATCAATATGGTATTGCTACAGCTGCTGCAAAAATGGCTACACAAAAGAATGCGCATGATGCTGAGCAAAGCTTGCGTGACATACAAGTCTTAAATCATTGTTTCGAAGACATCGAAAGATTTGTAGCGCGTCTTCAATATGCTGCAGAGGCACTGCGCGAATTAGAATTACGTCATAATAATCACAACCCACATGGAGAGGGACTGCTAATATTACGGTCACGCCCACCCATTGAAAGCGAGTTTTATGATATTTTTGCAAAAGTCAAAATGGCCATAAATTATGTTGTTAAGCTAAATCATAATTTCTCTAACGGAACGGAACCGATTTCTGATTTATTCATTTCATTGCGTACCATTGTGAATGTTTGTAATGATGTACATGTTAGCGCTAATATACCAGAGAATGTTGTAAACCCTCTGCTGCGACGTGATACCATACAATTTTTATCTAGTTGTTTAAATGCATCGGACACTGATTTCTGGAGATATTTAGGAAAAAACTGGACTACAGCAAAGGAATATCATAAAGATCATAAAGGATCGTACCATCCGATATTCTATGATGATTGGTCACCCGATTGGATAGTTGACGAGGAAGTTACATATATAACACCGCCAAAACCTAATTCACCGGTAACTCCACGGATTTTAGCAAGTAATGCTATTTGGCTGTCACGTTTGCAATCAAGAAACGTGAAAATTGCAGAAGTGGTGTATAATAGCAAAGCAAATAACGATAAAGAGTTGAATGCTTCAATTGGAGAATATCTTGAGGTAAATGTATATTCCTGTTTATAAAAATACCTACCCCTAAGTTTCAAATAAAATTATTTTTAGGTTATAGATGATACACGTAACTGGTGGAAAGTCAGAAATTCAGTAGGCAACGTCGGTTACGTTCCGCATACAGTCCTTAAACCACATAACTTTGAAGGGCATTCCAATTACTCAATGAAGGATGCAGACTCTATTGCCTCATCCTTGCAAGAAGCAGGTATGCATGTTTTTGTTGTTTTAAAAAATATAATACTTGTATATGTTTGTATAGGGTGGGTCATCTAACGTTTTAAATTTGAATTATCTATATTTTGACATTGGAAACGTCAATTACCATCAGGAAAGTGACAGATATTCAGAAAAAAACCTAAAATTTACGAAATGGGTCGCTATTCACTTGAAATATTGAAAACTTTTTTCCAAAGTTCGTTTGATCGAGGATGGTCAATTTTACCGAAAAATCATCTTTTCGGACGAGGCTCATTTCCACCTTGATGGTTACGTTAACAAGCAGAATTGTCCCATTTGGGGCACAGAAAACCCGACGTAATCGTCGAGAAGCCAATGCACCCAGGACGAATCACTGTATGGTGCGGATTTTGGTCTGGTGGAATCATCGGCCCATTTTTCTTCGAAAATGAAGAAGGAACCGCCGGAACCATCAATGAGCGATATCACGCAATGTTAACCGAATTTTTCTTCAAGCAAATTGAAGGGGAAGACTTGGACAACATTTGGTTCCAGCAGGACGGCGCTACGTGCCATACAGCAAACGCTACACTCAATCTTTTACGCCCTATCTTCGAATTTAAAATTTTATATGGCCCACCCTATATTAACACCATGTCAAAAACATATTTTTATATAAGAATAAAATTACAAGGATTTTTCTTTATTCTTTTGCAGAGGCAATCAATATGAACCAAAGCAATGCGAGCAACATATATCGAAATACACTCACTCCTTTTGTTGATGGGGCAGAACGCGAATCGATGACTTCTAATAATATAGCAAAATCTATGCCACGCTCCTACAGCATGCCGAATGTTCCGATTCCACCCCCTATGCCTCCTCCAACAGATAGTGAGACACCGACACCAAGTGGTACTCTTAAGCGTAATATGGCTGCTGCTGGCAGTTTAGCAGGTATTTACGAAAATTACTTACGCGGCCAGTATTGCTTTATTTATTGCTAAGCCTAAATTTAAAAGAAGTAAGGATGGGCTTAGTTCGGGTGCAACCGAATATTTTATACTCTTGCAACTTACAAGAAATAAAGCCAGGGAAATACTT
Source organism: Bactrocera correcta (assembly GCA_027475135.1). Lineage (NCBI taxonomy): Eukaryota > Metazoa > Arthropoda > Insecta > Diptera > Tephritidae > Bactrocera > Bactrocera correcta. The sequence continues at coordinate 20,178,633 of CM050322.1, forward strand.
TATGGCGTAAAACCTCAACCTGAGGATCGAAATCCAAGCAATTTCATATATAAATTTACTACATATAACTCTCATACTATTAACATGTTACATACATATGATGTTCGAAAATTCTGAAATTAGTTCTATGGCGAGTAAGTCAAGTTTTCGCTCAAATTTATCTATTTTAGGCACAAAGATACACTGTTATGAGTAAAACACGCTACTTACATATTGGCTGATATATGTATGCAGTATAAAGTATAAAGGTATATGAGGGCCAAAGGAAGTATTTGGTCCAATTAAACCCATTTTTGCCATACAGACATACCATTATCAGAAAAGTACTATCTAATATAAAAACCAAATTTTGTCGAAAATGGTATATCTAATATTAAAACCAAATTTTGTTGAAATGGTCTGTCGGATTCCTGATTCGGATTGCGCCAAAACGTTGTCCAATGCCAGTCGTCGAATTTCCTCAAATATTTGATATTTTACCGTAAACTGTTCGTTGTGGTTTTCTATTAAATTATTATTTATTTTAATTGATATAAATGCGAAGTCGTAGTTATCTGGGGTTCATTCAGTCCATTTACAAATTGTACCTACATATTTCGTTAAGACCACGTTTTACCTTATTTCTTTTTACCTATGATAAAAAATACTCTATTAGGTTTAGTTCTAATTTCATTCCTAGGTAGTCTGCGTGAGGATATGAATGTTTAAGTTTTTCTTGTTGAAATCGTAATTTTTCTTCGTGCAATAATATGATGTAATAAGTTAAATTTGTTATGTGGAATATGTCTCCATGAGTTTCGTATTTTAGGACTTTTTCGTTTTGTACTAGAATGTATTCACCATTTGATGTCAGCCATTGTCCATGCGAAGTGTTATTGTTGTCATTTTTTAAATCTAAAAATAAAAGCTGGGTTTTAATTTGGTTTATGGGCAAATCTGCTCATATTTATTACTAATTCTTATTTTATTACCTAAATTTTTTTAACTATTTTTTTAAATCGGGATTTAATCTTATTACGTTCACCTATTACTTTTTCGTAATTTACGTTTCCTGGTTTTGTTTTTTTCATGCTTTTGTAATGGAAATTGAGCATATTAGACTAAATTTGTTTAAGAGTATATGGTAAATTTTCATGATTAACTTTATTATAAAATACATCTGCTGGTTTGAAATTTGTGAATTTATTGAATGTTCTTCTTTTTTTGTACATCGAGCTATTTCGATTAGGGTTCGTTTAACTTGTCCGTTTGTTGAACTATGTCTTGGGTAACAGTAAAATATTTCGATTCTGAGTTTTTGCATCATAGATTTAAATTAAGGGCTAGTAAAATTTGGTTCGTTGTCAAAATTTTGTTGTTTACATCAGGAAAGGGTTTGCTCTAAATTTGATCATCAATGTTAGTTTTATCGTCAGTGATTTCAGAACAGTTAATTTCGAGTATGCATCGATACAAGTAATAAATTTCAATTTCTGAGCTTTACAAATATATATGTAAATGTTGTGCCCCTTCTTTCTGCGGCTGTTCCAATTGGAATTAATTTCGGGTGCAGTTCATATTTGCTTTTATTAAAAGTAAAACAGTTTTAGCAGTTTGTTCATTTCAAGCCAGTAATATAATTTTTGTATTTGCTTACTATTTTTATTGTAATTACGATGTGCCCTATTTTTTTGTTTGTAATAGTCAAACATTGGTCTTTTTTATTCGTAACGTCCATCACAAGTATTTTGGTATAGAGGACTTTGTTTTGAAAGGTTTCTTTAAGGGGTTATTGTATTTCCTACAGGTCTTCTTCTGTTCTTTTTTCCAGGCTTGTAAAATATTTTTGGTGCGAATTCTTCGATTATAGCAGCCATCTTTTCATTTTTACATTGGGATTTCTTGGTGACACAGCAAAAAAAAAGGCTGATGATAGGTAAAATTTTCTAAGTTTTTTAAATATAGTTGCGAAATCTTTTTAATGCCCATACAATGGCATAAAGTTCATATAGCAGAACTTGGTTCAGTTTTATTAAGTGTTTTAGAAATAGGTTTATCATTTTGTGATATTGCTATATTTGTTTTGTGAAATATGGTCGAATAACTCTGTTTAGTTTATAAGCAACTGTTTTTAGCTTTTCTGAAATTTCATCTTTGTCTAAGTTTATTTCAATTTTCTTTAACATGTGTAGTGAAACATGGTCATTTTCGCCAGATACTAATGTTGTTCAGGGTTTTAAAATTGCTACATAATCTTGAATAAATTTTCGATAGTAATCTGTCATACCTACATAGCTTCGGAGATGTCGTATAGTTTTTGGATTTGGAAACTCAAAAATTGTTTAAATTTTTTTGGGATCAGCTTTTATTATATTTTTTGCCACAATGTAACCTTCAAACTCTATTTCTTAAGAAAACTTTTTTGTATTCTTGCAACCTGTTACTACAGAGTATTATAGTTTTGTTAATCTAACGGTTGTATGTATCACCTAAAACTAAGCTAGATAGATATAGGGTTATATACAAGTATGTAAATGATCAGGGTGACGAAAAAAGTTGCAATTCAGTTGGCTGTCTGTCCGTCGGTCCGTGCAATCTGCTCACATCCCATATAAAGGTAATGTTAAAAACGACTAAAAGCGCTATAAATCAATAACTAAATATGCCAGAGACATTAATTTCACCTCCTAGATTGTATAAATGGACTTTATGAGCGCCGGTGTGAAAATTGGACGATGGGCGCGGAACTTTTGGGTGAAATCGCATATCCGAGATCCCATCGAACCGATTTCGACAAAATTTGTTATGTAGCATTCTTCTCATATTCCTATCTCCATGTCCGGAAATGAGCGAAATCAGACTTCAATCACATCTACTTCCCATATAACACAATTTTAAATTCCACTTGATTCTTTCACTTCCTAGTACACAAATCAAGAAGTAATTAATATAACGGGATACTTCTGACCGAAAATATCAGTTAATGTGTGAAATATATAATTGTAACTTAGAAAGAAACCTTTTCCGACAATAGTATGACTGAGTATGAAAAATGGGTTGAATCGGATCCCTGAGCCTCATATACCTAAAAAAAAGGATTTGGACTTCCGATTGATTTATGCTGTATATATTGGCCCTTTCTTGCTTGTTTAATTTAGTTTTATGCTTATCTAAACTTTCTGAAAATACTACAAATACTATGTCCATATGTAGATATGGCAAAATTTTCCAATACAGTCCCTTAAAATGTTGTCCATTGCTCGTTGGAATATTTCAGAAGCACCAAACGGCATTCTTAAAAATTCATATTTCTAATTGTTTACTCATAATGTCGTTTTTTTTCAATATCTTAAGCACGATTCTAAGTCTGGTACATATTTTCTTCGACTGACGCTTTAGGATTTTTTTGTTAAAGTATATTCCTTTCCTTTTTTAGTTTTTCATTAAAATTAATAAAATAAATATATACATATGTTCTTTTTTATGGTTTAATTGTCCATTTTCAAAGTAAATTTTTGAAAGATTGCAATTTACTAAGATATCGTGTTGTAGATTCTCTATTTTATAGAAGCACTCTTTAATATTGAATATTTCTGCCTCTTATTAATGAGTTATGGACAGAATGTTCAAGTCAATTTCAAAATGCTTAGCGATTACCGTTTAATGTAATCAATTGAAAGTCACACGATGCTAAATCAGGCGAATACGCTAGTTACGACCCGATATTGATTGAAAATTTGATGAAAAACTCACGAAGAATCCATTCAGTATGCGACGACGCAAAACCAAGAACCCATAATTCCTACCTCTTTTTACGAAAAGTGACACATAACACTTAAATAGCATATACTGTTGACAGTCTGGCCGGTTGGAAGGAATTTGGGATGCACCACACCTCGATAATCGAAGAAAACTGTTAACATAACCTCGATTTTTGATCTACTTTGACTTGATCGTCTGTTTCTGGGTTATAAGCGTAGATCCAAGACTAATCGCCGAATGCCAATCTTTCAAAATGGTTTTCACTGATCCTTCTGGTATTCCAACGATGCCAGTACGATCTCTGACTGTTAATCGTGGATTCTCAAGCACCAATTTCATTATTTTATGTGTTGATCATCAGTTGATATTGATGGCCGTCCTAGATGTGGTTCATCAACGCGTTCTCGACCCTCTTTGAATAATTTGTTCGCAACAAGCAATTTACCAACATTCTGAACGTTTCGGCTCCAGAAATTTGATTCAACACATAAAATTTATTGGAACTTCTTTGTTGAATAACTTCTCTCATCGTGAAAATCGCTGAATGCACATTGCGTACTTCAGAAAGACCGGTGTGTACTAAACACTAATGATTATTATGCCGGAAATTTGGCATAGATATCACTGACAGTCATACCAACCAAGAAATAAAATTATTTAAGTCCAAATATCTTTTGCCTACAGTACTGTATTGCCGTTAATTTAAGTAAAGGAGTAGTCACTTCGAAATCGCGAAGATGAATTCAAATGTTTTTATATATAGTTTAATATATAAAGTGAGCTTATTCGCAACTGAAATAAATATCAAGTCTTATTCAGCCGCGGATAAAGCACATTGTTTACAATTGCCTTTAGCCAGCGGTGTCAAGGCTCGGGTTAACTTACATACCAAATTTTCTAACTTCAAATTGGTTTTTTGCCGTATATTTAGATCAATCAATAAAATGACTTATTAAAATATTGCAAATAATGTACTTTATAATTTAATGCCGGAAGTATGTGATACCGGTAATCGATTTATTCCAGTTTCCATATACGACTTATTTTGTTGTTATTTAATAGACTTTATACTGAAATATCACGGCATCGCAAACGACATAGTGATTTCAGAAATTCTAGCCAAGTTTAAACCTACTATGTATGTTGGTCAATATGTGGGATATTTTATTGAAATTAAGTGCAAAAATTTTCTTGAACAAAAATTTAAAGCTTGTATAAACAGAAATGATCTAAACTTCATATCATATTATACCACATATTTATGTAGTTTATTAGAGTGATACTTGTATAACATTTCGAACACGGGGAAAAATGTAGAAACAAACAAAGTGACTCCCTTATAAGATACCAAATTTGTTCGTATTCATTCTGTCTTTCGGAATAACGCATATTGAATTGTTGAACATCATTTTTTTGTATAAAGTTTCGCAAAATCCGCCTTTGAGCTTTACTTGTTTAATATTAAGAATGTCGTATAGTTTTTGGATTTGGAAACTCAAAAATTGTTTAAATTTTTTTGGGATCAGCTTTTATTATATTTTTTGCCACAATGTAACCTTCAAACTCTATTTCTTAAGAAAACTTTTTTGTATTCTTGCAACCTGTTACTACAGAGTATTATAGTTTTGTTAATCTAACGGTTGTATGTATCACCTAAAACTAAGCTAGATAGATATAGGGTTATATACAAGTATGTAAATGATCAGGGTGACGAAAAAAGTTGCAATTCAGTTGGCTGTCTGTCCGTCGGTCCGTGCAATCTGCTCACATCCCATATAAAGGTAATGTTAAAAACGACTAAAAGCGCTATAAATCAATAACTAAATATGCCAGAGACATTAATTTCACCTCCTAGATTGTATAAATGGACTTTATGAGCGCCGGTGTGAAAATTGGACGATGGGCGCGGAACTTTTGGGTGAAATCGCATATCCGAGATCCCAGCGAACCGATTTCGACAAAATTTGTTATGTAGCATTCTTCTCATATTCCTATCTCCATGTCCGGAAATGAGCGAAATCAGACTTCAATCACATCTACTTCCCATATAACACAATTTTAAATTCCACTTGATTCTTTCACTTCCTGGTACACAAATCAAGAAGTAATTAATATAACGGGATACTTCTGACCGAAAATATCAGTTAATGTGTGAAATATATAATTGTAACTTAGAAAGAAACCTTTTCCGACAATAGTATGACTGAGTATGAAAAATGGGTTGAATCGGATCCCTGAGCCTCATATACCTAAAAAAAAGGATTTGGACTTCCGATTGATTTATGCTGTATATATTGGCCCTTTCTTGCTTGTTTAATTTAGTTTTATGCTTATCTAAACTTTCTGAAAATACTACAAATACTATGTCCATATGTAGATATGGCAAAATTTTCCAATACAGTCCCTTAAAATGTTGTCCATTGCTCGTTGGAATATTTCAGAAGCACCAAACGGCATTCTTAAAAATTCATATTTCTAATTGTTTACTCATAATGTCGTTTTTTTTCAATATCTTAAGCACGATTCTAAGTCTGGTACATATTTTCTTCGACTGACGCTTTAGGATTTTTTTGTTAAAGTATATTCCTTTCCTTTTTTAGTTTTTCATTAAAATTAATAAAATAAATATATACATATGTTCTTTTTTATGGTTTAATTGTCCATTTTCAAAGTAAATTTTTGAAAGATTGCAATTTACTAAGATATCGTGTTGTAGATTCTCTATTTTATAGAAGCACTCTTTAATATTGAATATTTCTGCCTCTTATTAATGAGTTATGGACAGAATGTTCAAGTCAATTTCAAAATGCTTAGCGATTACCGTTTAATGTAATCAATTGAAAGTCACACGATGCTAAATCAGGCGAATACGCTAGTTACGACCCGATATTGATTGAAAATTTGATGAAAAACTCACGAAGAATCCATTCAGTATGCGACGACGCAAAACCAAGAACCCATAATTCCTACCTCTTTTTACGAAAAGTGACACATAACACTTAAATAGCATATACTGTTGACAGTCTGGCCGGTTGGAAGGAATTTGGGATGCACCACACCTCGATAATCGAAGAAAACTGTTAACATAACCTCGATTTTTGATCTACTTTGACTTGATCGTCTGTTTCTGGGTTATAAGCGTAGATCCAAGACTAATCGCCGAATGCCAATCTTTCAAAATGGTTTTCACTGATCCTTCTGGTATTCCAACGATGCCAGTACGATCTCTGACTGTTAATCGTGGATTCTCAAGCACCAATTTCATTATTTTATGTGTTGATCATCAGTTGATATTGATGGCCGTCCTAGATGTGGTTCATCAACGCGTTCTCGACCCTCTTTGAATAATTTGTTCGCAACAAGCAATTATCATCGAAGGCCTTTACCAACATTCTGAACGTTTCGGCTCCAGAAATTTGATTCAACACATAAAATTTAATGGAACTTCTTTGTTGAATAACTTCTCTCATCGTGAAAATCGCTGAATGCACATTGCGTACTTCAGAAAGACCGGTGTGTACTAAACACTAATGATTCTTATGCCGGAAATTTGGCATAGATATCACTGACAGTCATACCAACCAAGAAATAAAATTATTTAAGTCCAAATATCTTTTGCCTACAGTACTGTATTGCCGTTAATTTAAGTAAAGGAGTAGTCACTTCGAAATCGCGAAGATGAATTCAAATGTTTTTATATATAGTTTAATATATAAAGTGAGCTTATTCGCAACTGAAATAAATATCAAGTCTTATTCAGCCGCGGATAAAGCACATTGTTTACAATTGCCTTTAGCCAGCGGTGTCAAGGCTCGGGTTAACTTACATACCAAATTTTCTAACTTCAAATTGGTTTTTTGCCGTATATTTAGATCAATCAATAAAATGACTTATTAAAATATTGCAAATAATGTACTTTATAATTTAATGCCGGAAGTATGTGATACCGGTAATCGATTTATTCCAGTTTCCATATACGACTTATTTTGTTGTTATTTAATAGACTTTATACTGAAATATCACGGCATCGCAAACGACATAGTGATTTCAGAAATTCTAGCCAAGTTTAAACCTACTATGTATGTTGGTCAATATGTGGGATATTTTATTGAAATTAAGTGCAAAAATTTTCTTGAACAAAAATTTAAAGCTTGTATAAACAGAAATGATCTAAACTTCATATCATATTATACCACATATTTATGTAGTTTATTAGAGTGATACTTGTATAACATTTCGAACACGGGGAAAAATGTAGAAACAAACAAAGTGACTCCCTTATAAGATACCAAATTTGTTCGTATTCATTCTGTCTTTCGGAATAACGCATATTGAATTGTTGAACATCATTTTTTTGTATAAAGTTTCGCAAAATCCGCCTTTGAGCTTTACTTGTTTAATATTAAGAATATTTTAAAGTTATAGTACGTTCAAACAGTTCTATTTTTACTTTTTAGAAAGACCTTAGTAATATTACCTACTGGATTCTGGGTCTTATCTTCCTTCATATAAATTGATACCTGATCAACTGACTTTTAATTTAATTTTTTCGCTTCATTTAATTTTTCATATTCATACTGTACTAGCTCTTAATACTTACATAAGTAATATTAAACCTATCTTATCTGTTATAAATTTTAACTGAAAATAGCTTTGATAGCAATGTATTTAGTTATAGGTTTCAATAATAATTTAAATATACATTACACAATGTCTAAGTTCTAAGTGCTGAGCGAATATTAATATTTGATTTTTACTATTTATGAAAGCTATGAGAGCTCGCAATGACACTGAAGCCAATGACGAGTTCTTTTTGCTGCAAGGGTCAATTAATGAAGAATTGAGAACTACACTATATCAGCGAGAACGACGCAAGGATCTAGAAATATTAACAACACCTAATATATACATAAACCAGTATTCGTCACCCAAGGAAGTAGAGGAATGGCTGCGTGCTAAAGGTTTCCCAAATAGCATTGTGTCCAAGTTGTGCAAATTAAATGGGGAGGAACTATTTGCATTATCACCGCATGTTATCGAGGGTTATTTCGGCCAAAAAGAGAGTAGACGCTTAATTTCTCAAATAGTACTTCAGAAGAATATCTGTGAAGTGAGTCAGACAAATCAATTTCTTATTTGTATGATTTTAAATGTCCATATATTATACTCTTTTTTATAGTATAAAACTGTTCGTTCTTCCGAGCTATCGGCGAAATTGGCGAAAGCCCGTCAAAAAGCGGACCAACAACGCAACGATTCAAATGAAGTATTCTAATTAGAAGTATTGTATTATACATTTTCTGGTGTTTAATTAAGATGGAAATTTGTGGTTTCTTTTGCATAGAACAATAAATCCCAATTCTCTCTTCATCTCTTTTGGTTTTAACAGAAAATGTTATCAAAACACAGACTAAAATACGACACTGATACAATGTAAACATTCACACAGTTCTATAATATATGTATGTATACATAAATATATACACCGTTTCGTAAATATAATTCTATACTTTCATAGTTATTTATGGTAAATACGGACTCTAAGCCGGCCATAACTGTGTTATAATATATACATACATATGCTTGCAAAGGATTCTCTTTTCAGCTCATAAAGGCCAATGTCCATCTTGGTCTTGCCTAACTGCCATTGGAGGAGTAAGTTTTCACTTGAACAACCGCTTTTATTCCAGCTCGGCGTCTTATTATTACCTTTGTACTTTTACTTAAGACCGTAGCAACCTCTAAACGTAAATCAACTGATGACAACTGATTGCCCTCCGCAATCTTTTCCCTCCGAACTCTTTTGTATAGGAGACAAGAATTAGAAATTGCAAAATCTAACAAAAGTAAAACTCCCGAACTAGCCATCTTTTACTTCTCAGCCATATTTTATAGCGGCCCATGATACTATCAATGAGCATCACCTATGTGTGGAATATACCCGCTCATTCTGTTCTTGCCATTATTGATATTGTATTGTCTTCCATGGATAAAAGATACGATCAGTTGAAACAAGTTATTAAAACTTTTGAATTTGTATTTAATATTGATCAGCAACCAACTTTTACATAGACAGCCATTTTTGATCGTTGTAACTCTCGGGTATTGCTAACACTTCCTGTTCCCATGGCGGGTATTGCGTGGAATACTTGCAAAGCTGGAGTGTTTTCCTACATACGTACGACATGACCTAGCCAACGCGGCCGCTGTCTTTTAATTCGCTGAACTATGTCAATGTTGTCCTATAACTCATATAGCTCATCGTTTCATCGAATGTGATATTTGGCGTAGCCAACACACAAAAATTAAGTTATGATACTGATTCCATAAGAACCGTATATTTGGAAATTATTCTACAACTCTGCCACCCCATCCCCATCTGCGCATTCGCGTTAGTCATCACCTCGACTGGTCTCCCACTCCGCGCCCGGTCTTTCACGCTTTCACACCCCTCCTTAAACTCTTTGTGACATCGAAACACCTGGGCACGACTAAGAGCACTATCACCATACACTCTTACATTTTTAGCGTACGTTTCCGAAGCTGTTTTGCCCAATCTGGCGCAAAATTTTATTTCAAGGTCACAGGTTTACCACAAGCGCGGCAATAAAATCAGTCTCATTACTTAATTGTCAAACCTCGTAAATCTTCCGCAGAACCTTTCTCTTGAAAACTCGTAACGTCGACTCATCAGATGTTGTCATCCTTTGCACCATATAGTAGGATGGGAATAATGAGTGACTTATAGAGTTTGGTTTTTGCTTGTCGAGAGAGTTGTCACTTGCCTACTCAGTCCAATGTAGTGGTAAGAGATATTCTGCTTTGGATTTCGAGACTGACGTTGCCGTTGGTGTTGATAGACGCAATTATCTACAACTTCGAAGTTATGACTGTCAAGAGTGACGTGAGAGCCAAGTCACGGGTGCGAGGACAATTTGTTTGATGACTGGAGATATTTCGTCTAGCCCTCGTTCACTACCAGGCCAATTTGCTTTGCTTCCTTATCTAGTCTGGAGAAAGCAGAACTAACGGATGTTAAAGCCTATGATATTAATATCATCAGCATATGCCAGCAGCTGTACACTCTTATAGAAGATTGCAGCTGCTCGATTAAGTTCTGCAGCTCGAATTATTTTCTCCAGCAGCAGTTTGAAGAAGCCGTACGATAAGGGGTCGCCTTGTCTGAAACCTCGTTTGGTATCGAACGGCTCGGAGAGGCCGTTAAAAGCAGCTTTGAAATCTACGAGGAGGTGATGCGTGTCGATTCCCCTTTCCAAGGTTTGTCGTATAGTGAATATCCAGGTCTAAAGCTACACTAATAAGGTCTAATCAGTTTGTTGATGATGGGTTTTAATCTTTCATTGATAATTGATATAACCTTATACGCGATGTTGAAGAGGCTTATACTACGGTAGTTGACGCGTATTGTGAGGCCTCTTTGTTTGTGGATTGGGCAGAGCGTACTTAAATTCCAATAGTTGGGCATACTTTCATCCGACAATATTCTATAAAGAAACTGATGCATGATCCTTATCAGTTCTTCGCCGCCGTGTTTAAATAGCTCGGCCGGCAATCTATCGGTCCTCGCCGCTTTGTTATTCTTCAGACGGGTAATTGATATTGGAACTTCTTCATGGTTGAGCAATGGAAGACCTGCTCCATCGTTACCGATTGGGGAATCGGGTTCGCCTTCTCCTGGCGTTATACTTTCACTGCCATTCAGCAAGCCGGGAAGCCGGGAAGCCCTCCATAATTTTAGTATACTTTGGGCATCGATTACTAGATCACCCTCCGGTGTTGTGTTGTTTACAGTAACTTAAAATATTCAGCCAAAAAAAGGTCAATTACAATTTACAATTATTATTCTTTTACCTTCTTGTAAGGGACATCATAGATTTTACTTACTCAATAGCTATGTGATTTATGATATTGGTAGTGTTAACTCTCCTCTTAACCTCTAAATCGAAGCGTATAGTCTTCGAATACAAATTTTCGAGATGATTAATTTTAATTGTCAATTTTTTTATCATTTCTTTTCTTTTTAGCATTTTTATTTTAAAATATATAATTAATTTGTTTTTAAAAAGTCAATTGTGCGTATAAACAATAGTGTATTAAGGGGGAGTCTGCTTTAGAGGCTTCAAAAAATCGAATTTGTTTTTTTTTTTGCTTAAGTCTCTTTAAAAATAATCTAAGAATATGTCCCAAAGTTATAGATAGGAATTTTAAATATTTTCGAAACTAAAAGGGAAATAGTGACCGAGTGTCTAGCAGATATATTAGCGCGTTTTGTTGTGAATTTTCAATAAATAGGTCCCATATTGTAGATATCATGGCAAATTTATTGGTTTGAAAACACTGACTTCTTTCGATTTTCTTATCAAGTCGTAAGAACTTCACAATTTTGGTAAAGTCGTTTCGACTCATTGTTTTCGAAAACAAGCGGGTCCCAAATTTTTATTCTAAAAATTTGAGATATCCAAATTTTTTGCCTCATATGCGCCACGAGCACACAACAAAGTAAATGAATGCATCTACTTTTTTGCATTTAGTTCCCACTTAGTTCCTAGCACCCTTAAAGTAGTAGTCTGGTAACTTGGGTTCAAAAAATCGATTTTTTTTTTGTAATTTGAAATAAACTGTGAAAATTTCAGAAAGAATTTCAAAATATTTCGGGAGTTATAACGAGTTTCCTAGAGCGCCTCGGAGTTTTTGAACTTTAGGCGCGTTTTTCTCAAAACATTGTTTTTCTGGTCGGCCCGGGTCCTAACTTTTTTCTACTGAACCGGTTGCTTTCAAATTTTAACAGGCTGCGCTACACAATTATAGTTCTCGTCGAAACTAACGAGAATTTTTTTCACTCCTTACTTTTTATTAGACACCCCTTTCTTTGCTTAAATAAAAGGACTTTTTCTTTCAAAGTCCGCCATTTTGTTATTAACCCTTGAAATTTAACTTTAGTTGTTCCCAACAGAATGACACGTATAAAGATTAAGAATAAACAAGAATATTTAATTTCAGATAACGTCAAGAGCCAAAATCATCCGGACCACCCACGTGCATTTTTTTTGAGGTTCCAACTTCGAGTGACAATAATAATAGTAATAAAGTTTTAAATTTGAGTCAGTCACAAAATCTATTACATTTTATTATCCAGAGATGTTTTTACACTTGAATGAAAATAACCGTGCGATTCTGTAACATGAGACAGTATCAAGTCTCAAAATTTGAGATTTTGAGTTAGAGACAATTTTTGAGACTTGAGACGATTTTGCTATTCTGTAAGTGATAGTCTCAAAATCTATTATATTAGTCTCAAAATCTATTACATTTCATCAGAGATGTTTTTACACCTGAAGGATAATAAATATGTCGATAACTAATATTAGCTTTTCTATATCATATTCAAAAAAACATAATTATCAATAAAAATAAAAATATATGTTGACTTTGTTTCATAATATTTACGAAATTTATGTAAAATTTATTTATTTTTAACCTTTTCGTGTTTGAATTGCTTACAAAATGTAAAAAAACGACAATCGATTAATATCTATGATGATCTCTATTCAGTACATTGAAAATGGCAGCAAGAGTTCTTTTTAGTTCTGTGACCAGCTAACTACCAGGCCTCAATATTTTGAGACTAACGCTAGAGACTGTTTAGTGAATAGTAACTAGATCAAATTGATTCTTTGTCTCAAAATATCTCAAATAGAGACTAGAGACTGGTTACAGAATCTCGCTATAAGTATGTATAGCAAATATTAAATTTTCTATAACATACTCAAAAAACACAATTACCGAAGAAAATAAAAATATATGTTGACTTTGTTTCATAATATTTACGAAATTTATGTAAAATTGATTTATTTTTAACTATTTCGTGCTTAAGTTGCTTATAGAATATAAAACAATGACAATCGATTAATATCTATGATAATCTCAGTATATTGAAAATGGCAAAAGAGTTCGTTATAGTTTTGTGACCTGCTAACTATCAGGTCACAAATTTGAGACAATATTTTGAGACTAACGATAGAGACTGTTTAGTAATTGTAACTAGTCACAAATTGAGACTTTACCTCAAAATAGTGACTAGAAACTGCTTACAAAATCGCGCTATTAGTGTTAAATATTTGTGAGCTAGTCGTGAATTGTTTGTTGTTGTTTTCTATGAAGTCGTCACGGTCAGGTGTTCCTGAAATCCATTTCCAAACCATTCCCATTCCATTAACCCCTTTTTTTTATCCTTTAAGGATACCTTAATTTATTTTGAAAAATTGATGTTCTTTGATTAGCTTGCGGGTGGTTTTGTGAATGAAATACATATTTGTTTTTTTTTTAAGCTGCTTAAGCAAGAGCATTTGTTAAATCTGTAGGTGTTAAAGTGAAAAGTATTTGGTTTAGTAATAGTTATACAGTCACTTAGAGTTATAAAGTCCCTTTAAGTTATTTGAGTTTCGTATTCTGTCACCTGTGTGGCATTTGTCAAAGTACTAAATTGAACTATTGAGCATTTGTCAAAGTACTAAATTGAACTATTGAGCAATGTACTAAACGAGCTATTTTAGCTTTACACTGGCCGTTTGGGCAGCTACTAATCTAGCTATCTCCTCTGGGGTGAAATTATCAACTGATATTTTTGAAAATTGATATATTATTTCGTCCACTTTAAAAATTTGTATACAATTTTATTTCAGTCTTTCTTTTTTAATACGAGCACTTGTAAGTTTCATTCATATCATTCATTAACTCACAGTAATTAAGCTTAAAAGCTTGTTATATGTGTATTTATCTCTTAAATATCCTTAAAATATTAGCTTAATACTTTTCGTCCTTCTCTTCGTTGCAGCTACCTTCGTTGGCGGTTTTTAACCCTTTACACTCGGGACCTTTTTTGCGTTTCGCACCAGCAACTCGAAGCGTTTTGTAGCGTATTTGGGTAATTTCATACCTCTAACTTAAAATAACATAATACATAAAGTAACACATAAAACTTTTATATTTTAATATTAAATGCTTTTTTACATATTTAAGATGATCATTTTTCAAACGTTACTCTTTGTAATTTTGATTTCTGACACCTCTCATTTCGTCACTATCGTCACTGCTGCTGTTATTATCTGTATCTTGAAGCTCTCTGTGTAGAGCCGTAATTTCCTCGTTAACCACCGTGAAAACAAATTTAAATTCACTTGAACTTAATTCGGTATTAGGTTCCATGTTTTAGGGATCAAAAACTTTCAATTTAGTAATCTCTGTGTCATGACTGTACGGTTCGAACTGATGGCAAAAATGCAGTTGGCTTCTTGGTTGCGGACTAATCCCAGATAAGAAAATCTTATCTTCATCTCCGTTTACACTTCATAGGAGTATATAGAAAGAGCGTAAGAACCCACGAAGAAAGTAAACGAAAACAGTAAAGCAGCAAAGCAAGTGGTGAGCGATAGTCACCTCTCGAGTTGCGACAGCACACCTCATGGTAAATGGGAGTCACCTCTCGAGTGCAAAGGGTTAATCATATCACTCTTATTGGAAAACCCCGTACATATAATTTTATATTTTTGTTTATGTATGCACATTTTTATTAAGCCAACATATGCATGTTCAAAGATATTTGAACAGTTTTAAGACAAAACAAGCTTAGGAGGCGCGCAGAATTTGGCATTTGTTTAGGGCGGCAAATTGTCTCAGGCCGACCCTACCTATCCCACATTTTCAACATGCTGGATGGAGTGTCAACGAGCCTTCCAAGAAATATCTTTGTACGTAAGCAATTTGCAGTTAGGTATCTTATTTGCATACATGTTTCGTTCAATTTCGTCAGTAGTTGTCGAATCTTAAACATTTTATCCGAGTTGGGATGCTCGCTAGGAAGCATCTTAGAATTGTAATTTAAAACCCTCAACTTTTCAAAATTGTTCGCTGACATTGTTTCCTGTATGAAAGGTGTTGCAATTTTATAATTCAATATTTCATCACTCTGGGAAGATGTACCAAAGACATTTATCAGTTACTCCAATAAATTGCTGGATGTTGATTTCAAACACATGAAAATTCCTGCTAGGATCCCTTTGTATAATGTAAGGTTTGCTCACTGATATTCAGGAAAAATTCTTAGGGAAATATTAAAAAAAATAAACTGGATGGTTGTTTCGCAATTCAAAATCTTAACGTAAGAGTAAAGCCAATATCAAGTATACATATGTAAAAATGCATTCCACCTTAAAAGAAAGGTTTTTTTCGGAATAACCAGCAATTGTATAAAAGGCTTCTTACTGGTAATGTCACATCAAATGAAAATTAACAATCCTCTTTTTTTTACTGTATGGTGTGTTCGGAAGAAGGTTGTAACATTGCTGTTACTTTATATAAAAGACTCCATTTAATTTAGTGTGGTCTTTGAAATTAGAAAGGAAAACATACTACTCGTATATGTACATAAATATGAAAATAGTTAATTGGTGTAAAAAATTAAGATATGCATACTTTATTTACCGTATTTATTATTATTATTACTACTTATTATAATTGAAATTACAATAAATGTGAAAAAAACTCTAGCTAGGGCTATCGGTTGCATTTGGTTAAATAATAATATATACAATGACGAGTTCATATTTTGTTCGTTCTGCGCATCTACGTCACGGTTGACCAATGTACAATCAGCTGTTTTCAGTTGCTTGTTTTTCTTTGCAATAAGAATCAATTTTGTATTGTAGGCATACAAAACATGAATATCATCAAAAGTTAACATCAATATAAGTGAATATTAATAAAAGAAATTAATATAAGTGAATAATACCTACATATTCATTTCATTGTATTTCCGTTGTATTATTTAATTTTATCTCTTTGCTGTGTTTGTTTCAACTATATACATTTATGCAAATAAAAATATTCAATATTTTGAGACCAACTATCAATTTATTGTCTTAATAATTTTCTTTTTTTATTGTACATATTTTCAATTAAGTTTTTATTTAAGGAACAAATCCTAAAATACATTCTAGCTCTGAAAAACAATTATTTCACTTTGGTGCTGCAATTAACAAAATTACTTAAATCTAAGTGCTTCTGGACGTAATTTGTACACATGTACATATATGTATGCAAATCAGTACCATTTAAGTCGTCAAATACTGCTTACAAGGCTCTCATATGCTCAATCAACATATCTGTTGGTTTTGAGAGTCCTCCTTCAGATAGGTGATCCACCCAAGTATAAGGCGAATAGGCATAAATTTCGGGGTTGTCCTTACCAAGCTTGTGGCAGATGTAAGTACCTTGCCAAATTTTCAAGCCTGTCGTTGTTGAGAATCTTCGAGTCATCATTTTTTCAATTGGGTCAGTGGAATTTAGATCAACTGACACACGTTGAAAAATATTACCTGCAAAAATATAATAAACATGCATACATGCGTATAAATAAATGGAATAAATGGTTATTTAAGATTATTATAACAATTAGGATAAGAAATAGTGGTTAGTATGCAAAAACTTAGTTTGTATGTAAGTACATATTTGCATTTGTTAACATCAATATATTTTTATATAAGAATGTTTTCGGTAGTTTTAGGTTTATAATACTATGTACGTTTAATATTTTGATAATTACCGGTTAGAGATAAGTAATTCCCTTCCAAATCTGGGGTGTTGTCGACTTCAACATTTCCTTCATCTGTAATCGGTCCTTTGTTGTGACCAAGTATATAGGAACGTAGCCTATACTTGAACTCCTTCCTGTCGGGGTAATCGCGAAGACCGCCTTTTAACCTGATTACGCCAAACAAATTTTCTAAAACGTTCGTTATGTACAAGTATATATAGAAAAGTTGAAATCCGGTTGACTGTCTGCCCGTCCAACCGTCCGTGCAAGCTGTAACATGAGTAAAAATATGAGATATCTCGATGAAACTTGGTCCTCCTTAGTACTAAAAAAAATTCGAGTTCGTAGATGGGCGTACGCCCACAAATCACCCTGAAAACATATAAAGTACCATAACGAAGCGCTAAATTAATTAAATTAAGATGTAAAGCTGTAATTTGGTACAGAGAATCGCAGTAGCAAAGACACCTGTCGGCAAAAATTATGAAAAAATGGGCGTAGTCCCGTCCTCTCACAAATTTAATGTACGTACCTCTTTAACCACTTAAGCATCAAAACCAAAATTTGCTAAATCAAATCTTATAAGAACTTCCACCGACAGTGCGAAATGGAGAATAACTCAACTCACTCCCCATATAACGGTACTGTTAAAAACTACTAAAAAGCGATGAATCAATAACTGAATACGCCAGAGCGGCTGAGATAGTATGACAGGGTTTTATGGGGGTTGGTGTAAAAATTGCACGATGGGCGTTGCATCCCTTTTATTTGGTGAAATCCCATATCTCGGGACCCGACTTAGACAAAATTTAGTACGTGGCATTCTTCTAACATTCTTATGTTACATTATTAAAATGAACGATATCGGACAACAATCACGCCTACTTCCCATATAGCACAATTTTAAATTCCACTTGATTCGTTCAGTTTCCAGTACACAAATCAAGAAGAAATTAATATAATGGGATAAAACTTTGCACGAGTAATGTGTTTAGTCTGTGCCATCTTATGACTAAAAGTTTAAATCCAATAAAAACTTTTCAAATCCGTAGGTACCGAATATTTAGACCCCGGTAACTATAGTTGACTTTTGATCGAAAATATCGGTCAATGTGTGATTTATATAACTGAAATTAAGGGATAATTCTTCTCTTAAAATGGTAGGACTGTATGTCAAAAATTGGTTGAATCGGACCAATACTTCCCTTAGCCCCCTTTTACTTAATATAAAGAAGTTCGAGGTGTCTATGTACCGGATATATCGGCCAATATGTGAGATATCCCAATGAAAATAAGAGAGCGTGTTTTATTCATCAGCGTTTCTTTGTGCCGAAAATAGACCTAACAACTATATACATAAGTATCAGGATTTTCAAACATCCGGCTGACTTTACGCTATATGATTGGTTTTACACCTTAAAGTAGTTCCCTAACTTTAATTCTGGTAAGTTGCAAGAATATGATACATATGTTCGGATACACTCGAATTTAGCCCTTTCTTACTTGTTTATGTTATGTTATTACGTTTTTGTTTTGCATAATGAGGTGAAACAAGAACACTAACGGGTACTTGTGGCTTTTGAATTCAACTATTTATGTACTAGTACCGACACCTTTGGAGAGCTTGTATGTGAATCCAGTTTTACAAACAACTCTTGGCTCTTAACTTTCACACAGCATACATACATATGTATAATTAAGTAGATAACTGTTTATTCTAATTTTAATTTTGTCGAAATTATTCCACAACTATTTTAATGTGATGATATGTATTACTATGTATAGTATATTATAATACTACTTGGGTTGTAAGCATGCTCTTTTAGTTTCGTTATCCTATATATTTATATTTATGAATAGCTTAAATTTTTTGCAGCTGCAGAGTTTATTTGGATGAGAAATAGTTACTCATAATTTTTTGCATTTGCGTTAAAAAATATTTTATAATATTTATATTATTGCAATTGCTAAACTGAGTTTATGAGAAAAATGAGCACTGCAATTATTGTGTATATTTGAGTCCATAGCACCCAATCCGCCATTTACTGAAAATTTCGATCAGCGAGTTCGATAACTTTTACGAATTATAATAATGTTCACGGTAAAATATCCTGAAGAAAAAATTAACCTTATCGGAAAAATTGCGGTAGGTAAAATCACGCGAACACACATTTTCCGACATTATTATTTATTTATTAGCAAACTACGGGATTCAGTAGCAAGAACTGAATCGAGTGTTGTTGAAGATTCTCCAGTAACAACGCGACAGAAATTCAGTTTTTCATAAAAGTGTTGCCAAAATTTCCAGCTGCTTATACGGCATACTGGTACGACTTCTTAGTCACGAATATTTTGTTTGAAAACAAACACCTTAAGGATATCCTTCTAACTGTAAATTCACAAAATTGCCTTGGCCTTTAGTGAATCAATTTATTTTTCGAAACACGGAGCACAACATACTTGGCACACGAAAAACTTTAAACAAAGGGAATATTTGAACAAGCAAATAACTTCACCAATATTGCGACTCTGTTGTTTTTCTGCAGATACTCAGAAACGATGTAATTTATATTCTGTGATTGATTTTTATAATGTAACTAGAGAACTCGTCCACGCTTTATTGTGGCTGACACATAGATAATACTACTAAATACAGTTGAATTTGGGCTCTGCACTAGAGAAATCAACCGGTGAATGAGATTTGCTAAGTTGGAAAGAGGCGAAATGAGCACTGAGGACAATGACGACCTAAAGAGGCGAAAGCTCTGTGCAAAGTGGGTGTATCGCAAATTCGTAATCTAACAAAACAAGGAATTGCTGATTAGGGTGAGTGTTTAAGTGCTATTTAATCGTAATAACATCGAATATTTGCGTTGGTGTGTGGCAACAGAAACATGTCTCCAACATTCCTCACTGGAGTCCAATCGACAGTCGTTCTAATGGACTGCAAATGACGAACCGGTTCTTAAGCGTGGAAAGACGAAAAAGTCGGCTGACATCAGTCTTTTGGGATGTACATACATACATGCTATAATATTATCGACTGATTACTGAGCCAGTTGTAATCCATTGCACTGCGTATTTTTTTACAGTTCTATTCTACTACTCCAAACATTTAGCAATTGTATTAATTTTCGTTTCCGATAAAATATTCCTCGCTAGAGAGCTCTGATAATAAATGCGTCCGATCGCTGCTAAATTCAAAGCGCTATATGAAGAACCTCTACCTCCGACGCGCTATTTATAGGCACGCTCCCGCCATTCCGGCGGCCGGTACATTAGTTTGATAAATCTCGTAGGGTTCAACCTGAGTTTGCAATGTAAACGGAAAAAATGTGATTATTTACAACATCACATTAGAAACCTCAAAAATAACAGTACTTCTCCTCTATTTAATGAATGTTTTTATACATATTAAACTTTCTCTTCAAGTGCTCTACCTATTAAAAAAAACCATGAAAATTCGTTGCGTAGTTTTAAAGATTTAAGCATACATAGGGATATAGGGACGGAGAAAGCGACTTAGTTTTATACTATGTAGTGAAGTGAAGGAATCGATAGAATTTCTGTCCAACATATTGCGTAAGGTAAATAGGATTGGGCTCCGTAGATGCCACATTTCTGAGTTTCGATCAAAAAGACAAACATCACTCTTACACTGGTTGCAAAGAAATATGGAAATTTTTACACTTTGAATTTTTTCCTGTTGGACAATTTGTTTATCATTCTATATGTTTCAATATATTTTTTGTAATTTCATAAATTGCGTTCTTTTTTTTTTGATAATTTTTCGAATGCATCAACATTGAAACTAGTGTACATGGATATACATATGTACTACATATTATGGCAGTACATACAAACATATGTACATGCGATGGCAAGAGTTAACCAAAAACAGGTCTTTCATTAAATCAATTGCTCTCGTTTGGGAGTAATTTTTCCACAAAAAAAAAAACAAAAGCCAATTGAACCATATTTTGATTAAATTTCTGATTCTTCGATTACAAAGGCAATTTCTGCTAATTCAGATTCTTTTTGCGATTGTCATAAAGACAGTTGTGGTGATAAATTAAATTCGATTTATTTTCCTTTCGTTTTGAAATAGAATACACTAAAGTTTAACCATATCATCTTACGAGGTTTATACCAAAACTATCGCGAATATTGAATTTTCGTAAGCTACATGTATTTCATGTTTTTTTCGAGGCATTATGTACTCACAACCCTTTCTTATGTTGACAAGGTCGGACGTTTTGAATGTTTAGTTAATTTGTGACAACGTTTTGCTTGGACACGTCTTGCGACTTAGATTTTTGCTTCTACCAAAAAATTGTTCGAAGAATCTTTATAAAATTTTGTGTAAAAAACAAAATTAAGTTTGCGGATGCATTCCGAATGTTGACTGTGCCTAATAGTAAAGCTATCTTGGTCAAAAGTAAAGTTTATCGGTGGTATCAAATATTCTAACAGGGTCGAGGAAATAGGGCTTTTTAACTTGTGAATGTATCGTTGGTTATGCGCGAATATTTGGCCAAAAAAAAAACATTATTCGACATATTCTGTCTTTATGTTTTAATTTATCAATGGTAGAGATAAAATATTAGAGTAATCGATATAGTATGTGAAAGCTTTAACGCTCGAAAACAAAAATTATGTGTTAAATTAAGTATGTATGGTATAAGTATATTTTATACCATAAAATTTTGTATTTTGTTTTAAAGCTTCTGTTTTATTAACACTTTTTCTTTGAACATACACCCTAATATATAAAAATACATTTTAAAGCTTGTGAAGCAGAAATGCTCTGTTGCATTTGCTGCAGACTTTATGAATGAAATGCAATCTATGTACATGCGGCGCAAAAATGCCACTTTATTCAATGACATGGAGCGAGTAGTTTGCGATATTTGCCAATACATTCACATAACGCGAAACTGTGCACACATAGTATGTACATATAAATATCGTAAACCTGGCTGATCTGTTTTGAGTTAGAGAAAACAAAACATTGTTTTGACAGTAGAGGCAAAACTTATAGTACAATAAAACTATTTAAAAAAAAGACTTAAAATCCAAATAATTGTCACCGTTTTGAATAAACATACGACTTAAGACTGTATCCAAAAAGATCAAATAAAGTAAAATATTATTTCGATGGGAAACAGGAACTTCGGTCATGCAAAACAAGTAACCTTCTCAACAGCATACATATATGCACTTATGTACATATACATATGTACATGCAGATAAGTATATGCACAAGTAAATAAGAGTTTACATATTATTTTAATCTCACAAACAAATAATTAAAACTAAAAAATAATTAGACATTTTACTCTAAAAAATGAGACAGCAGCTAATCACACCATATCAACAGAGAGAAAAAGGTTCATTTCAAATTAATGCAACGCAAACACGCATACATGAGCAGCCCCTCGATTTTGCTTTTGTTAGACAGTGAATTGAAGTAGATATACTGTATGAATGTACTACGTAAATATCGCTGCAAAGTGTGTACAATAGGTGTGCTTGGCCTGAGACTTTAGGTAACTTACCGTCTCAGTTGGTTCGTATTGCACTTGGGCGACCATATCGACAGGCAATTTTCTTATAAATAACGGCAAGTTCAATTCATACGAGTTAGTTTGTTTTTGGCAGCAGTGGCAGTCTTGATTTCAATTAGGTTTTCATTTCTGCTTATATGTGATATATGTATGTATGTGCATTTTTTGTGGAGCTTGGTTTCGGTACAACGGCATTGTATGGCGGCAAATCGAAAATTTCAAAAACGTTTACGTTGCATGCAAAACGAATTTATGATCGTATAAAAAAGTAGTACCTAACTTAAGGAAGTGTGAAGTGAAAAAGTGTTGCAAAAATTTATAATTGTAAATACTTAAATATATAAACACAAATACGTAGCAGATAGAGCATAGTGAGACGAAATATAAATTTTTTAATTTCTCAAACTATAAAAATTATCTTTTTGTATACAAAGTAAGTTGATATAATACAGTCCATATGCATTGTATATATGTACATACATACGCTAACGATTTTAGACATATTTTAAAATATATTAATAAAATCGTAGTTTTGTTTTTATTATTTGTTTAAACTAATTTAGGAAACGGTAAGCGAAAAAAAATCATATTTAGCAATTTAACTTTTTAAAATTAACACATTTTTCATTTGTTCGCCCTATAGCTACTAATAAAAATATGTATACGATTAATCTCGCAATGATTTACCATTACATTTCTAAGGAAAAGTGTTTGCTTTTTCTTGTCACAAGTTATGTATAGATTCAGATTTATATTAAGCAGTAAGTTTTTGTGATTAATTGTAAGTGCAGTACAAAATGGGGAAAAGTTCTAAAATTTCTTTAGGCGTGCGAAAAATCGGGATTGATTTTAAATCAAAAGAAAAATCTCTTCGGAAAATTGCGGAAACCGTAAAATTATCGAAGGCTACAGTTCAAATAATAATTAAAAATTATAAAAAAGAGTGGTTTTTCTCAAGCAAGTCGCGATCAGGACGCCCACCTGAGATATACCGACGAATGCAGCGGCGAATCGTACGGAAAATAAAAGACCCACGACAGACTTCTGTAAAAATAGCAAAAAATTGGAAAATTATTACGGAATATCAGTTAATGCAAAACTATAAGCCGCAGTCTAAAACAAATTGACTTGTTCGTCAGAGTGACTAGAAAAAAAACCATTACTTGGGAATGTAAACAGGACCAAAAGTTTTGCCTACGCAGAAAGCCTACATTTTGTGAATGCGTAGTGGCGTAAAACGAAAACCGCGCTTGATCCCAAAAAAGATGGTATGGGGCTGCATGGCAGCAATTGGCGTTGGTATATTAAGGTTCATAGAAAGAGTAAAGGAGAAGCACATGTATGTATATACAGATTTTAAAGAAAAGCTATCTGTCATGTGTACAAAAATTAAATTTAGAGGGAAGATCCATATTTTTGCAGAATAATGACCCTAAACATTCTTGCCTAATGCTGGTGCGAGAATGGTTACTATATAATGTGAAACAAAATATAGAATATCCTCCGCTCGATCATCTTAAAAAAGGTAAAACATCAATATCCACACTTAAAACGGTTTTACTTGAGGAATGGGCTAAAATATCGGAAGAAACCACTTGGCTCTTGCAATGCCAAATGGACTGTCTGCTATGAAACAAGGCAAAGGAGGCCTCACAACTTATTAAGATTATTATTATTTTTTATATTTATAACGTATGTATATTTTTGCGAATCCGCTTTTAAGTATAAAACCAAATAATTCGTGAATTGGAATTTGATTTACTTAAATATGAAAATATTATTTTAGTTTATGTTCTCTCGTTATAAAATAAATTGCTTCTTAAGCAAAAACATTGCTTTACTATTTATTACAGACATATTGAAAAATGTGTAGCGTATGTCTATTTTTGTGAGCCTGTGTAGGTAAAATTATAAACAGTAGGTATGCAATAAAAATTCATTTTGCTTACATATGGTATGTTGCTTTATTGTTTAGCTTAAAAGCTGTCTGTCATGAAACTACTAATAATAAGATTTTCCAGTTGTAAAATGTCATCAAATCTCATATCATACTAATGACAGGCCATTCAAAGTTATGACCGGTACCTCCAACACGGTAAACTTATAGTTTATCACCAATTCATTTTGCCACCAACATTGCGCTACTAATTTAGCTGCGCTATTTTTATCTTTTCATAATTTTCCGAAGTAATAAAAGAAAAATAGAGCATTGTTTAATAATGGAATCATCGACATCATAGCAAAAGTGTGTTCATTTGAAATGATTAAAACCTAGAAAGACTTCATCTAGGTCTGATCTTCATAGATGATAATAGTTTTGCAATTAAATCCTGTTTGGTTCTCTCCTAAGTGGATAATTAAGTTGATACATATCTGGTGGTATTAATTTACTAAAAATTTGTCAATTTTGATATGAATCCACATTTTATCGAATATTTAACGACTAAAGTTGAGGATTTAGGAAATTTAAAGATTTATATAACAATCTGAATAAATTTGATTGATATTATTCTCATGTAACGTGCTGCTTAATTTCATTTCAACTAAATTTTGCATGATACATTCTTTTCACATTCAAATATAACACTGCGAAGATGGTGTACGAATTTAAGGTATGCCACCTTATGACCAAAAATTTTCCAAATCCAACAAAACTGTTCAAGCCAAAGCATCGAATATTTGAACCTTAATAACAGGTTTTTCAATAAGAGCGCTACAAAAGTTTATTGGATGTCAATGAAAATCGTTATTCCTGTAAAAGTAGATACGATGCCATTATGTATGGCATGAAGCTCGATTTTTTTTCATGGCCACCATGAGCACGCTTGCAGAAGTGCAGACGCTGAACTCAATTTTCGAGGCGCAATAACGTCGCCGGCCAATAAACCGCACCAAACCTTAATTTTGAAATGGTGACTTTTGCATACGTGTTATTTGCTGTCTGACCAATAACGCATATTTTGTTTATTGATGACGTCATTTAGCCAGAAATGAGCGTGATCGCTTAAGATGATTTTTCAACGTAAAATTTGATCTTGTAAGGATGTAAGTCAAGGTCTTTTCGCAAAATTCGTCATAACGACGTCTCAGAGATGCCCAACGACGTTTGAGAAACTGATTTGTACTGTGCCTGTGGATTCAATTGTTGATCGCTAGATTTTCAATTGTTGATCTGACAGGATGATTATGACGGCCATAAGTTGGACGTGTCGCTCTTAAAGTTGAGGCCGCTGACTCAGAATTTCGGTAGTAAGCTTTAATAAATTCGACTCGTTGTCGGATCGTATATCTTTCCATGATGAAATGGCAAACCTTACTGAAGAGAAATCTCAAAACAGCGGAAAAAATATGGCGTCATTTGCCTATGTCTGTCTTTATCGGTCAACTTTTGTAGCTCCCTATTGGAAAGCCTATATCTATAGATGATAAAAATATCGGATGTCTACGTGGCAAAAATGGGTTAAGTCGATTCAAAACTTCTCTAAGCTGTCATATACATACCTAACACAACAATTTCGAACTTCCAGGTGACGTTATACTGCATATACCGGCTAAGCCTAAAATGTTTAAAATTTGGCGAAAACTTGTCGTAGCCCACATATAACAAACAAATAATATTCGGGAGACTTCATTCTAAATAAAGGGTGATCTATGTGAGGTACCTTAATGAATTTCACGGAACATTTTATTGGTATGTAGTATTGACAAAATTAGATAAAATTGGGTCGTTACTACCTCCAACTCCTGTTGAATTATGTTTAAACGTTTCATATTCTCAACATATTAATTTTTAATTTTTTTATTTTATTAAAACATTGCAACTAGTTCAGAGAAAAAAAATAGCAAAATAACAAAACTACTATTAGAGTATTGGCTAATAATAATTGCTGGGTTGAGTCTTCTTGGTGGACCATCTCTAAAAGTTAAATAGGTTGCTTCTTCGTTACAATGCTGAAATTTTGCACTATGTGCTGCTGCAATTCGGTCGGAGTATTTGTTTGTAAATAAGTATTTAGTGGAGTTAAAGTAAGGTATTCGTGCACCGTCTATGAAAATTGGGAAGGGCTGTATCTTGTTGTATATGAAAACAACGTGTACCAACTTATCTTTATTCAATTTTATTTGCTATTTCTTTACCTATTGTAGATTATTTACAGCTTCTTTGAGATAAGTAGTCGTCTTCACTACTACCAACAGCAAGCAACGCGGGATCATCTGCAAATGTGGCTGTTGTACTTGTATAATTGCAGTCTACTGGCAGGTCGTGTGTAAATAGAATATAAAGGCAAGGGCCCAACATACTATCTTGTGGAACTCTTGCCTAAGAATAGAATATTTGATCCTTCCTTGTTCAGCGGAAGTAGCGACCTGATAAATACGATTTTATAATTCCATAATACTGTTTTGGTAAAATCGTAACCGGGGAATTTTTTGTTTTTCAGATTCTTGATTTCCTCACATAGCTCACTGCTCGTGCAACTTGATATTTCTTCGCTTTCTAGACTGGAAGCAGTAGGATAATCTACGTTTGTTTCATACTCAAAATAAAAACTTTATTGAAAATTGTTTTACCAACTGCAATACTGGGCAACGAGTTTGTCGCCACTTACGTCGTAGTTTTCTCTTTAATTTATTTATTTCACTTATGTCATTGGGATATTGAGAGTTTAAACAATTTTCCTTAATTCCGGTGGACTTTCCCAAATTGCGTATTGCATACTTGTTGTTAAGTGTAAAATTTCAGATTCCAATTGGTCTGTAATTAATATAGAGTCATATTTACTTTCGTAACATTCCATGATCTTTCCAATCTGTACATTTATTATATAATGCCTCTGTTTTGTCTTTAAAGAGGACGGTTGCAATATAAGTTAAATACATTAGAAAATGATCCGAGTTAAGGTCATAACCCTGATTGATTGACTAACAGTTCAGGGAGATTTTGCCGACAATGGAAAAATCTGTTAGATCTGGAATCTTCCAGTTGACTGCACTAGCCTTAAACCCCAGTGCGTGTTCTTTGCGTTAAAATTTCCACCCATTGTGAATCTATACCTTTGTCTGTTTATTAAGTCTTGACGGTCTTCAAATTAGATTTGATGCCTTGGGTGCCTATACACAGAGGTAAGTGAGACTGAACTTTTAACTCCGTAAATAGTCACTGTTGTATCTTGAAACTTATCAGTTAATATTGCACTTCTGCCACGGGCACAATTGCTAGGATGAATTGTATGGCAATTTTCACAGTTTTTAATTTGAAAATTGGTTTGTGACGTAAAATGTGTCTCTGATATCATACATACATGAACATTTTCCGGGTTCAATACAATTTATATTCATTCCTATGTTTGATTAACCCATTTGAGCCCCACAAAAGAATTTTTATAAATTTAGACATCTTTAGTATTAACAAGTAAGAAAGGGCTAAGTTCGGGTGCAACCGAACATTTTATGTTCTTGCAATTTGCAGGAATCAAAGCCAGGGAAATGTCTTACGATGTAAAACGTCAACCAGAGGATCGGAATCTAAGCAATTCGGCATAAGATTTGTTAGAAAACCCCAAATCATTACACATAGTTATTATACAAAATCAGCCGGATGTTTGAAAATCCTGGTAATGGTTATATGGGTGCTAGGTCAAGTTTTCGCCCAATTGTTCATTTTAGGCACAATAATTTACTTTTATAAGTCAATGACGTTCTGAAATTTTCATTGAAATAACTCAAATATTGGCAGGTCGAAAATCTTTATTAGGTATATGGAGGTTCAGGGAAGTATTGATCCGATTCCACCCATTTTGGATACACAGAATTACTATTGCAGGAAAAGGATTCTGACCGCTATTTTCGATCAAAAGTCAAGCATAGGTACTGGGCTTGAACAGTTTTGGTAGCATTTGAACAATGGCACACACTAAAGGCGTTATTCGTGTAAAGTTTAATACCATTATATTAATTCCTTTTTGATTTGTGTACGGGAAAGTAAATAATCAAGTGGAATTTAAAATTGTGCCATATGGGAAGTAGGCGTGGTTATTGTCCGATTTAAATCATTTTCGCAGAATAACATGGAAATATGAAAAGAATGCCACATTCCTAATTTTGTCGAATCGGTTTATTCGGGTCCCGAGATATGGAGTTCCATCAAAAACTGAGCGGTGCGACGCCCATCGTCCACGTTTCAACCCGTCCTCTATAAAGCCTTGTCATACTATCCCGGCGGCAAATTTTTACGTTTCTGGCGCCTTTAGTTATTTATTTATCGCGCTTTTAGTAGTTTTGACACTATCGGTAGTTTTTATTGTAATATTCGGGCTGGGTGAATTTGGTTGTTGTTGCTTAAGCGGTTTAGGAAATATGCATATTAAACATATTAGGAGGCGGAGCCACGCCCACTTTTTCAACATTTTGTATCCACAGATGCCCCTTGATACTGCGATCTCCTGTTCCAAATTACAGTTTTATACCTTAATTTTGTCCTTAGTTATGGCATTTAATAAGTTTTCGGTTAAAGGCGATTTGTGGGCGTGGAAGTGGTTCGATAACGCCTATCTAGGAACTCTAACTGTTTTTTGTACTAAGGAACCTGTATACCAAGTTTCATCAAGATATCTCAGTTTTTACTCAAGTTACAGTTTGCACGCACAGACGGACAGACAGACAGATAGTCAATCGGATTTCAACTTTTCTAGTCATCCTGAACATTTATATATCTCGATTAGTTTTAGATGATACGTATAACCGTAAGGTGAACAAAATTACAATACTCTGTAGCAACAGGTTACAAGAGTATAAAAAGCTTGCATAAGCGATTTTGGAAGGAAGTGTTGAATTCGTCTTGTTTGTTGAGTTTCGGTAAGATCTGTCATTAAATGCTGTTATTGGATATATTATCATTATTATTTGCTTCTAAAACATGAGCAAAAGTAGAATTTTTTGATGTTTTAGCTGTAATTTTAGGAACTACTTCTTGATGAGGTTCATTGTTTTTTTGTTTTGAATTCTACAGGATCGTCTACCTTTGGAGCTGGACCATCACATTTTTTTGGCCAATTGTATTAGCTCGTATTTTTTGTAATTCTTTGGCAAGCAAAAGACCGTAGTTAGCTGGATGTGCTACGCTACAGTCACAGAATTTACGCAGCAGTTTCTCTGGTTTCGAACATTCAGTTGGCGTATGCTTACCGGCGCACTTAACATTTGGTTTTTTGTCACAATAGTTTTGCGTGTGGCCAAATAACTGGCAATGTTTGCATTGTGGTATCATCTTAGGCAGTTTTACCGGTTCAATAGAAACAATTGAATTTGATAAAGTATTGGTTTCGTAAATCTTTTTATGTTCTCCATGGGATCGAATATAATATTTTATATTATAATATTTTTACAATAACTCTACTTGGCCGTAGTCGGTAAGCTATGGAGAAAGTGTTTACTTTGTATGTTCCATTATTTAAAAGTTGAATGGTAAAATTGTTTTTTGCTTCCGATTTTGCAATAGCATATACATACATACATACATACATACATACAAATGTATGTACATAGTTGCTGACAATTACAGCCGTTGGCATCTTCAGACACCATAATTGCTGAAGGCCGCGAAAAATAGTAAATATTATGTGTATGTATAATTATACATATATTTTTTCATCTCTTGACTTACATATGTAGCAGAATACTCTACACGAATATTAGAGTTTAGGTAAGGGGTGATCAAAAAACTTAATTCCAGAGCTATACAACAACAACATCTACAATGTAAAATATTATAGCAACATCATTTTTGGGGTAGCAAAAAAATACATCAACTTAAAAATGTATTATTAGAGAACGAAATGCGTTTGCTACAGCTAAGTCAATGTGAGCCAATGTCAGTGATAGATTTTTGTGCCGTTAATTTCGAGCGTTCGATCGCGAGTCGGTGGCAGTGCAAGTCAACTTGTTAACTGCAACTTTTGTGTATGTAGATATGTATACATATGTAAATACATACATACATAAATAAAAATAAGACTGATTTACTGAGGAAAGGATTAGCATGCTAGAAAAAAATAATATATTTGTTTAATATATTTTTATGGCCGTAATATTTTTAAATTAACTTTTGTGCATACGCATAAATTAGAATAAGACTGACTTACTGATATACTTTTTTATGGCAGTTATTTAAATGAACATTCCTAATATCAAGATATTAATTTTTTTGCAATAACATTTTTACTACACTTTTTTGTACATACAATCAATTTTGTTTTTTTTTTTATGTTTTTAGTAAGCATAAGTAAACTAAATTATATTATCTAATTATAATTAGAGTTTTTAATTTATTAGGTTTAATGAGTAAAACACAAATTATTTTTTCTGTGCTTATACAAACACGGCAGATTTTATTGCTTTTAAAGTGATACGCCAACTCAACATCGTGCTTCAATTAAAAAAAATGAAATATTAATTTCAATTATAGTGTAAATGAAATTAAATTAAAAAAATAAAAAATACAATTTATTCATCGCATGTCAGTCTTACATTTCGAGCTCATTTTGTAAAGCTCACTATCTTTCAATTGATTTATCTATGGTTGAATGTGTTTTCTTTTTATCTTTTAATATTCTTTATTTAAAACATGTCAATAACTTATTTCTAAATAAAAAATTTCTATACCGCAAAAAGTACCGCTATAAAGTGTAGTCAAATATGCACAATACTTGAAAATTTTGAGTGAGTTTTAAAGTTTGCGTGGCCACGAGAATATGACGCTCCTGTAGTGAGCCGAAACCGAAGAAACTAACATTCGCTAAAGGCATTTAAAACCAACCTAGCCGCGATTTATACTAAGTGTATGGAAAATTAGATTAAACATTGGCATTGGCTCAGGAGCCTATTTTAAAGGGCCAATTTCTTGAAAATATTATTATTGAAAGAAGTGAAAATGTAATTCTGATTGCCAAAAGTGTTAAATTTGAACTGATTATTGATACACGCGTCATACTAGAACCGATTTCTGTCATTGCTAAAAGCAAATTGTTTTACATTTTCTATAAAAATAAGGATCAGATTTATAAATGCTATTGACTTGGTGTAGATGAAACTTGAGTTCCGATAATTTCAAAATTTCCAAACACTCGTTGCTTCGTTTTCTGAATAAAATGACAAAAACCAAGCCTGCGTTAAAGTTACACGAATAAATTTGTCACATAATAGGGGTGTGTGAAAAAATAGGGGTTTTAAATACCATACATATATACATATGTATATGTATATAGATAAGTCTGACCGAACGCCGAAAGACAATTTCAACATCACACTTTATTAAATCGAATTAAAGTAAATTTCTTTTTGTATGTATGTATGTAAGTTGTAGTAACTACGTGATGGTTACAATTTATTGGTTTCATTTGTAGTGAAGTAACCAACTCTTTTACTTTCTTGAAGTCAAGGTCTACCTTCGACATTGCGTTCCCATGTTAATGAGTTTTTTCTTTGCTGTTTGCTTATAATATGTACCAATTGCGTTTAATTTTATTTCAATCGCTATCAAATACATACCATGTGACCATTCGAACAATGGCGTTAAATAAGTGTCTTTATTATTTTTTACTGACATAGGAATATCTTAATTATAAATAATAAATGTAAGCTCCTGCAAATTCGCCTAGTTGCGCAACTGTATAGCATTTAAAACCATCACAACCAAAATTAGACAGATCCAATTCTTTTACTCTCGGCACAAAGTAAAATAGTTTTGTTCACCTAACAGTATATCTACATATGTATGTATATCAAATACGGAGACGAGTTGAATTGCGAATGACTGTGTGCACATCTCTCAATCCGCTCGTAATAACTGAGTAATCTTGATGCAACTCTGCAAATGAGTTTCTTTGCACTTTAATTAATCGTTAATCAAAAAACTATAAAGGGCTACAACTAAGCAACAAATTAAGATACAAAAATATAATAGAAATGGGCCACTTTATTTACAACGTATAATCTGGATACGTTTATTTTCGTTATTTTAGCAGACTGACGAGGTCGGACATTCTTAATGTTTAGTTAATTAGTTAACAGTTGGTTTGCTTGGTTTGAGTTAATTTTTAAGTGCTCTGAGGATTGGAGAAAACGCTGGCAGCAATGCAAAATGTCTGGGTTGATTACTGTGAATATGACAAAATTCATGAATGTATAAACACTTTCGTGAGTAATATAAAATTTACAAAGCTTTTCGAACAAACCTCGTATATTAAATTTAACTCTTTCGGTTGAGTTTATATAATATATGTACATATATCCATATATCCCATTCGAGTTAATTAGTTTGATTTTATTATAATAATAATACCTAACAATTACCCTCCTCCCCCCCAACCGACGCGAGGGGCGCAATCCGCGAACGAGCGGAATTATAAAAGGCAAGAGAGTTTTAAGCGTTGCGATCTTAAGCTGCTCAGCTACAGAAAAAAAAAATTTCAACAGCCAAAATTAAGAATTAAATTAAAGTTTATAATTTTTAAATGTTACTTGTTAAGAGTAGATAAAATAATTATTTTAATAGTAAAGAGTGAGTCTGTTGGATCAAATGTGCTGGAATGAGAATTGAAATCATGACATATAAGGCGGAATGGTTCGCTTAACTCAAAATTTGTTCTAGAAAATTTTAAATGTAAGGGTAGAGCGAGCGAGAACGTTAAAATTAATATCAGATAAGAGAGATGGGCTACAGACTGACCCATTCATGAGTTTTACAAGAAATATTATACCAAGCATCTCCCTACGACTAGCGAGTGTCGGGAGATTTATAAGTTTTAAGCGGTTAGTGTAAGGGGGAAGATTTAAACTGGAATCCCAATGCAAATGATTTAAGACAAAAAGTAAAAATTGTTTTTATACGGACTCTAACTTATCCGAATGGACTTGGCAACTAGGGTTCCAAACCACAGAAAGCATACTCTAATATAGGCCTCACCAGAGATGTAAAAATAATTTCTGTGGTAAGCGGATCTCTAAATTCTTTAGACCAACGTTTAACAAAACTAAAGGCGCCTCTAGCTTTAAAAACCGTGGAAGATACGTGAAGATTAAAATTGAGTTTGGGGTCCATAGTAACTCCCAGATCAACAAACTTGTCTAAGTTGATTTTGTATTAAATATTTATGGATGACAGAAAGCAGAAAAATGTAGTTTGTGCGCATTGTTCCTTTTAATGAATCTAAATTGCAAAATAGTTTAAAAGCAATTAACGTCTCTTTCTGCTTGCTGTACTCCTAAAATATAAGTATGTATATGACAAAACACAGTTATCGAATTGAATCGATACAAGAGAGTATGCGTGCATCTCATTAGGTGGTAACCGCTTTTAAGCTTTTTTACACATTTTTGACCAGAGACAATTATGTGACAAATTCCTCTTAAAAATGAAAATACAAACTTTTTCTTTTACTTCAAAACTTGAAACTAAGAGGTTACTAAAAAGTTTCTTATAGCAGGAAGAGGAACTTCTCCATCAAATAAAGAAGTGCAACAGAATTGATACGTGTTAGAAGACATTCTAGCGCAGGGTTACATCGCAAACATTGCCAATTACTTTGAGCAACTGCTATAGCTTGTACGATGCACTACTTTCCAGCGCTTGGCGAATGCGATGTGCTGATGACCAAATAATGGCAGTGGTAATAATGTAAGCACATGTATATATTTTATAATTGTTAAGCAACCAACACTTAAAAAAATAAAAGTACGAAGGTATGAATACAAAAACCACCAAGCGTTAAGAAAATTTCAAGTTGAAAATCATATAGTAAAAGTTTACGTATGAATATACTACAATATAAACATGTGTATACGGGGAGGTTATTAAAGTCGAGTTCTCTTGCATGCTTTTCCTTGTACAAACTCACGCCATGATTAATGAAAAGTGTAGATACATACATACTATATCAGCCTTGTATATATAGTTGTACGTATCTACATATGGATATAGTCATTCCATTGACTGAATTGTTGACTACGGATTTTCACACTTTACATTTTTTCGTAGAGGTTGGCATTGACCATAACTTTGAACAGATAACACTTACATTTCTGACCAGCAATCTACGCGCCTGTGGCATTTCGTAATCAATGAAACTATTTTACGTACGTATGTATATATGAATGTATAACAAACATTACATTCCCAAATAATTTAAGTCCACCTTATTAGCCGTGAGATATGTGTAGACCTGGCCCGGTTTTTTATGTATTAAAACTTACAGGTATTACAGATTTGTTGCAACAACTTCTAAACTGATTTTCGTAAAACCTAGCACACTGTGTTAAGTTTGATCCAACTCAAAAGATAGAAAGTTTTTATCTCAATTATACAAAATTTTAACATAATTAATAAATGAAAAAAATACATTTCAAATCATAAATATGTGTTCGAAATTTATGTAAGAATATCTCTTTACTTCAAATAAAATACCAACAAAGCTATTGGTATATATGCGTACATATGTATATAAATGATCAGGGTGACGAGAAAAGTTGAAATCCGGTTGACTGTCTGCCTGTCCGTCCGTCCGCGCAAACTGTAACTTGAGTAAAAATTGTGTAATCGAAACACTGCCAAGCCCACAAATCGCCATTAACCGGAAACCTATTAAGTGCCGTAACTAAGGACTAAATTAAGGTATAAATGTGTAATATGGTGCAGGGGATCGCAGTAGCCAGGGGCACCTGTGCTCTTCCACGAATATTACAAGAACTCCGATATCGAAAGATTATTTTCATTTATCGCAGTATATCAGCCAATATGGGAGTTATCTCAATGAAAATTAGCTAGCGTGCTTTACTCATAACAGTGTATCTTTGTACATAAAATAGAATAAAATAGATCAATTTGAGCGAAATCTTGACTTACCCCTATATAGCGAATAGATTAGTGTCGAACATCCGGTTGACTGTACTCTATATGATTAGTTTTTTAGTACGTGACATGTTAATAATATGTGATATTGAAAAAAATTATCAAATCTGGTCGATACTACCCCAACGGTACATGGCAGTGGTATGTATGCAGATGTAATGGTTTTCGTTTTTCTAACAAATCTTATGTGCCTG
This sequence comes from Bactrocera correcta, assembly GCA_027475135.1. NCBI lineage: Eukaryota > Metazoa > Arthropoda > Insecta > Diptera > Tephritidae > Bactrocera > Bactrocera correcta. The sequence goes on from CM050322.1 coordinate 20,214,651, forward strand.
TCAATATAGTAGTTATATATAGTATATGTATACATAAAATTGCTTCAATTTCGAACCTCAGGTTGAGGTTTTACACCATAAAGTACTTCCCTGGCTGTGATTCTTGTAAGTTGCAAGAGTATAACTGTTCGTTTACACCCGAATTTCGCCCTTCCTTACTTGTTTTTTTTTTTTTTTTTTTGTTTTTTTTGTTTTGGTGTTTTCAATTATGTCAAACTTTACGATTACTGAATTATGCAACGGTATATGTTTGGTAATCATCCATATCTTCCGAGAAATTAAGTGAATCGTTAAAAATTGGAATACTTCTGATAGGTGATTAATTCGAAAATATATTTGAACGTTTTTATCCGATAATGAACGTTTTCTCGCTTTTGTAGTTTATCACGAAAAAAAAACCGGCAAAGCTACTGCCGCTGTAATTTGACAAAACATTGAAAAATTACAAAATTGCTTTGGAAGATTACCGTGAACAGGCTACGATAATGGTAGTAATATGAGCGGTGAATAAAAGGGGAGCACAAAATCCAAAGTAAAAATTTGTATACCCTTCCTTCGCCATATGGAGTCGACTAGGCTAAATGCTGTCCTCGAGCAATAACTTTTTTTCGTGATGTTTAAAAATTTTTCAATATGTTAAAGAGCAGCACAGAACGTTGGATATTCTAAAATCCAAATACCCAATTCACTTCACTACCTTTCTAATAAAAGGTCTCCTGCTAGCCGTCAAGCTATTTACGAAAAATCTTCACGGATTGGTAAACGCTTTGAAAGAAGTTAAAAAAAAAACAATCAACCTTCTAATAAATGGGTCAATTGACCTATACACCTCATAAATGTTGGCAATGGAAATTTTTAAGTCCCACTTACTACTTATTAAATGCTATTCTTTATGTTCTTTACTGGCGTAGAAGCCGCTTACGCGTTTATAGCCGAGTTAATAACAGCGCGCCAGTCGTTTCTTCTTTTCGCAAAGTGGCGCCAATTGGAGATTCCAAGCGAATCCAGGGCCTTCTCAACCTGGTCTTTACAACGCAGTGAAGGTCTTCCTCTTCCTCTGCTTCCCCCGCGGCTACTGCGTCGAGTATTCTCAGAGCTGGAGTATTTTCATCCATTCGGACGATATGACCTAGCTAGCGTAGCTGCTGCTTTTAATTCGCTGAACTATGTCATTGTCGTCGTATATCTCATACAGTTCATCGTTCCATCGAATGCGATGTTCGCCGTGCGCAAAGGACGATAAATTGGAAACGTCGACTCATCAGATGTTGTCATCGTCCATGCCTCTGCACCTTATAGCAGGACGGGAATAATGAGTAGCTTATAGAGTTTTGTTTTTGTTCGTCGGGAGAGGAGTTTACTTCTCAATTCAATTCACTTAGTTCAAAGTAGCACCTGTAAATTTGCTTCGGTGATAAGTGATATTAATTCACACATTTTCTTTACACCTAAATTCAAAATTATAATATTATATTATATATATGAAAGTTTACACCGATATGATGTGCCTAAATAAAAGTACGTATGAAACAAACAATTGATAAAAGTGTGAAAATGATAAAATTAAAACCAAAGCTCATATATATATACATATATGTGTATGTATGATGAAAAAAATATATAAAAAAAAAACAATAAAATATTCAAGAATATACATACACGCAAATACAAAAAAACAAAAAACACACAAAAAATCGCATGCCTATTAGAATAACATGAATAACAAGAATGTTGCAAAAAATTGCAGCTGAAATCAAAAGCAAAGACTTAGAAAATATTAATTGATAGAAACAAACTTGATTCATTTGAGGTCAAAACAGGGATCACAACTTTTGTATACCTTAAATCGATGTATAGTATAAAGAAAAACATATCACTCAAAAGGACACTAATAAAACAATTGTTTTAAAATAAAAAAAAAACTTATAATTCCATGAAAACCACTTTATTATATAACATATATGTACCTTTGTTATCAATACTCATTTTGATTTATGGGGATTAAACATGATTTTATGTCGCAAATTGCAATTTCATTTATTATAAGAGATAACTTTTTAACCTATTTTCACTGCATAGTCCGCGTGTTTTTATTGTCTCACTTCTCTCGCTTTTCGTAGCCCTTACGAATGGGATAGAGCAAAAATGTATTTACCGTTAGTTTTATTGGTGTTTTAAGAAATAGCTTTTATGCAAACAGTGGTAAATTTCAAACTTTTATTTTTTTATTTTTGGCCTATGAAATCAACCAGTGTGCGATGGCGCCATTAATCCGTTATAATATTTGATATACACTTTAAATCTGAGTCACTTGGAATATATCAAAATGTTTGTGGTTTAAAAAATGTACCACCCATGAGTAAGCTACCAAAAATAAGAGGTACAAATTTAAGACCCCTGCTGCTGAAAGAGTTAAAGCGTTAAATAACGCTAGAAATGATTTTAGAGTTAGCGCTTATTTTGCAATTTTCTTTACAAAGCAGTTAAAGATACTTATATACGTGTCCTACAATTAAACAAACAAATACACAAATAATAATGAACTGGGAAATTAATAATCACGACATTTTTTTTATTATCTGCCCTATCACGCAAACCATCGCAGCGAAGCTACGAATACGAATGTCCGCTACAAATACGCATAATTTGCTATCAGTCAGCTGGGTAGAAGAAAAATTTAAATTTTAATTAATAAAACTAAAATCGTTTACATTCAAATTGATTTTACGAACAAAATATTTATTTATGTTGCTAGAGAAAGAACGTGAGAGAAGCCGGTGTGATCTAAAAATTCACCGAAAATCACTAAGGGACAAGGACAACCCTTTCGATGTGGACGAAACAATGTACAGTTCAAGAATCCACAAAAATGTATTGTTAAATTTTATTAAAAATATTTTTCTAAAGCAGGTTTATTAAAAGCAATTGCTTAAATGAGGCGGCCTTTACGTATGTATGTATTCTGAATAGGAATGCAAGTTCTTCAAGATCGTCATCTATATCCGTACTTTATCGATTGTCTTCGGTTTTACGATTCTTACCTGAAAGCTAAGACTTCGATATTCCAATGGCTCTGTCAACATTTTGTTGCATCTTAAAAGATGTGTTGGGATTACTTCAGTCCCATTTGTGCCCTCAGTGGATAATCCTTTAATTAAGTAACGATGAAAAAAAACAAGCGAAAAGGGGTTTCTGTGTAGACGGGACACATATTAAAATCGTTGCTTAATCAATGAAGTGCAGATATGTGACAGTAATATGAAAATACGTTATGTGAATGCTCAGTATCCTTTCAGCAATAACCATTTCCCCGTATGGAATGTCAGCAATGCTCGTTATTTTTATGAGACAATGTACCTTGATGGTGAACGAAACACTTGGCTTTTGCGTATACTTAGATGTTACAAAAATTCCCAAAACGCCTCACAAATTTTCAAACATCAAAATCGTTTTATATATGTACAGATGCTGGATTTGTCCTAGAACCACGTTTAATGACACCGTCCCGTACCCCTCCCTCCGGAAGCCCACAAAATATGTATAGTATTAATTAAGTATTTATTTAGTTAATAATTTTTTGATATGGCTTGTAATTTTTTTTCTCTACCTCTAACATTTTCTGTTTTATGGAATTCTTAGCAGCTATCAAATTTTCCATAGCTATGTGCCTTCCAATTTCTTCCATTTCCGCTTTTTTCAAATCGTTTTGATTTTCCAATGCTCTCCCTAGTCGTCGCATGCCTGCCGAAAGATCGTTCAACTTATCGAGAACCTTTTTCTGAAACTACATGTTTCCGGTGGCCTAGGAGTACGTCTAGGCAGTGCTGAACTGCAAGTCACTGATGGCATTGATACGTCGGCCTCTGTCTCATAGCCAACGTCGGCAGCCATCGGTAAACTTATACTCACTGTATTTTCAATTCCACTTTTACTCGTCTCTAATACCGTTAGTGTTAACACCGCTTCCTCCAATTCGTTGCCTATGCTGCCACCAGTAGCTGACTGGTCCTTTTATGTAGGCCTAATAAGTCAAACAAGCTTTAAAGCTTCTTCTTTAAGACGCTTGGTAAAACTCTGCACCTTTTTAGGTTTTTGCTGTAACAGCTCAACCATTAGTGCATATTGTTGTTTGGTAGTAATTACTTTAGACCTGTGGAAATCGCATTAAAGGTTATTTTGCTGGTAACAAATATGTACTTTTTTTTAAATTTATTTCTCCGCAAGTATAAAAATTTCGATAAAATTCAGAATTTAACGATCAGAGTGAGTTCAGTGAATGCACTCCACGAATTACGAACTTACGTTCGGAATTGTTCGAATTGCATGATAGCAATCTCGAATTTTCCCGAAAAACAGTCTACGATGGGTTGCGTGATCGGGCTGAATATCGAAGAGTCGAAAAATTTTTATCAATAGATCACGTTCCAGTCGTATATCGTCAGTGCTACCAATCACATATCATATAACATAGTGTTGGAAAGGTTAGATTTTAAGCTTCATTTAATAAAATAAAATTAAATTCGGTGAAGTTGAAAAAAAAAAGTTACAGCTGTTCAAAAATTATTAAAAATAACGAAGAAATCCGCTATATTTTCAAACTTTTACTTTAAAAATGAAATTTGTGAAGTTTACGGAGACGATGTTAGAACAAATTTATTTATTAGTATAAATATAAAAAAATAAGTTGAAGTTTGATTAGAAATACGAAAAGACTTTTTCGACTACCCAATGTATGCGTACATAAACTTGTTATCATTTTTTGCTTTAACATTCATATTTAAAATTTAGTTTGCATCAGTACTGTACATTTACATAAATAAGTACATATGTACATACATATATGCCCACACATAATTCATATGTCCGTCTGGCTAAAAGATTGTGCGTAAGAGATAAGACCACTTTGTTCCACCCCGCTATCACCTCTTGGAGATATAAAGATGATTTTTCCATCATTTAATGTAGTGCATATACGATTATATAATCGAACATAAAACGCAAAAACTTCATTTGTGGATGATATTATAACTTCGGTTCAATTGTAATTATATGTTTTATTGTTGTTTAGCATATCTTTATAAAATTATATTTTATAACTTTATTAAATATTTAATTGAACATTTTCTATTGTTTTTAATGATTCTTTATAAATTTCCAAAATAGGATCTACTTCTTCATTTACAAAATCGTCCACTTGTGCACTAGCACGTCCCGTAAAAGTTTGAGCATCAAGTATTTCATCAAGTTTGTGAAGAATCGGTTTGAAATAAGGGTCCTTGCGAACACGATCAACTAAATCATTGTCCTTTCCATGTTGTTTAACTTGCGCACCAGCTTCTTGTGATAGAATTCGTATCTTTTCGTGGCATATTTGGCGATCACCTCCCGCTTTAACCATGGCCATAATTATGTTTTCTGTAGACATAAAGGGTAATTCTTGTGCAATATGCCGTTCAATAACTTTTGGGTAAACCACAAGTCCTTGCGAGATATTCAAAAAGGTTAACAATGCTGCATCTGCCGCTAAAAATGCTTCCGATAACGTTAAACGACGATTAGCCGAATCATCAAGTGTTCGTTCTAACCATTGTGTAGCGTGAGTGTTGGCAGCATTTGAAAATAATGTAATTAAATGCCTTGCTAATGCACAACAGCGCTCTGATCTCATGGGATTTCGTTTGTATGGCATTGCTGATGATCCAATCTGCGTACTTTCGAATGGTTCCTCTACCTCCTTTCGTGAAGCTAATAAACGTAAATCTGAACATATTTTGTGAATACTCGTGCCTAAACTAGATATAGCACCAATAACTTCGACATCAACTTTCCTTGAATAAGTTTGGCCAGTAACAGAATAGGATTTATCGAACCCAGATAATTTGGATACTAGCAAATCTAGTTGTTTAACCTTTTCATCGTCACCATTAAAAAGTTGTAGAAAAGACGCTTGAGTTCCTGTTGTACCCTTAACACCCCGACAACGCAAGTCCTCTCGACAGCGACGTAGTGCTCTTTCATCCATAAGTAAGTCTTGGATCCACAGACAAGCTCGCTTACCAACTGTAGTAAGTTGGGCAGGTTGCAAATGTGTGAATCCCAATGTCGGTTGTGATTTGAATTTTAAAGCAAAATCTTTTAAACGGTATACTATTAACGCAATTCGTGGCAGAAGTATATCGATTGCGTCACGCATAATTAAAAGATCCGTATTGTCTCCAACATAACACGATGTAGCTCCTAAATGAATTATAGGTGCCGCTCTAGGGCATTGGTTTGCAAAAATATGTACATGTGCCATGACATCGTGCCTTGTAAGGCGCTCTTCAGCCGCTGCAGCTTCAAAATCTATATCATTTATTTGTGCTTGCATTTCTGCAATTTGCTGATCATTTATTTCCAGACCCAGCGACTATAAAATAAGCCTATAAAAATTTGTCATTTGATACTTTTTTAGTTATATACCTGTTCTGCCTTTGCTAACCAAACCCATAATTGTCTCCAAGTTGCAAATTTGTGCTGGTCGCTAAACAAAAATTGCATTTCTTTACTGGCATAACGCGTACTTAGTGGAGATTTATATCCCTCATAAATTCCAATGGTATTCATGGTAGTTCAAAACTTCCGCTTTAAATATAAAAGCCACACTTCTTTGAGCACCAGTAATAAAGTAACTAGGGATAAAAAGTAATAGAACACGGTCCGAGTGTAACATCTGATTTCAATGTGGTTGCCACATTGCTTTTTATTTTGACGTATCACATAACAAGTTTGTTTCTTAACTGCTAACTATCACTAGCTAGCTAGGGGTCTGCTGGAAAAGCATTTCTTATACTATGTTCAAACTGAAAATTTAACCCAAAAGTGTTCTCACTGCCGTTAAAAAGATCACAAAACAGCTGTTATTATCATTCATGAAGTCACATCGCTTAATATTTATCAAAAGAAAAGATTGTCAAATAGTATTTTGAAATAAAGCGGTATTGGATGCATTTTTTCATTTGTTAAGTCTATTTTCAGGTGAAATTAGATTCGTTGCTTTAAAAAAAAATTTGTTTGTATACATTTTTTTACTTTGTATTGTCTAAATCAGCTGTGATAATGTAACAGATTTCCAGTGCTGACAAGTAGATTGCGCAAAATCAGAGTCGCACAGAGTATTTAGCGTGGATCATTTTTGTATGGCGAAATCTTGAGAAATTTTTAAGATTAGTGGGATAATCCATTCAACAGCCGAAATCGTGTGATTAAGTGTCGGTCTGAACATAGTATTAGCTCATAAATGTTGTTTGTTGATATGAAGTGATTTTTATTTGATATTTTCTTACTATCTCTCCGCTTCCTTACTTTTTTGTTATTTCGCTATTTGTGACATAGATAAAATGGTATAAAACTGCTTGATTCGAAAGAAAGCTGTAAAAACTCACATTTTTTATAACTTTTGGCAAGGATGCCACGGCTGACAATTGCATGAATGGGCATTTTATAAAAAGCTTTTCGGTATTCTTCAATTTCCACACTACCACTGAGGTATGCAAATAGCGTGTTATCGATATTATTTTTTGGTGGTCGGTTCGCCAATAGGCCAATATCACTCATATAATGGGTTGTCAAAAAAGTCTTGCGGTATTTTTATTGAATTTTTTTTATTGAAATTGAAATGAATTTTTGATGACTCATTCCCAGCTCTTGACCGATGCTACGGCTGCTACTATGCCGGTCTCTTTCGACCAATTCAGCGATTTTATCGCAATTTTCGACGACAGGCCTTCCGAAGCGTGGCGCATTTTGGACCACCTCTACACCAGAACGAAAACGTTGAAACCATCGTGGCGGTGGAAATGGAAACTGTATCGGGCCCATAAACTGCACAAATTTTATTGGCGGCTTGAGATGCATTTTTGCCTTTATCGTAGTAGTACTGTAAAATTGCCGTATTTTCTCTTTGTTTTGCTCCATGTTTGGGACGCTATAACTCACGAACGACTTAAAAGAAACGACAATCAATCAAACACGTGTTAGCACGTAAAATGAGCTTTTCCAAAAGATATAGCATGACCCGATGCGACTAAAACTAGAACTACGCGCAAACTACTGGCAATTTTCCCTACAAAATTTCAACAACGCACTCATTTTGACACTTCGTTTAAGCTCTATTCTTCTGGCATCCCGCCATTTTCATTAGCTGCTGATTGACGGGACCCTGATTGTGATTTACTGCTAGCTCAGAAAAAATATCAGGGTCCGCCGCCAGCTGGAAAGCAAGACAATAAAAAAGAAGTTTCATGTCATTTTATCTTTGATTTGTGAGATTAATTACCAATATTTTTCTTGCTGATAGCCATCAGCTACTAGCGGTTAACGCCGCTCTCTACAGGCAGTGAACATTGCGAAAGGGGAATCTTGACAGCCAATTTAGGACTGCTAAAAATCTGGAAAGCTAGCAATATTGCCAATGGAGATTACTACTAATGTTTAGCCGGATTACGCTCTGAACACATAGAGAGCGACACGACATGACAGCAAGACAGTGAACTGTGAATGGCGTCGTGAATCCTACTACATGAACATTTGTATGAATAGCGCTGCTGGCATGTACACAAAACATTGTCCATTCGTGTGTACACGATTTCGTTGTTGCAATACCTTTCACTTTAATAAAATTTTAATTTTTTGTTCAAGGTGAATTTTTTTATGCAGAAAATAAGTAAATAGGGAAATATTTTTGTTTTAAATTATCAATTGTTATTACAAATGATAGAACTGTGCTATTTTATGCTTTTAATTGTAAAATAACATCAGGTTTTTTAGAGCTGTGAATAATAATTTATTTTACATATTAGTGGCATCACTCCTCCCTACTGTCAACTCTACTGTCCTCTTTACTAACGTCGGCAAATTTAAAAATATTTTCAAGTTAGCGAAGGCGACAACTGAGAACCTGCACCGATCAGACTTATACCCCTATTACGATTTTCAACTTCACTCGGTTAAATTGAATTTGAAGCAACTTCAGATAAACCCAATTTTTTTCGGTATTACGGTTTTCAATTATTTTCATTTGAAGTTTGCTTGGTGTTAGCAACCTCAAAAACTAAGATTAGACAGATAATTAAAGAGCTAAAAATTTTTTAAGCGATAAATCAGAACAATTTAATTAAGTAATTGCTCATAAAAATGTGAATAATAAGTAAAATAGAAATTAGTTTTGACTTATATTACGAAGACAAAAATGTTAAAATAAAAACTGATGTGCTGCGCAATATCCCGATGACTAAATTCCATTCCATTTAGTAAGTAAGCCAAAGATTTATTGGCATTTAAAGCCTTTTGTTAATAATGTTTATTGCAGATCCATAAGTTATTTCCGTTTAGATGAGGAATAATTTTGCTTTTTACTAAATGTTATCAAGAAAGGTTGCCACAAACTCTCAATTTTTTCGCTGCCGGCTGTTATCAAGAATGCATTTTAAATGATGAAGGGATGTCCAACTTATTCCAGTGTGAGAGCGTTTCAAAATTAGCGTTTTTTTATAACAAAAAAAAAAATCGGCCCACTCCGGGATTAGCAAGGATAGTTTTCAAATTAATTAAAGTGTTTTTGCGAAAAAAAAAACAAAAAAAAAACAAAAATGGCGAACTTAAAAAAACAAAAAAAATAAACGATTATTTTATATAATTGATCGTGACAAATTTTTTTCGTGTATTTTTTCGAAAAGTTCATTAAAAAAAAAATTAAAAAAAAGGTCCCCAAAAGTCAATTTCTACAAAAGTTTTGGCTATTTGAAAATAAAAAAGCCATTTTTTTTAGCAAAAAATAGCACAATTCATAACTTTTTTCAAGTTGGAGAAAAAATTTTGAAAAAAATCTCAAAAATGTTTTTTAAAGGGTAGAAAAGGATGGATAAGTTTCAGCAAAATCTAATCTAATCTATGGAATACCCCATATATAAAAAAGAAAAGATACTTGTAACCATAATATATATTTTGTTTAAACATATTGCAGTTCCATTAAATGAAAATCTATCTATATAAATAAAAATGAATCGTCAAAATGTATGTACGTTCATAACTTTCATACGACTGAACCAAATTTGATAATTCTTTTTTTAAATGTTCGTTGAGGTTCAGAGATGGTTTCTGCGGAAAAAAAATTTCCAATAATTGCCGGAAAACCCCTAAAAACAGCCCTTTTCTTTTTCTCATACAAACGAATGAATGTTTGTTCGTTAGTAACGCTTAGAGAACGGCTGTACCAATATTGCTGAAATTTTCAGAGGTTGTTCGCTGTGGATCAAAGAAGGCTTAGAAATAAAAATATCTTATACTTTTCATGAAAAGTCAGCAAATTGGATATTTGCAAAAAAAACTTTTTTCCATTAACATTTATTTTTTTTTTCAATTTTTGTTTGTTTTGTTTTTCAGTATTTTGATTTGTAAATTATTTGAGTAGTTCAATTTCGGTCGCTTGCTGTTTTATTCCGGCTATTCAAAAGAAAAATTATTGAAACTTATTCAGTGAAAACTTTACGTGTGTTTCACACAAGGAGGTTAATTGCAGATTGAAATTTGTTACGAAGCCACCAAGAGGCCGCCCTAATATCGGTCGGTGTTCTTTTTGCCATCAAAGTATGGCAGCCCAAGACAAATCATGTGGTGCTGTTGGATGCAAAATAGAGGTTTTCCGCACGCACACATTCGTCTTTGGATGATGGTTACACCAGATCAAATTGATGAAATCATTTCTCCAGAAATTCCTTATGTAAAGAAAGATCCAGTATTATATGAAGTGGTGGAAACCATTATGGTGCATGCACCTTGCGGACACTACAATCCCTTTTCGGTTTGTATGTCTGACAATAAGTGCACGAAACACTATCCATGTGCTTTTCTTTCGGAAACAAATCTATCGGCGTCGGTCACCAGACGACATTGGCAGAACATTCAGCATTCAACGTAGAAAAGTGAATATCAAAGTTGACAACATATGGATCGTACTATATTCACCATTATTAATTAATTTATATTCAAAACTCATATCAGTGTTTAGTATTGCAGTTTGGTGAAATCGATAAAATACGTTTGAAAGTACGTCACCAGAGGAAGCAACATGGCGATTATTGGTCTTAAACGATACGGTCGATACGTGAACTGCAATAAAGCGCTTTGTAGGATATTTACTTTTGCAATTCAAGAACGTTTTCCGACTGTTTTGCGTCTCGCAGTTAATTTGGAGAATGGCCAAAAAGTGTATTTCAACCCAGGGAATACAGTATAGCCAGTGGAAACATCGCCAACAACAAAATTAACATTGACGAGTTTTTTCTCAACTGTCGTCAGTAATCTGTTTGGGAGAACATTGCTTTATTCGGAAATTACGTGATATTATGCATGAAATGCATCGTCGAAGAAATAGTTACGCAAAAAGCAAGGCCTACTAGTAGATTGACATCCACGTGTCTTATCAACTAATGGATTTGGACGAATTTATACAATCCACCCGAAAAACGACGATTGTTTCTACCTTCGGTTGCTATTGATTAATGTACGTGATTCAACTTTATTTGAGTCATTGCGTAATGTGAATGGTGCGATGTGTGCAAGTTTTGGAGAAGCAAGCCAGCAATTACAATTCCTGGAACACGTTAATCACTGGAATGAAAATGAAGTTCGCACACTTTTCGCGATAATCATTTCGACATATCAGCCTTCAAATCCACGTCTATTTTGCGATACGAACAAAAATGAAATTGCCGAAGACAGTTTACATCGTCTTCGCTAAAAATTGGAAATGGTACAATTATGGTTGATATTTTCGGTTGTTCGATATCAATTCCATCTTCCTTTTATCAATTCACGAAAGATGAACTCAAGCGCTGCAAGCGCAATGTTAGCTGCCAAAAATACCGATGTTGTTGACTTAAACTATAAGTTTCAAAGTCAAATTCCGGGAGACTTACGCTCATACAAATCGATCGATCATCTTGACAATGAAGACGACGCCGTGAATTATCCAGTGGTATTTCTAAACTCTTTGGACAGGCTTGGTATGCCACCGCATCATTTGCGTCTCAAAGTAGGATACGTCTTTATTATGTTTCGCAATCTTCATGCGCCGGAACTGTGTAATACATGCTATCGAATACAAGGAGGCAGAATCTTTGATTCTACGAATTTCTTTGAGTTCTAACGATTTGCCATTTCAGTTCTAACGTATTCTGTTTCCAGTGACAATTGCATTTGAGATGACAATCAACAGGACCTAAAGATAAATACATAGTGTGAGCCATAAATTTGGAAATGCTATGTTTTTCACACGGCCTTGGCGTGCTGACGAGTTGGAAAACCATCTTTTCTGTACACCGGAATAGAAACCCAAAAATGGTGCTTATAAAGCTGCGTTACATTGAAAACAAAAAAAAAAAAAAACACCAAAAATTAAATGATGAATTTAACTTTCTTTTCATTTCAAAACACATAATTTCACGCAGGACAACGGCTGCGGGGTCAGCTAGTGCTTATATAAATATACGATTTGTGATATTTTCAGTTTGGTTGTTTTATCAAAATTTTCAAAGAATTTTTTTTTTCTATAATTGTTTTGTTAAATTTTAAATATCTAAGTTGCCTCTGGAAATGTATTAAAATAATAATACGCGCTATAGAAAGAGAACACAAATTTTCAAAACTATAAGAAATCATCAAATAAAAATATATTTGCGCAGTATGGCATTATTGATTGAGAGTGGCTAAGCACACAAATAGAATACAGACGCTAATGGCAGAAATATATTCTCCCTTCGCTACGAGCGGCAAGCGTTTTGTTCTCGTTTTCATTCGAACATTGTTGCCATTACTCAATACGCATATGTAGTTTTGTATACATCTAAGTTTTCAATTATAATTTTTCATAATACAAAATGACAAAACTGAAAACAAACTATTAAAAATAGTTTATATATTTATAAATAATAACATTCGATTCTGATTTTGAGTTAGTTTAAGAAAATTTCAAATAATTACTATAGTATATCGAGACTGGCAACCCTACGTTGTGAGAGAGCAATCAGCTGAGTCGTTTCTACGGGGAAAACCCCAAGTCGTTGGAAATTCTACGGTAAGCGGGCGGTAGAAGCATTGTTGCGTAATTATTTACATTGCGCTCTCATAAGATTCATTTGTGGATGTGCAGTGCTCTATTCCTTTAAAAAATAAGTTTGCGCAAATTTCAGACAGAATTACTTTTTATAAAGATCTTGGTTTAAAGAAATATCCTTGTTTGAAACTTTTTTCTTCGAAAATTATATCTATGTTTGGGAGCACTACACTTGTGAAAATTTTTTTTCAAGAATGAAATTAAACAAACATATAATAAGAAGTGGGTTCCCTAATTTAAATTTTAGTACAATAATGCGTGTAGCTACAGCAAATGAGATTAAATTAAACATAGAATTTATTATGTCAAATAAACTAAATTAAATGCTGTTATGAAGACATACTAAAAAAATTAGTACTAAAATAAAATATTTATTATATTTTTTGTTATTTGTCTTACAATTTAAAGATTTATAGAAGCTTCAAAGAAAGTTAGAATTGTTAGTCAGTTTTACAGTTATTACCCATAGTGCAACTTCCCATATATGCGCGCGCTCTCATTTGTAAATATAGTGTGGTAAAATACGTTGCTCTCACTTCCCTCTTCATGGTTGCCCGCGATGATCCCCTCACCTAGCCCTCAAATGTGCACTCGTGCCCAAACAGGAAAAATGCCACTGAGGGCTAATATGCCCACCCCTGCAATAACTTAAGGGAACAAAACGATTCAAAAATTTTATTTCATTCAAAAAATATATTTCTAGGAATAGTTGATTGTATCGATTCTTAATGTTCGAAACCCTTCCCACGGTCGCTTAATTTTATTTTAATTTTGGCAAATTGTAGTTAGTTCCATTCTAGTTCCACCATTTTACTCCATGAACTCAAACCAACTTTTGACCTTTAAATAAATTTGTATTTAATAACCGATCTAAATAGCTTGAAATTATAATTAAAATATATCTTTTCATCCTTTTTCCTATAAAAATATTGAATTTAATATTGAAACCCGTAATACCAAAAAAAAAAAGTTGAAGTTTGACAGAACTTCAATTGAAATTTTTTTGGTATTACGGTTTCGGCAGTGTGGCGAACAAGAATGCCAGAACAAAATAAAATCGATGATAAATTGACAGAATCAACTAGACAGCGAAATATGTATGTAAGGGTTCCCGGATTGAGCAACACCCACTGTTCTAATTAGAGTGTAACTTAGTAAAGAGCCTTAAGAAAGAAGTTGTGAACTCGAATAACGAGTAATAAGTGATAAGAAATAAAGATAAGGGTATAGCCGGTCAATTGTAATTTTTATTTAACAGTAATCGAACTTAAGAGTGAGACACTGTTCTAATTAGAGTAGGGTTTTGCTCTTGCTCCCTTACACGGTGCACGAATTGCAGAATTTTCCACTTGGTGCAACGGCACAACAACAAACACACACAGAAAATTATTTGCAATGGCTGTAAAATATGCAGAACAAAAGCCATGTTTATTTTCGTGCAATGCCACGTAAAAATATCATTGCAACCCTGTTTTAGTTGTCATTTTACATAAAGACATTTTACGCCGTTAAATTGTGGAGGAAGGTCAGTTTTAAATAGATTTTATAATTTCTTTTTAAATTATAAAGTTTTGTTACAGTTTTTTGTTAATATAGAAATAGAATGAATGCAGGAGGTGCGCCAATTCACAATAGTCATGCACAGTAGTCATTCTCAATAAATTGACCGAATCAGCCGTTCATATATCACTAGATTCTGCAATGGGTGCTCTCTTAACCTTGCATACTTCGGTACAGGATTTTTGCATTTTGTGTCATCGTGCAATCTTGTAAGAGCAAGAGAATCCCCCTAGTGTAAGCAAGTTGTAAACTCGAATAACAGCTCATCGTTCCATCGAATGTGATATTCGACGTGGCCAACGCGCAAAGTACCATAAACCGGGGATAATGAGTAACATATATGGTTTTGTCTTTGTTCGTCGAGAGAGCAGCACCTGTTGGCAAGAGATATTCTGCGTTGGATTTCTAGGCTGACGTTTTTGTTGGTTCTAATGCTGGTTCCAATATAGACGAAATTATCTACAACTTCGAAGTTATGACTGTCAACAGTGGCGTGGAAGCCGTATCGGGAATGCGATGACTGTTTGTTTGAGGACAGGAGATATTTCGTATTGTCCTAGTTCATTATCAAACCCATTTGTTTCGCTTCCGCAGAACTAACGGCGCGGTGGTTGAGGCCAGTGATATCTATGTATATCATTAGCGTACTCTTGCTCGATTAAGATTTGAAGATCGAAGTATTTTTTCTTCCAGTAGATTGAAAAAGTCGCACGATAGAGAGTCGCCTCGCCTAAAACCTCGTTTGGTAGTGAACGGTTCGGAGAGGGCGTCTCAAACCCTGACGGAGTTTTGGTAGTGCTTAACGTCAGTTTGCATAGCCGTATAAGTTTTGCTAGGATACCAATAACGGACATGGCATCATCCAAGCAGTTCCTTTTTATGCTGTCGAAGGCGACTTTAAAACCGACCAAGAGGTGGTGTGCGTCAATCTTCCTCTTACGAAATATTTTCTAAGATTTGGAGCATTATGAAAATCTGGTCGGTAATAGATTTTCCAGGTCTAAAGCCACTATGATAAGGAGCAATCAGTTTGTTGGCGGTTGACTTCAGTCTTTCACACTGCGCGCGATAAGTATGCGATATTAAGGAGTCTTATCCCACGGTAATAGGAGCAGATTGTGGGGTCCAACTTTTTGTTGAGTGGCAGACAACATTTAGGTTCCAATTATCGGGTATGCTTTCATGCGACCATATTTGCAAAGAAGCTGATACAAGACCTTGTCAGTTCTTTGCTGCCATATTTGAGTAGCTTGGCCGCTAATCCATCGGCCCCTGCTGCTTTGTTGTTCTTCAGGCAGATGATTGCTATTCGAACCATGTCATGGTCGGGCAATTGAACATCTATTCCATCGTTATCGATTAAGGAATCGGGTTCTCCAAATCCAGATATTACACTTTTACTGCCGATTAGTTGGAGAAATGTTCCCTCCATAATTTCAGTACGCATTTCGGTGTCTTTCTTTTTTTGACTGCATATGCGTCTCTCTTGCCTCTTTAACGTTCAGTATATGTACATATATCTCAACCTGTTCATCGATCGGCACGACAGTCCTCATCGTACCAGCTGTTATTTCGACCTTTACGAAAACTAATGGTGCGGAGCCTAAAATGCCCCCTCACAGCTCTCTTAAATCGGTTCTCATAGTAGCTTCTTAGTGTTTGTTGACGGTCGTGCTTTGTTGTACAAAAACGGGCGCCTACCTTTGCTACAACAGGATAGTGGTCAGGGTGGATGGTAAGTCTTCGGAGTGTACGCATGCCAAGGACACTGGAAACCTGTGGTCCACAACATGATCGATCTGGTTTCGAACTTCTCGATCGGAAGACTGCTAAGTAGCTTAATGAATTTTTTTGTGCTGAAATCTAGTACTACAGATCACCATATTTTGGGCCACTAAATTTTCGAAACTGTGATACCTTCTTTGCCCATCCTGGCGTTAAAATCGCAAAGCACAATTTTTATTTTGTGGCGGGGTCAGTCGCTCCAGCCGCTCATAAAAGGCATCTTTTGCGTTTTCTACGAACGAAATATGTAAATCGTAAGCAAAAGTTGTTAAAAAAAAAAACAAAGTAAACATCGACCCCTAGTGGCGTCATCTATATGTCGACTATTACGTTAGAATCTGCTGTCTTTATCGAGTGTCCAGTGTTTCATTACATTTCATCAATTGGAAGAGAAGTTATTGTGTTTTAGGTGCCAGTACGTTTGAATTAGCAGTGCGAAAATGAGCTTCGAACAAAGAGGCAATATTAAATTTTGTTCTAAAATTGGCAAAACTTTTACCGAAACGCTTCAATTGATGAAGAAAGTGGTTTTAATATGTTCAAAGTCAAATCAAAATCCGTGTCACCAGGAATTCCATCGAAACTGTGCGTAAATTCATCAAAAATCAGCCGAAATCATCATTGAATTTCATGGAAACATTGAACACCTCCAAAACATCGATTTATCGCATTTTGACTGAACATTTGGGCTTACGAAAGGTGTGTCCAAATTGATTATTAGGCTGAGTTCTGGTGGACAACTGCTTCGTTTCCGTTATTTTGTCTTAAATACAATATTTTGCTTAAGCCTAAATACAAATATTAACCTTACATTCTTAGAAGTATATCAACAATCCACTTAAGATAGACAATATGTTACAAGTGGAAAGGTTCATCTTACAACCTATGAATTACATTTTGGGACCATTAAGGCGGACCGTATTGGCAAAGTATAATGCTTCATCTTTCATTTTAAAAACTACATATCCAATCCACTTAAAACGGACCATATGGGTCGCAAGTGTCATGTTACATATTTATGACAAACTAATAGATATAATCATATCACTGGTGGCAATAACTTGGATGGTTTGTTCCGCACAAATTGACTGACGACCAAAAATTGCACAGAATCCAACATCCGATCGACGCTTGTGACCGATTATTTGACCAAAAATCACATTTTAACCATTAACCACTCCCCGTATTCACCTGATATGGCACCGCGCGACTTCTTACTTTTCGCAAAAATTTATTTGCCCATGAAAGGAAAGCGTTATGCAGACGTAGAGGCCATTCAAAAGGCTTGGCGGCCATACCGGTCAACGAGCTAAAATATGCGTTCGACATGTTTTTGAACCATGCAAAATCTGTATTGAAGCAAAAGGAGACTATTTTGAATAAAATAAAATGATTTTTCCGAAAAACCCATTTTTTTCTGTTTTTTTAAGTCCTGTTTACTTTGGAACGCATCTTGAATTTCCATTCATTTCCTTACAAATACTTTAAATCACGATTCTGGGTTAAATAATAGCATAATATAATACTTCGTATTATATACATATGGGGTATTCCATACCAAATCGACCACTTTTAAACCCGACCCCTTTAGATTTTGCTGAAACTTATCTATCCTTTTCTACCCTTTTTTGAAATTTTTTCAAAATTTTTTGTCCAACTTCAAAAACGTTATGAATTTTGCTACTTTTTGCTAAAAAAATGGCTTTTTTATTTTCAAATAGAATAGATAGTAGAAATTGACTCCTTGGGACCTTTTTTTTAATTTTTGTTTTTGAAAACCACTTTTAAACCTGACCCCTTTAGATTATACTGCAACTTATCCATCCTTTTTTTTCCTTTGAAAAACATTTTTGAGAATTTTTTCAAAATTTTTTTTCCAACTTCGAAAAAGTTATGAATTTCGCTATTTTTTGCTAAAAAATTGCTTTTTTATTTTCAAAGAGCCATAACTTTTGTAGAAATTGACTTTTAGGGACCTTTTTTTCAATTTTGGTTTTGAATGAACTTTCGAAAAAAATACACGAAAAAAAATTTAACATGATCCACTATATAAAATAATCGTTTTTTTTAAGTAAAATCATAAGTTTTTTTTGGAAGTTAGCCATTGTTTTTTTTCCTTAAAAAACTTCAATTAATTTGACAACTACCCTGCTAATCCCGGAGTGGGCCAATTTTTTTATATTTTTTTTTATTTATTTAAGAAAAAAATTAAAAAAAAATGTATAAAACAACATTAACTGATTTAAATGGCAGATTTTTGAAAACGAAACCAATCGTAGGAACTCAACAACTACATTGCATAATTCCGGACAAAAATGGTGGTTTGTATATTAAAAAATTTTCAAACTCTACTGAACATAAAATTTGTAAAATATTTAAACGCCAGAGAAAAAATTAATAAATAATTATTTCTATTGTTTCTGTGAAATCATAAAATCGTTAAATTATATTTTTTATATGATAGAAATAAAGTTTACGGAAAAATTTTTTTTAAATTTTTTTTTTTGTAAATAAATAAAAAAAAATATAAAAAAATCGGCCTACTCCGGGATTAGCAAGGATAGTTGTCAAATTAATTGAAGTTTTTTAAGAAAAAAAAACAATGGCGAACTTCCAAAAAAAATTACGATTTTACTTAAAAAAACCGATTATTTTATATAGTTGATCGTGTTAAATTTTTTTCGTGACAACCCATTATATGAAGATGTATGAGCGTGCATACATATCGCCGCAGATTTTTGCGAGGACGGATAAATATTTTAGAATTGACAAATATAAATCGACAACAGCTATGTTGCCACTTTTCTCACTTCTTTCTGTAAAGAAACATCAGAAAGTTGTTCAATGTATGATTTTTGGTTTTTGCCCTCGTCGCGAAAAGACGCTTGTAGGCAAAGCCATGCTCGGGGAGATGGTGTTTGCTTTTATGAATGAACCGAGTTTGCCTGCTGAAAGTGCGCTTGCGTTCACGAATGAAAAAGTTGTTGTTGTGTGTTTTTCTACAAATTTGGGCATCGACTATTTGGTTGTCATGCTTGCCATGCCTATTGGCTTGTGACGCTGCTGATGCTATTTGAAACGGTTGTTGTTTTGGTAGAACAATATTTGTAATTTTGCGGGTGACATTTCTACATGTTGTGTATAAATTATTTGTGTAAGAATATCATACGCACATATTTACATGTGTGCGCATCTAAGTATGCATGATGCTGTTTTAAACGATTGTTGTTTTTGTAAATCAATTTTTGTAGCTTTTGCGGGTATCTATATGTGAACTCATAGAAGTATGTATGTCATACGCACATATTTACGTATGTACATATGAGCAGCGCGCACTTGTTATTATTGATAAGTGATAATATGATTTGAATTCGCGAAAGCGAACATAAACACATACATATGGTCATGATACATGTGCATATAAGTTTTGAATAATAAAATGTACAATAAATAAATGTACGAGTTTGTTATATACATATGTGATTTGATATATTCAAAAAATAATTATAAAATAGGCTTTATTTCACATTTACAACGAATATTGCTTTAAAAAAGTTATTTAGTTCAAATGTATTCAATTACACATGTATTCATAGGAATACACATGTTTGCATATAAACGTATAAAAATATAAGCAAAAGAGCGAACATACGTCTGTTAGAGCAATATATAGTTTTGAGCATAATTTTTATTTCACGCTCAGCTCTGTTCAAGCGAAAATGTTAAAATTTCTCCTGTGGAGCTGGCAGTGGCGAAACTCTTCCATCTCGACCGAGTTAGCCAAAAATATTTTTACGTTCTTCGCGCCGTGAACCTTCTCTATTATAAACGTTCTCTGGTTGTTTGAGTAAGACATAAAGATAAATGTATAGCCAGTAAATTGAGCTTTTTATTTAACAATCCAGTAATCGAATTCAAGAGATATTTATATATTATATACATACATGTTATGGGGTCATGTGTAGAAGTTCACGCAAGTGAGGAAAGTTCTCTGATCGCCATTCACTTGGGAGTGGCCAGAAACGATTCTTTTACATATGACTCAAGCAGCTCACGACTTCCGGTCTTTGACCAAGTATCCTCTGGGTAGCCTAAGACATCCGTTTGAAGGCGAGCTAAAGTGAGAAGGAGAAACACCCCTGCATAGGGTTGTGCGCTGGGTTTGGGACCCGCCACGTAAAAAAAACACCCCCAATGAAAGGAAAAAAACAGCCTCGGATGAGAGCCCCCCCTTTTGATGACGACCATGGCAAACGAAATAAGGACTATGATTTGAGGGCATGCACCTGGAATCTGCGGTCCCTTAATTGGGAAGGTGCCGCTGCCCAGCTGGTAGATGTCCTCGTAAAGATAAAGGCTGACATCACCGCCGTCCAAGAAATGCGATGGACGGGACACGGACAGAGACGAGTAGGTCCTTGTGACATTTACTACAGTGGCCATATAAAGAAGCGCAAGTTTGGTGTTGGATTCGTGGTGGGAGAGAGACTCCGTCGCCGAGTACTATCATTCACTCCGGAGAATGAACGTCTAGCCACAATCCGCATCAAAGCGAGGTTCTTCAACATATCGCTGATTTGCGCCCACACCCCGACGGAAGAGAAGGACGATGTGACCAAAGATACCTTTTATGGGTGCTTGGAGCGCACTTATGAGAGATGCCCCCGCCACGATGTCAAAATCGTGCTTGGCGACTTTAACGCCAGGGTGGGCAAAGAAGGTATCTTTGGCACTACGGTCGGTAAATTCAGCCTCCACGAGGAAACATCCCCAAATGGGTTGAGGCTGATCGACTTCGCCGGGGCCCGAAATATGGTTATCTGTAGTACTAGATTCCAGCATAAGAAGATTCATCAAGCTACCTGGCTGTCTCCAGATCGAAAAACCACCAACCAGATCGATCATGTTGTGATAGACGGAAGATACGCCTCCAGTGTTTTAGATGTGCGTGCGCTCCGAGGTCTTAACATCGACTCGGACCACTATATGGTTGCAGCGAAAATTCGCACTCGCCTCTGTGCAGCAAAAAACGCACGCCTGCAATTACAACAGACAGATTTTCTACTCCGCATGCACTCCTGCTCTCTGAGAGCACTCGTCAACAACTCGGTATAAGGGAACTGTGTGACGGCATTTCAAACTCCTTACGTACAGCTGCAACAGAAACCATTGGTTTTCGGAAAGTGCAAAAGAGGAGCTGGTACGACGAGGAGTGCCGTGTCGCAGCGGAGAGAAAACAGGCTGCCTACCTCGCAACGTTACGATCGACCACAACACGTGCGGGATGGGATAGATACCGAGAGTTGAAGAGGGAAGCGAGACGCATTTGTAGACAGAAAAAGAAAGAGGCCGAAATGCGTGAGTACGAAGAGCTTGATAAGCTGGCCGACAGGGGTAATGCTCGAAAATTCTACGAAAAGATGCGGCGGCTTACAGAAGGTTTCAAGACCGGAGCATACTCTTGTAGAACCCCCAAAGGTGATCTAGTTACCGATGCCCAGAGCATACTTAAATTATGGAGGGAACACTTCTCCAGCCTGCTGAATGGCAGTGAACGCACAACACCAGGAGAAAGCGAACCCGATACCCCAATCGATGACGATGGAGCAGACGTTCCATTGCCCGACCATGAAGAAGTTCGAATAGCAATTGCCTGCCTGAAAAATAACAAAGCGGCAGAAGCCGATGGATTGCCGGCCGAGCTATTCAAACACGGCGGCGAAGAGCTGATAAGGTGCATGCATCAGCTTCTCTGCTAAATATGGTCCGACGAAAGTATGCCCAACGATTGGAATTTAAGTGTGCTATGCCCAATCCACAAAAAAGGAGACCCCACAATCTGCGCCAACTACCGTGGGATTAGCCTCCTCAACATCGCATATAAGGTTCTGTCGAGCGTATTGTGTGAAAGATTAAAGCCCACCGTCAACAAACTGATTGGACCTTATCAGTGTGGCTTTAGACCTGGTAAATCAACAACCGACCAGATATTCACGATGCGCCAAATCTTGGAAAAGACCCGTGAAAGGAGAATCGACACACACCACCTCTTCGTCGATTTCAAAGCTGCTTTCGACAGCACGAAAAGGAGGTGCCTCCATGCCGCGATGTCTGAATTTGGTATCCCCGCAAAACTAATACGGCTGTGTAAGCTGACGTTGAGCAACACAAAAAGCTCCGTCAGAATCGGGAAGGACCTCTCCGAGCCGTTCGATACTAAACGAGGTTTCAGACAAGGCGATTCCCTATCGTGCGACTTTTTCAACCTGCTTCTGGAGAAAATAGTTCGAGCTGCAGAACTTAACAGAGAAGGTACCATCTTCTATAAGAGTGTACAACTGCTGGCGTATGCCGATGATATTGATATCATCGGCCTCAACACCCGCGCCGTTAGTTCTGCTTTCTCCAGACTGGACAAGGAAGCAAAAGAAATGGGTCTGGCAGTGAACGAGGGCAAGACGAAATATCTCCTGTCATCAAACAAACAGTCGTCGCACTCGCGACTTGGCACTCACGTCACTGTTGACAGTCATAACTTTGAAGTTGTAGATAATTTCGTCTATCTTGGAACCAGCGTAAACACCACCAACAATGTCAGCCTAGAAATCCAACGCAGGATAACTCTTGCCAACAGGTGCTACTTCGGACTAAGTAGGCAATTGAGAAGCAAAGTCCTCTCTCGACAAACAAAAACCAAACTCTATAAGTCTCTCATAATTCCCGTCCTCCTATATGGTGCAGAGGCTTGGACGATGACAACAACCGATGAGTCGACGTTGCGAGTTTTCGAGAGAAAGGTTCTGCGAAAGATTTATGGTCCTTTGCGCGTTGGCCACGGCGAATATCGCATTCGATGGAACGATGAGCTGTACGAGATATACGACGACATTGACATAGTTCAGCGAATTAAAAGACAGCGGCTACGCTGGCTAGGTCATGTTGTCCGGATGGATGAAAACACTCCAGCTCTGAAAGTATTCGACGCAGTACCCGCCGCGGGAAGCAGAGGAAGAGGAAGACCTCCACTCCGTTGGAAGGACCAAGTAGAGAAGGACCTGGCCTCGCTTGGAATATCCAATTGGCGCCACGTAGCGAAGAGAAGAAACGACTGGCGCGCTGTTGTTGACTCGGCTATAATCGCGTAAGCGGTGTCTACGCCAGTAAAGAAGAAGAAGATACATACATTCTAGCAAAATGAATGGATATTATCAATGATTGTGGTAAATAGTTTTTTGGCGACAACGATAAAAAAATTACCGATTGAATGTCGCAAAGAAGAAGGGGGTACTTCAATGGCACAAAATACTGCACTAAGATGGGTACAGTTTGTTAAAGTGAATAACTTACCGTGTTTACCATTAACAGTTTTAACACTTCGATTCGGTTTATCACTAATAGATTGCATAGGTGAAATAGTATAAACCAGTCAGAAAAAGTTTAAGTTGAGATGAAAACTTCGAACAAAGAATGAGTTGACAATCCAATTTAGAAGGGGATAGCATGATGGTGACCATGACTTCCTTATTAAGCAGTATTTCTCCTCATAAGCCAAAATTGTATAGGCTCCAGCCGAATTCTCCAAATTTAACTTTCCCAAATAAATAAACACAATCTAAAACCATTTTCAAAGAATTATAGTTGTTGGACTACTTGTGATGCTTACTATTTTGCTTCGGGGATGACTACTAAAGCCAGCATACTTGAAAACTCAGGCAAAAACCAAAAGTAATACATCAATTGCAAGTTATCTGCAAACCGAATCACATCGTTTGCGTGTGAATGTGAAATACAAACCATTTATGGCTTATACTTATTGCAGAGATCTCATCCGAAATACTTGTTGCAGTTACTGGTGAAGATCCAAATTAATTTTTGTTGGTGTGTTTTTGTTTCTTGTGTCTAAAATACACATTTAAACATTATTTAATGCGTATTCAGCAATTTTTTAGTTGGGACTTTAATTTATCGTTGTACAATGAAATCGATGAAAGAAAACAATTTAACAAAGTAAAGAGATATTTTATACATATTGTACATAAAGCAAAAAAATTAGCTTGTAATATTTTTTTTTAATAAACAAAGTTAAAAATTAGTGAAAACCCGACCTTTATTTTTTAATAAGTCGCCAATATTATGAAAAGAAATTTTTTTTTTCTCAGATAACCACAAGGGTAAAAATCATGGCGAAGTCGACACAGCTTATCTTCCCCTTTAAGCTGTATACTCCGAAATTCACAATTAAATGTGTTTAAATACACATATCTAGATTTTTTTAAAACTTTATATTAAGAAATGTTGCGATAGAATTCAATATTCATTATTCGACGTAAATGTGAAAAGATTGCAATCGTGTATGGGATCTTATTAAATTATATTACAGATCATGTCTTACTAAGCCTCGTTACTATACAATATTATACTCGTATATATACAATATTTTATATACGGTATAATGGTACTAAAATCAACCTAATAAACTCATATATATGTATGTAGGAGGAAAAAATCGATCAGTGAAACGGAACCATATATGTATTAGGGATAAGGTCTAAGCTCCAACGATTTAATTCGCATTCAGCGCTAAACCACGTTACGTTCGTAAAACATTAAGGTATAACATTCATATTATATATTGACCAACATATACGGATTAAAGTCAAGAAGAAAGTGGAGGTTTTTATATCGGGTGAATTTAGGCTAGAAGAAGCGGGACTGACTGCGTAAACTTTTGGCATTACCAAGTACATATATTCGAAAGTATGTTTCATAATACACACTCTGACCGACATATGCCGCATAAATTCCTCTAAAATAATGAAAATATGTAGCTGAGGTAATTCGTGGATCAATGATTCACATTCTTTCCATTAAACTCTAATAATGTACATGTTCGCTTATCTTACGTATTGAACGAATACACAGGGTTGGTCCGGAAAGTAATAGGAGAGTGCGCGCACCGACTGGATTCGGTAGAGGGCGTTCCTAGCTAACGAACGAGCGGCTGGTCAGTTGTCTCCGAGCAGCTAGAGAGTCAGGACAAACATTATCGCACGACGTGTTTCTGTGAGTGGTGTAAGCCGAAAATGCTGCGTTCGTTAGAGCAGAGGTACGAGATTAAATTCTGAGTGAAACCGTGTGATATGATAAAGCTGGCTTACCGAGATGTTGCTTTAGCAAGAAGTAATGTGTTTCGGTAGCACCAGGTTGTCTCATTGTCTTTTTTGACATCAAAATTAAATTTGTTCCCCCTGGCGTTAATGACAAGTTTTACGTGGAAGTCCTCTAGAGACCCAAACGCCGATTGGAAGTTGCACCACGACAACACTTCGGCTCACACCACCTTTCTTGTGAACAGCTACCTAACCAAGGCAGGCATAGCAACACTTCCGCAGCCACCCTATAGCGCAGATGTGGTCCCGCGGACTGTTTCTGTTTCCTTGCCTGAAAAGACCGATGAAATGCAAGCATTTTGAGACGGCAGAGAGGATTCCAGCAACATGCACCCCGATTCTCAAGGTTATTTCGGAGAATGCCTTCTGTGACGTCTTCAATGCCTGGAAATCGCGCTGGCAGCGTTGCATCGACGCAGAAGGAGCTTATTTTGAAAGTTTTGAAAGAATTGTAACGATTATGTTACAATAAATTTTTAAAATCGACTCAGTCCTATTACTTTCCGGACAAACTCTGTACGGTGTAAAATCCACCAGAAGTTTGTAATCATTTTATTTTTTGTATATGGGGGCTACGAGTAGTAGTATTGATACGAGTTAAGGAACGTATTCCATATAATAGTATCTTACCAAAATATCAAACAACAACAAACAAACATCAAAGCAACCTTATCTTGGCACATTAGAAATACACTATCACTAGCAGACACAAACAAACATCAAAACAATCTTCAAACTCTCATCTATTAATAAATAAACAAAGTAGTTAGTAGAAATAGAAGTAAGGACCTTGTAATAAATTAGGCTTAAGAGTATTAATAAAGAGTACACATTTCGGAGCAACTCAAAAACATATTCTTTTGACTCATTTTTACTTTTTGTAAAAATTAACTCACGAGTTAAACCCTTTTGGGTATTACAATATATCCTTTCCTGTAAAAAATATTCTATGAATTGCATTGAGAAACGTTATAGATTTATCGATGTGCTATATACGCTATAAGGTACCTGGAGGTGCAAAATACTTATCGGGAGAAAGTGTGGATCCTAATTTCATAAATTTTTGACACTAGGGTACATTATTTTCAGCATAGACTCCTTCGAAATTACAATAATATTCCTAATAGATATCAGGATTACTGATCCTTGGCATTGCGGAGCAAATATTCGGTATTTAGGGGCTTGAACAATTATGGTCCGATTATGATCATCATAAAGGATCTCTTTGTGAAAGGATTTATCACAATATATTCGTTGGTGTTTGATTTATATACGGTAAAATGGAAGAATAATATGGAATTTAAAATTGTGTTACATGGGAAGAGGCGTGTGGGATACCAAAAATATTTGTCTTGAGCGTATTTGGTCAATTTAGGTTTCTCAGTGTGGGCGGCATGTATTTTAATTTATTTAATCAAAACTTTTCAAAAAACAGATGCCTTATTGGCTGCCAAGAGCTCAGGTTTTCAAGTTGGTAATATTGACAATTTCTTAAGAATCATAAAATTTTTTATTAATTATTTATTAGTTAATTAAAAAACTAAAGTGTTCAAAGCTGAGTTAACATCCCATATTTTTTGAATATGGAATTATTATAAGTGTACTAGTTTTAATAATATCGGCATATGTAAAATAGGTAATTGGCAATGAGATATTCAATTACTGTGAGTATCACTTTTATCTAATATTTATATAACATAACATTACCTTTTTTTGGAGTTTAACCTTCACCTTCTCTTACTTCCCGCCGTTGTTTGACAAACTTTTGAGGCTTCGCTCCAAATTATTTCGTATATTCGGTTCTTTTGTCAGGAATTAGAAATTCTTGCTCATTTATTAAATTTCAGTTGGAAAGAGAAAAAAGATAAGCAAATATACATTATATCGCTGTCATAACTTAATAATTGCATGAGTACCATATACAACGCTCTTCTGCCCTAATTGACCTTCTTTACTTGTTTCTTGCATTTTTTTGAAGATAAATAAATGGAATAAATCATTATAACGGAATATACAAGTATTAAACGGTGAAGCGATTCCAAATATTACAATGTATAAGGGCAGTATCATATCCAAACAATGGTCAATGATATCATCCAAATCGAAAAAAATACTATATATTGGGTAGTAAAAAAGTGTTTTCGCATTTCTAATCAAATTTCAACTTAATTTTTTATATTTATACCAATAAATAAATAATGGAGACATTATTCCTTCAATGTAAATCGAAATTCCCTAAATTTCCAGAACGGCAGCGGGCGAACCATTGTTGTCCTACACAAATTGATACAGCATCGTCTCCGTAAAATTCACAAATTTCATTAGCTTGCGTGGCATTTTTCTTTTTTTATACAAAATTTTATAATATAATTTCTTCATTATTTTCACTCATTTTTAAACAGCTGTAACTTTTTTTCAACTTTCTCGAATTAAATTTTTTTGGTTAAAGAAGCTTAAACTCTAACCTTTTCAACACTATGTGGTGATATGCGACTGCAACGACATCTATTAAAAAAATACGAAACAATTTTTCGACTACCCAATAGTAATAGATTAACGTATTTTTTCTTGTTTTGATAAATGCTCCAGGTTGACTTTAGGACTGAAAGTTAATAAAAACTCTACTAAAATACATATTTGTCAGCGTAGCCACATACATTCGTCTGAATACAGATTTGTATGTGTATTATTTATTTGCTGCAGTTCTACAGTTACCTAAAACGAATGTGTATTTTGTTTTTTGGTTCAAATGTAAATTTAGTTTTTTCTGAAATTGATTTATTCATCGTTTGAGGTAAAGCAAAGCAATGTTTAATAGCGCTATGAGTGTTGTGCAAAACTGCAGACCTAGTTTTGGTTGGTTCATTGCGAGTGTAACACCGATTGCTTGTGTAGTATATCGAGGTTAACTTTTTCAATTGTGTCATTTTTTGAACTAATGTAGAGGTTGTTGAGCACATTTTTCTACATAGGCTATGAGTACACATACATATACATATGTATGTACATATATTTATATATGCACACATATGTATATACACATATAGACCTGTTGACAACCACTTACCTTGCAGACATGCACATGAAAGTACTCAAATGTTCACTTACCTACATCTACAGCCGTATCAATTTTAAAGCAATAAAATATTAATTGCTGCTCCGGTTTGCAAAAGCACAATATTAATAAACCAAATATCTTAACTCAAACTCATTACATAAAAATGAAAGGAAAAGTCATTATGTTAAATTTCGAACCAATTTTCTGTCAAACGTACCTACGTACGCGTATGTCAACACATTTGCATACTTCTGTGTTTTTACACTTTTATAAAGTAAACAAAGTTGAAAAAAATTTTGACAAGACTTTTAAAGTGGAAGACGTCGAGTTAAATGTTGAAGACGTCAAAGAAGTTTAAGAAACAGCAATTAGTCTCCCTAATGATGAGCTCAAATGATTAGCTGAGCACGAAGAAAACACAAATGTTGACAATAGTGACAGAAAATTTATAACAAATAGAAAATTCCTTTGAGCTGTAAAAGCATCCGATCGTTTTTGTTCGATTTGGGCAATTTTGGTCATAAGGTAACACACTTTAAAAGAATTATTAGTATCCTGTTATATTAATTGCTTCTTGATTTGTGTACTGGAAAGTGAAAGAATCAAATGGAATTTGAAATTGTGTTATATGGGAAGTAGGCATGGTTGAAGTAGGATTTCGCACTGTCACAAAGGAATATGAGAAGAGTTCCACGTACTAAATTTAGTTGAAATCGGTTGGTCGGGTAGCGAGATACAGTATGTAATTTCATAAAAAGGTGGGCGATGCTAGGCCTATCATCCAATTTTCACCGGCTCCCTTTTCATACGATCTCTGAGGTAAAATTTAAGTTTTGAACAGCACCGTTACATGGGTAGTGAGCGGAATTATCTTTCCATTTCATCCAATTTCACACTGTCGGGAGGAGTTCTTACAATATTTACGCTCAGTAAATTTGGTTCTTCTAGTTTACGGGGTGGGGTCATACCCACTTCTTTAAAAATTTTGTCCATATGTGACCCTTCCTACTGCGATCCGCTGTGTTAAATTAAAGTTTTATCAATACAAGTTTTACTCAAATTTCGGTTCATACACACGGACAGACAGACAGTCACCCGGATTTTGTCTCGTCATCCTGATCATTTATATATACATAACCCTATATCTATCTCGATTAGTTTTAGGTGATACGAACAACCGTTTGGTGAACACAATTATTGTACTCTTTAGCAACAGTTTACAAGAGTATAAAAATTTTGCTTAAAAATTCATTACTCGACGCAATTCTTATTAACTTATAGGTCATAGACTCACTAGTTCTGCACTAGATTTTTCTCGGGTCCGAGGTATTTACATTTAAATCTACCTAGTTAACCAAAATGCAATATACAGGGTAGGCCATTTAAAGTTGACCCATTTGGCAGCGCTGTAACTTTTAACAGCGCTGACAAATCGGCTAATGTCATACCGCGTTAGAAGCTTCATTCGAAGACAATTTATACCATGGAACAGTAATTTCCAAAAGAACGCGCTGAAATTGTTCAGCTTTATATTCAAAATAACTTTTCAATTGTGTTAACTCAACGTGCGTTTCGCAAAAAAAAATAAAGTGAAAAGTGCTCCAGTTAAGAACACAATTAAGTCTTTATACGCAAAATTTGTGAACACCGGTAATCTCAGTAATGCCAGTCATGCATCCAGACAACGCACAAGACGTTCTGATGAAAATATCGAAGCTGTACGAGCCAGTATTGAGGAGACTCCATCGACATCGAGTTATCGCCGCTCTCAGGAATTAGACATCTCTCGCATCACTCTCCGACGCATAATTCATAAAGATTTGAAGATGTTTCCATATAAAATTCAAATGGCACAAAAACTAAACCCAGCTGATTATCCGCGACGCCTTAATTTTGGCAAACAAACAAATGGGTCAACTTTAAATGGCCTACCCTGTACATACATATGCATATATATGACATAAGCTCAAATAAAGAGACTGAATTTAATGTATTACGTGAACGAGGAAACGGATAAGGTTTAAATTCAGAAATCACTACATGGGATATATTTTTGAGTTTTGAAGAAGTTCTGGACAGATTGAAATACTATGTACGTAAACCGGTTTCTACGTAATGTTATGAATACAATTCACACACTTCCTGACATATTCGGCATAAACTCTATAAAATAATTACTCCCATTTTATCTATTTTAATCGCAAGAATATATTTTTAGTAGTTGGAACACCTTAGATGCACTAATTGTACAAAGTTTTATTTCGATTATGTCATTGATATTTGATTTATCAACTGTGAAGTGAATAAATCTTAAGAAATTTAAAATTGCTATATATTGAAGGTAAACGTTTTTGTTCGATTTCATATATTTTCAAAATAGAGTTTAACATAAAATATATAAATAATGTTATGCACTAAATTTGGTTGGAATTTATAAAGTAAATCCGGAGGCATACAATTTCTCCTGACTCCTATGAAGCCTTTGGTGACAATCATCCGATCTTACCCATTTTCAAAGTGTCGGAGGAGGTGTAGAAAAGATTTGTTTTAAGGGATTTGGTTGATATAAGTAGCTTTGATGTTCTGTGAGGCATTTATGTATATTCAACGGACAACTGTCTTGATTATGCTTATCTAAAATACCGAATTTCTCATGATGCCAGGGAACACATGTATATAACGGGTGATTAGAAGTAGAGGTAGTTTTTTCAATAGCCTTATTTTGACAGATCTCGCATGAATCGTGTTAAGCTGTTGTTTGGGATTTCATCATGGAAAAATTTGCACCTGAACAACGTTTACAAATCCTTCAACTTTATTACGCATTTTACGACGATATCTTAAATTTAATGCGTATTTTACAGCTTGCACAAGAACTGAAGCCGCTCGATCATCGCTTCGCTCTATGGGCTTTTGAAAAGTTCTAAGAATATCCGATTTTTTCGTGCCAAATTTTGTTCATCATTGAAGGCCGTTTCTGGTTCAATGGGTATGTAAATAAGCAAAATTGCCGCATTTGGGTTTTTTCTTTAAAAAAATATGGGAACCTCGAAATGTATCACGATTTATGTGCATATTTTATTAAGATATCTTAAGTTTTGCTCAAGTTTCATTCTGCTCGGACGGACAATAAAACCGCAATGCAACTCGACTCGTCATCCTGATAATTTATATGTTTATAGTATAACTTAATATGTATCTATCTCAATAAGTTTTAGGTGAGACAGAAAACCATTAGGTGAGCAAAACTGGTATACACTGTAACCATATATTGACGGAATATAGAAATAATAAAATGAATGCAACGAAAATACTGATATAATGAATTATGAGCCAAAATTTTTCATTTCACTAAATTAAATATATTTGCAGGTTTTTTATTTGAAACTAATTAGAGCTACATACCAATTTCATTTTACATAACGGTTCACGATGACTATTCGTGATAGTTACTCGTAACAATTTGTTCACATTTGTTGCAAAGATATCCTGTAGATTTTTCCTCTTTCTCATCTGACTACCGTGTACCTTTGATTCTACGCTTGGTATACTCCTCTCACTGCTTTCGCCGTGTTGTTTGGGTTCAACCCAAATGTCGCCAAGATCACCAGCTTCAATTTCAGGCCTTAATAAGTCGGTTATCAAGGCTCGATAACGGTTGCCATTGACGGTTACTTTATCACCGGCATCATTTTTGACGAAATATAGACCTTTGATTCCACAACCCAAAAACCACACCAAACCGTTTTTTGTGGATGAAATGGCAGCTTTGAATCTCTTCAGGTTGCTTCATATTTTGTTCCAAATGCGGCAATTTTGTTGGTTTACATAAGCATTAAATCAGAAATGGGACTCATCGCTGAAATTTGGCACGAAAACTTCGGATATTCTTGGAGCTTTTCTTGAGCTCATAGACCGAAGCTGTATTTTGCACGCTTTCAATTTAAGATCTCCACGTAAAATGCGCTAAATCGTTTCGACGAATCGACTCTTCACGATCTTCGTGTACACTCTCAGCTACGTCTGCTATATTTTCTTCACTGCGTGCGTGGTCTATTCGGTCGATCATTATCTAATAACGAAGAAGGGTGATGGTGTTGCGAATACTACGCTCAGTAGACCGACTGTGGTGACCATAATTTGGCGAAGCGCACGGAACACGTTCTTTACCAAACTTGAATTTTCGTAAAAAATTTAAGCGATTTACTAAAGATTTTCACCCGTAAGTCTTTCCATGATGAAATACCAAACAGTACTGAACGAAAATGCCTGATCTGTCAAAAAAAGGCTAATTGAAAAAGTGCTTATACTTAGATCACTCGTACTTATAGAAATAAAAAGTAGAACTTGATTTCCACTCAAACTGAGACATGCGTTTCATTGGAGTGGCGGATGTGGCTCCATATATTTTTTAATCCTGCCCTAATGAGGGAAACTAATTGGCGCCCAAAGTGGGGCCACGCTAATGTGATAACGCGGTCTTGTGACCGAACCCGGAGCAACAAAGAATTATAATAAAAAATGCGGAAAATAGCCAAAACTTACAGATGGGAAAATTCAATATTAAAAAAAAATGTGAATTTTAAGTGCTAAGTGCAAAATGTACACAACAAAAATTATTGTTATTAACATTTTCGAGAGTTAAAAAGAAAACCTACTTCAAAAACAACTATGTTTGCAAGTGAGGAGAAGTAAAACCCCTAGCATCAATAAAGAAGGTGGAAACAAGGTATTCCGAAATATGGAGTCAAACACCTACCGGAGGAAAAGAAAACCCTAGCATCAGTAAAAAATATGGGGACCAATAAATGAAGCCAAACACCTCCAGGATCGGTTCGCGACAGCAGCAGCAGATATGTATTTATAAGTTATTTCATTTAACATTTTTTTTTTTTATTCTGATTATCAAAAATGCTCTTCTATTAAATACAATATAAAATATTACTATTTTGCGACTATTATAAAGGCGCCCATAATATTAGGAAGTGTCCAAAAAAAAGAAAAAAAAGACTACAAAATGACAAAAAAAATAAACTAGATTATTTAGATATATAAATACCTGTGTTATTAAAAATATATGTAATATGTCCGAGACATTATCAAAACTTAGTGAAAAACGAAAACCCTTACGAACATATTTTAATAAATCTAAAAAAGAGAAAATCAATGATATACTTATATGAGGGCGGTTTTCAATACATACACATATATGAAAAAATAAAGTAGCACGGTTGAACGGTGGTACGACAAAAGACAAGAGGCAAAAATTGCTATATAATGTATTACAAAATACAATACTAAAACATAAGTAAGTAAAGGCTCGACCTGCCATATACAATAAAAAAACGTATTGAAACCGCGATTGACCACCGCAAGGGGACCTTTCGGTTTATAATAAAAGCTTAATTCTGCGATTCTGAACGCCAGAACCTCCCGAATAAAAATACGCTTTCCCAAAAGGAATAAACTAAAACAAAAAACAAAAGGTATATACATAAATTAAAGCTTGTACAGCCAATAAATTAAAATAAAAAAATCTATAATTTAAGCTACATTCTGCGATTCTGAACTCCAGACCCTCCAGAATAGAAGAATTGTTACGGTTGTGGTGGAAAAAAACACCTTATTGGAAAAAAACCACAGAAACACGATTTAAAAAAATAAAACAAACGGCGACGTTTTGATAGTAGATTTAATGACTCGTCTTATCACAGATAGTAATATAGTTTTACGTGAGGATATATAGTAATTACGCTCACAATATAATGTAGTGAATACTAGTAGTTCTTCTGACTAGACCAGTGGTCGGCATTTCTTAGCACAATTGTGCAAACTAACTTCACACGTACGCTTACGCTCTATCGTTCAGTCGTTGTCGAGCCAGCAACGAATTAACATCAAGTAAGATTATAGCGCAAAACGAAATATGCCCTGCGAGAAATATTTTATGATTCTAAATGCCTTTGATGCCATGCAATGCCTTTTATGTTCCAAGTCTTTTAAAGATAATAGGGAATATATCCTCAAAAGACATTTTGTTAATTTTCATTATACTACTAATTATTAATAAAAATTGCTTAATTTTAATTACAATTTCTCACTGGGCTACTTTTTGTTGGTGCTCACCAACACAGTGACAGATCCTCTCATGCCGACCACTGGACTAGACAGACAACAGACGTCAATATAGTATAGTAAGCCAAGAATCATTATACGTTATTAAATCTATCCCTGAATTTCCTGGTAGGATGAATTCATTTGTTAGTTGGAGGAAATCAGCCCATAAAGCTAAGAGCGTATACGTGAAGATAAGCAGAAAATAGTTTGCTGCCCTCACAATTCTTAGAAATAAAATAACATATGACGCAAACGATGCATCAACAAACCATGGAAAACCATGGCTCTTAATTTCGATGCAATTTTATTCCGCATGAATTTTTATTACGCAGTAAAACATCCTATATACAGGAACTACAACAAATAAATTAACAAGCAGGAATAAAGGGATGTTCAACTTATTCCAGTGTGAGAGCACCTCAAAATTAGCGTTTTTTATAACATTTTCTATTATGGCCAGATTGGACAAAATAATAATTTTTGGGCATTTAAATTAAAACACCCAACATTTAGTATGAATAAAAATTACTGTATAGTGGTTATTTTTTATATTGAGAAACTGTTTAAATTTTTTTAAAGTATATTAGAACAACTGACTTTTGACCTTTCAATGCCCAATAAAAGGATTTAAGCTTGTTAGCTCTCAATCATTAAATGTTTTTAATTATTTTCCATTGAAAATAATGCTATGATGCTTCAAATTACAAAACGCTTCATCAAATACCTTTAAGTTTCACAAATTTATTAAATTTTCATTGTTTTACATTTTTTATAGGTGGTATTGAACGATGCAACAAATCCCTCCGTTTACATATTTTTTTGCTAAGATTTCAATCTGGCCATCGCCCGTTTCCAATTGATAAATGTCAAAACCTCCTGAACTCGACCAACTGTCAAAGTTTAGGTGGTTTTGACGTTTAGCAATTGCTCTCTCACTTCCAGTGAGAGAGGAGTTAAACATCTCTTTATCTCTGTTAACAAGTATGCAGGGATAATGGGATGCCCAACTTATTCCAGTGTGAGAGCACCTCAAAATAAGCGTTTTTTATAACATTTTCCATTACGGCCAGATCGAATAAAATAGGAATTTTTGGGCATTTTAAATTAAAACTCCCAACATTTATTACGATTGCAAATTATTATATAATAAAGTTGTAATATATGGCGAAACTACTTAAGTCCTTTTTTATGATTTTATGGTATATTAACACAACTGACTTTCGATCTTTCAGTACTTAATAAGGTGATTTAAGCCTGTTTTTAATCATTTGTAATTGAAAATTAATTCTAATGTGCATCAAATTACAAAACGCTTTATGAAATATATTTAAATTTCGCATTTTCTTTGATTTTCATTGTTTTAAATTTTTATTAGCGATCTTGAACGGCGGCAACAAATTCCTCCGTTCAATATATTTTTGGTATAATTTCAATCTGGCCGTTCCAGTCATTCCAATTACAAAATGTCAAAACCTCCTCAATCCAGTCAACTGTCAAGTTTAGGTGGTTTTGATGTTTAGCAATTGTTCTCTCACTTCCAGTGAGAGAAGAGTTGGCCATCCCATTATCCCTGCAAGTATGGAAGGGCTAAGTTTGGGTGCAACCAAACATTTTATACTCTTGAAACTTGCGAGAATCAAAACCAGGGAAATACTTTAAGGTGCAAAACCAATCATACAAGGTGTGTTTCCAAGTAAACAGCATTAAAAAAACGGAACATATGGTTTTTGCGGCAAAATCAATTTATTTAACTTAAAATAGTCTCCTTCTGCTTCAATACAGCATTTTGCACGGTCCAAAAGCATGTCGAATGAGCGTTTTAGCTCGTTGGTCGGTGTGGCCGCCAGTATGCCGGTGCAAACCTTTTGAATGGCCTCTACGTCTGCATAATGCTTTCCTTTTATGGACAAATGCATTTTTCCGAAAAGGAAGAAGTCGCTCGGTGTCATATTTTTTATGAATTCATGCACAGTTTTGATGGAATTTCTGACGGATTTTGATTGGCCCGACATGTTGATCGTCATTTGTGTCCTCACGTACACTTTGAAAACGTTAAAACCACTCTGCTACGGGATAGGCAATCATCGCTATAAACTTGTTTGATCAATTGAAACGTTTTGGTAAAAGTTTTAGCAATTTTAAAACAAAATTTAATGTTGGCTCTTTGTTCGAAGCCCATTTTCGCACCGATAACACAAACATACTGAACTCAATGAAATGTTATGAAATTCTCACTGGAAAATCGATAAAGATAGCAGATTCTAACGCACCAGGGGGCACTAGATTCCAAAATTCTTGTTTACTTTGGAACACACCTTAGAGTAAAGTCAGCCGGATGTTCGAAAATTCTGATATTAGTTATTTAGAGGCTGGGCCAAGTTTTCGTTCAAATTTATCTATTTTAGGCACAAAGCTGCCCTCTTATGAATAAAACACACCCTCTTATTTTCAATGAGATACCTCACATATCGGGCGATATATGCAGTAAAAAGTCACCCGAAAGTTTGAAATTTTTTATATTAAGTATATGGGGCTTAGGGAAGTCCCACTATAAAAGAAGGATTATCTCTTAATTCCAGTTTTATGTATATATCACACATTAACCGACATTTTCGATCAAAAGTCAACTATAGATACTGGGGTCAACAAATTCGGTACCCAGGGTCTTGTGATAAGGTGGCATACACTAAAGGCATTATTCGTGCAAAGTTTAATCCCTTTATATTAAAATTTGCTTACTGGAAAGTAAAAAAATCAAGCGGATTTAAAATTCTGCTATATGGGAAGTAGGTGTGTTTATTATTTATTGTTTAACTGTCATAGGAATATGAAAAGAATGTCACGTTTTTTCGAAATCGGTCAGTCCCGAGATATGGGATTTACCAAAAAGTGGGCGGTGCCACGTCCATCGTCCAACTTTTATCCAGGCTTCTATAATTACATTTAAATTTTTACTCAAGTTATAGCTTGCACGGATGGAAGGACAGACATACAGTCAACCGGATTTCAACTTTTCTTGTCATCGTGATCATTTATATATTATATGTATGTCTAATCGATTAGTTTTAGGTGATACGTACAACCGTTAGACTAACAAAACTATAATACTAATGTATAGTATAGTATAGTATAGGTTAGGTTAGGTTAGATGGCTGATCAAAGATCGCACGTGGACTATACGTAGTCCTTTGTGATGCCATAGAAAAAAGAACTCCCTTGTTCGAACTTAAAGATCAGCAAAAACGGCCGGTAGCCGATACAAATTTGCAAAGGCGCCCGATATCTACACCCACCAGTTCGGTGGGATGTCTGAAGGTATGTGACCCCAAGTGTCTGAGCCTTAACCTCCCGAACGCGGGACAGGCAAGAAGGAAGTGCTGGCTAGTTTCCGTCGCATCTTCTTCTAAGCAGCTTTTGCAAGCAGCATCCGGTAAGATTCCTAATCTTACAGCATGTTTGCCAATAGGGCAATGGCCTGTAAAGAGCCCGACTACTAAAGAGAGGCTAGCCTTACTGAGGGCAAAGAGATCTTTAGATCTTCTGTGATCTATCTTGGGCCAAAATGCTTTTGCGACCGCGCAAGTACCAGTGCTCGCCCATCGTTGGCCAAGCATCCGCGAGGCCCAGCTATCCAGTATTAGGACACAAGAGGACACCGGAGCACCGACCCGCTCCCATTCTACCGATAGTGGCTCTAGGGTGCCCTTCCTTGCCAGCTCATCGGCTCTGCAATTACCCGCTATTCCGCTGTGTCCCGGCACCCATACAAGCCCTATGGTAAATACTGTCGCCGCCAAAGACAGTACCGCCAGACACTCCTCAACCAGCCCTGAACGCAATGTGAATGAATTCAGGGCTAGTATCGCTGTTCTACTATCTGAGTGAATGGTCACTTCCCTGAAGGTGGACACCCTCCGGAGTAGCAGATCTGCTGCTACCTTGATGGCTGCAATCTCAGCCTGGAAGACACTGCAGTAGTCGGGAAGTCTGAAACTGGAGTTGATAGAGAGCTCCCGACAATAAACCCCTCCACCAACCTTCCCCCCAAGCTTTGACCCATCCGTAAAGAAGCTTACTGCCCCTCTCCTCCAACGGCTTCTTCCCACCCATAACTCCCTCTTCGGTATATGGGTAGAGAAGAAAACGCGAGAGTTTGATATGGCGACTCCATGATCCAGATGATCCAGTATGCAGTCAAAGCTTGTGAGGATGTTCGAGTGTTCAGAAACAGCACGCACTTTTAGGAACCCAGATTCCCTGAGCCTTGCCTTCCGGCAATGTCCACGGGCGTTATGTTCAGAATTGCGTTAAGTGCCACGGTTGGGGTGGACCTTAATGCTCCGCACATGCTTATAAGCGCAGCCCGTTGAACGCTTTCGAGTTTCTTAGCAAGTGTGATCTTCTGTAGAGCCCTCCACCACATAAAGACTCCATAGAACATTATGGGCTTTACTATGGTATCATAGAGCCAGAGGACCACTTTCGGTGAGAGGCCCCACCTTTTGCCGATAGCCCCTCTACAGCAGTAAAGGGCAATCGATGCCTTTTTGGCTCTCTCCTCGATGTTCGGCTTCCATGAAAGCTTCTTATCCAGGATGAGCCCTAGATACTTCACCGTATCCGCGGGTTGCAGGGGAATACCTCCCATTTGCGGCAGCGGTGCCACTGGGATTTTATATCTTCTACTGAATAAAACCATTTCTGTTTTATTCGGTTTATGGCGAGTCCACTTCCGACCGCCCATTTTGTTACAACGCCGAGATATCCCTGCGTCAGCTCGTATACGGTGCTAAGGAACTTTCCTTTGACCATAAGTGCTACATCGTCGGCATAGGCGATCACCCGGCAGCCTAGATCCTCTAGTTTCTTAAGAAGGTCGTTAACCACTAGGATCCATAGAAGAGGAGAAAGAACCCCTCCCTGAGGGGTTCCCCTGCTCACACTTCGCCGCGCGTGCGCTGCCCCATTCTGTTTCGACCACTCTGTCGCACAGAAGACTGAAGATGAGGTGCTTGAGGTTCGATTCAACCCCAAGACCATCTAGAGCAGTTATGACTGCCTCCGGCAAGACATTGTTGAAAGCTCCCTCAATATCAAGAAAGGTCCCAACAGCGAAATCTTTAGCTTCGATGGCTTCCTCCAGCCACGACACGATAGTGTGCAGGGCAGTGTCCACCGACCTGCCTTTACGATACGCATGTTGCGCTCCTGATAGGTAGTCTCTCGGAATGCGCCTCCTTAGATCCCAGTCCATCAGCCTCTCCAGAGTTTTGAGCAAAAAAGAGGAGAGGCTGATGGGTCTGAAATCCTTGGCCGCGACATGGGAGCTCCTGCCAGCCTTCGGGATGAACGTAACTTTGACCCGCCTCCAGGCCCCTGGGATGTAACCTAATCTGATGCAGTTCGCATAGATCGGTCGCAACCATCTGCATGACACCTTAACAGCCCGCTGCAGCTGCGCTGGTATGATGCCGTCCGGTCCCGGGGACTTGAACGGTTTGAACGAATTAATCGCCCATTCCAAGTGACGCTCGTCCAGAAGGTCGGCAAAGGCCGTGCAGTCAGCATGCAACTCTCCGAGAGATGCCACTACAGACGTCGTGCTGTTAGGGAAGTGAGCATCGAGGAGCAACTGAAGTGTATCTTCACTGCTCAGGGCCCACTTCCCATTTACATCCTTGAGATAACCCAGAGGCACTGGGTTTTTAGCGAGAATGCGCCTGAATCTGGAGGACTCGTGGCAGCCCTCCACTTTCTCGCAGAAGGTTTTCCACGAGATCCTCTTAGCCTTCCTTAACTCGGTCTTGTATATCGAAAGTCCGGTTTTATACAACGCCCAGTCGTCGGATAACCCGCTCCTGCGGGCCCTGTTAAATAAGCGTCTGCAAGACGCCCTAATTTCGGAGAGCTCCATGGTCCACCATTTAGGTTTCCCTCTGCCCTTCGGTGTTTTCAGTGGACAGGAGCTCTCTAGTGCAGAAATGCACGCCGAGCTGAAGACTTCGACCCACCCGTCCACCACATCGGTGGTGCCCAACGTGTTCACCCCCGGTGCACGTGGCAGGGTTTGCCAAAGCCTCCTTCGATAGCTTTCCCAGTCCGTGTTCCTCGGATTTCTGTATGATTTCCTTGTCGGACCTTCTCCGACTAAACTAAAACCGATATACCTGTGATCCGAAAAGGAGTGATCATCGAGGACCCTCCAATTCGAGATCAACGGGGCAATCCCATGAGAGGCTAGGGTGAGGTCAAGAACCTCCTCCCTGCATGCGGTCACAAAAGTTGGAGAATTTCCCTTATTACAAATGCGAAGATTTTCGCTTACAATAAAGTCAAAAAGGGACTCACCTCTATTGTTTGTGTCCGAGCTTCCCCTTACCGAGTGCCGCGAGTTGGCGTCCGAGCCGATGATGACGTCGGCACCATTCCGGGATGCTTCAGCCAAGGTCTTCCTTAGCAGTACAGGAGGTGGCTCCACCGCATCATCGTGCGGCATATACGCGGAGATAATCCAGACATTTCCGGTATCACTCTCCAGTTTTGCTGTTACTATATCAGCATTGCTGAAATTAGGTAAAAGAAGTACCATTAGTTCATTTCTAACCAGTATACAGGCTCGGTTTCTACCTGCATCGTTGGTCGCCAGCAGCTTATGGCTCCTCGTCCTCAAGCCAGAGATCCCGCTACTAGTCAGCCACGGTTCCTGGATAAGGACGACATCGGCTTCGTCTTGCTCCAGACGAAGCAATAGATTGGCGGAGGCCGCCTTCGAGTGTTGGAGATTAATCTGGAGGATTTTCATCCTTCAGACTCTCCTCTAGAAGCGCCAGTTCAGCGCTCATGTCGTGATCGACCCTCACCTCCTTAAACAGTTGTTCGAGGCTAAAGACGGAATCGCCAATCGACGAACCGCCTCCAGAACTCGCCACATCCGAGAGATTAGAGTCGTTATCTGCGGTCGCCTGACCATCGATAATGCCGTCTGCCTTCCCCCCTGCATCTGCAGCTCGGGTGCCATCAGCCCTGGTATCCGTTGGGAGTACCTTTAGCACAACCATCTCGAAACCATAGCTGATGGCTCCCTTGGTTTTGCTGAAAGGACCGATGGACTCCTCATTAACCATTATCAACGCTTGCCGATATGGTTCATCGGTTCTCTCCAGCCTGATGACCCTCCAGTCATGCGTGGGGAGAGAGGGGTTGCAGTACTTGAGGATTTCCTCAATCTCACTTGCAGTAGAAGGTTCAGCCGGCAGCCAGACGCGAGCCCTAGGACGAAGAGGGAGGTCCGCTCTGTCCACGGCCTCCAGTCTGGCTCCCTTCCAAACCTCCCCTACCTGAGATACTGCCTTCTTATATAAGATGGCCGATCTTTCATTGGCACACCTTGTCAGCTTATGCAGCCCATGATGCCAACCGGCACTTACGCATTTAGGAGGTGGTCCCGGGTTTTCCTTAACCACCTTAAGGAAGACTGAAGAGATAGCTGCCGCTACTCTCTTCCACTCCTCGTGAGAGATAGCACCGTCCTCCCTGCTGCGGTCTAGCACACCAAGCACTTTTGCACCGGCGCTTTTAGCGATTTCGCTAAAAGTTGGCGCAGCCCCCGTTCGCGGTTTCTTACCAAGGGAGGTTTTTCCCTCATGCGACCTTTGCCGCTTAACAGCTGGTTCGGATCCCTTCGTTTCGAGTCGTGACCTATCGGTCTCGCTCTCACTCAGAACCTTCTTAGCCCATTCGAGCGTATTGGCATGCTGCTCAGATACCTGACCAGCATGCTTTCCCCCGTAGCGCTCTACGATTTTCGCTGCCAGTCTGCGGTCCGACTTCAGCTTTCTAGCTAAAGCTCCCCTGCTAATGCTCCCTGTGGTTCCCTTCATAATTTTAGCAGAGGTTCCTCTGCTGGTGCTTGCGATTCCGCCGTGCACGAAGGCTCCACCCTTCACTACCTCGCTTGCCGGCGGCTTTGCGCCGGCTCCCCCCATTCTGCTACCTGATGAGGAGACTTCTACCGAGGTCCTTGTCCTCCCGCTGCAGCTGCCCAGCGACGGTTTCGTCGTCATAGGAGCAGCAGCCCCGCCTGGGATAAGTCCGTAGTATAGTATAGTATAAAAATGGACCCTACTAATAATATGCTAGTAATTACAAAAGAACTGAACAAAAAGAAAAGGGACCAGGTCCTACGTATTTTTATATCTGGATTAAATACCCCATTACCGAATATCATATTTTCTCTAAACCGCTAACCCGCTCAGGAACTTGAATCAAATATCCAAAGAGTTCGCTTTGCACATAATTTCGCGTACGATAGAAGTAATAATTTACGATTTTCTTAAAGAAGCAACGTCTCAAATAATAACATACTTTAAAACTTTCCAAAACCGAATCCTATGGATATGGATCCATCTATATCTAGAGTTTATAACAGAGAATACAGTATAAGGGGACAACAAGGTAACAGATCATTTAATCAAAAAAATATATATATAACCAGCACAAAAAACGTAAGTGTTCATTACAGATTACGATTCACTTCTTTAAATTACATACATAATATTACATATGTCCAACATTTTCAGATTCTGTGCTCATATAAAATTAAAATTTTTTTCTCCTCTCCTCTTCTATTTTATTGAGTGTTTCACGAACTGTAAATTTTCGAAAATGTTGTTACTTTATTTTACATTTTAGGTGATGATATGGAATAAAGTAATCATAGCTCTATCGCCCACAAGAAAAAAACATTAAGAATTAAAAATAGCAAAGAAGACTACT
Source organism: Bactrocera correcta (assembly GCA_027475135.1). Lineage (NCBI taxonomy): Eukaryota > Metazoa > Arthropoda > Insecta > Diptera > Tephritidae > Bactrocera > Bactrocera correcta. The sequence continues at coordinate 20,258,269 of CM050322.1, forward strand.
TTTGAAGGAAAGGAGAGACGAGCTCCTCTACGTCAACTTTGATGATACCAAATTAGGTAGAAATCTAAAAGCTCTTGTCGACGTGAGCAACCTCCCGCTATATCGTGCATGGAGTGTATGACAATAGGAACGAATTAGCCAACTGTTAACAGATAAAAACCGTGAATGGCTACTCCATTATCAAATATTATCATATAATAACCTTGTGGCTAGGCAAGCTGTATTTCCTTCCCTTTATTTGCCTTTCAAGAATTCACATCGCTTAAAATTTATTAAAAGAAAACATTGTTGTATACTATTTTGTTATAAAAGTCGTCGCCTTTTAAATATTTTTTTGGGAAGTCGATTTTCAGGTGAAGACAGATCCATACGTTTAATTCATTTGTTTGTTTACATTTTTTTCTTTTGGAGTACCTAAATCAGCTGTTATAATGGAATATATTTCCAATGCTGACAAGTAGATGGTGCTAAATCAGAGTTGTACAGAGTTTTCAAGTATATTAGATTCCAATCACCTCGGAGACGAGATTAAGAACTGTAATTTTTGTATGGTGAAATGTTGTTAAATTTATAAGATTAGTGGGATAAACTACTCAACAGTCGAAATCTTGTGATTAAGTGTCGGTCTGAACATGGTATAAAACGCATTCAGGAATTAATAAAAGAGGAGTAGTAAAAACAATAAAATACAAGAAACAGAAAAACTCATTCAGGCATTAATAGAAGCATTTAAATATAAGAAACAGAAAAACCTGTAAACCAATTTAAGCAACAAATAATATTATGCAAAAACAGTTTTACGATCGATGTGTTGGTCGAAATCTTTGGAAATAAAACACACTTAACAGAATATGATACAGTGGAGAATTTATAAACCATTTTAAAAGAATTCATTAGACCGAATTCATTGTGCGTTGAAAGATTTACTACTGTGGTCAATTAATAGCAAGCCTTTTTAATTTAAGTTTCGCTCGAAAACTCATTCGTGACAACTGTGCAAAATATCACATCAAAATAATCATTAGTGTTTAGTATACATGGTTTGTACGGAAAGTCATTGGACTGAGTCGATTTAAAAAAAATGATTGAACAAATCACCTTCTGCGTCGATGCAGAGCTGTCAGCGCGATTTCCAAGTATAAAAGGCGTCACGGAAGGAGTTCCACGGAATAGCCTTGAGAGCCGAAGTGCATACTTCTTGTGCCACTCGGAAGATTGCCTCTTTGTTTTGGGATCATACTCAAAGATCCATGACTCATCACCTGATATTACGATATTTAAAAATTGAGGGTCACTTTCAGACATGTACAAATTTTTTGGGCACACTTCCACTCGCCGCAATTTCTGGTCGTCAGTGAGCACTTTTGGGCCAATCTAAGCGCACACCTTGCAGATGTTCAAAAGCTCCGTCACAATGTCATGAACCACAGATTTTACTTAGTCGGCGGTCACATTGTCGCTGTTTACTGGTCAGATTACTTTCCGGATAAACTTGGAAGATATTTCTATAGTACAAAAAGTGCATTCAACGATTTTTACGATGTGAACATTTAATCAACTAAGAGTTTCCATTAATTTTGATTGGCCCACATGTTGAACGTCATTTATGTCCTCACGACCACGTTGAAACCACTCGTGCACTCTGTTACGGGATAGGCAATCATCGCCATAAACTTGTATCATCAATTGAAACGTTTCGGTAAAAGTTTTGCCAATTTGAACAAAAAAATTCTATGTTGGTACTTTGTTCGAAGCTCATTTTCGCACCGATATCACAAACATTCTGGCACTTAAAACTCAATAACTTTACTTCCAATCTATGAAATGTTACTGGACTATAAAGAAAGCAGACTCTAAAGCACCAGTCGTCATAACGATGACGCCACCAGGAGGCGCTAGATTCAAAAAGTCCTGTTTACTTTGGAACGCATCTTGTATGTACATTTGCCTATTCTATTCAGTTAAAAAAATAACCCTGGCCGATCGAATACCCGGGGTGACTGAAGTACTTTCGCATAGTACTCCTTTCTGCGTTTTTGCAACTGTCTAAAACTGTGTTATACGAGAAGTAGGCGTTGTTGTTTTCCGATTTCGTTTATCCCATTTTTAGTCCTAATTTTGTCGAAATCGATTGGACGGGTCCTGAGATATGGGGTTTCAACAAAAAGTGGGCGGTGCCACCCCCATTGTCCAATTTTCATACTGGCTCTCGTAAGGCTCTCTCAGGCCATTTCAGTGGTAAAATTTAATGTATCTGTCGCGTTTAGTTATTGATTTAACGCGCTCTAAGTAGTTTTTAACAGTACTGCTATATGGGGAGTGAGCGGGGTTATCCTCCGATTTCATCAATTTTCAATTTTGGCTATTGTAGCTTAGGTGGTTTAGGAGATATGTATACTAAACTTGTTAGAAGGCGGAGACACGCCCACATTTTCCAAAAAATTTTTCTAAAGGTGCCTCTTTCTACTTTGAACCCTGTACCAAATTACATCTTGATATCTTAATTTACTGCTTAATTATGGCACTTTTTATGTTTTCGGATAATGGCGATTGGTCCGATTATTGTTTTGTATTAAGGAACCCCACATAGCAAGTTTCATTGAGATAACTCAATTTTTACCCAAGGTACAGCTTGCACGGACGGACGGAGTCAACCGGATTTCAACTTTTCTCGTCATCCTGATCGTTTATATACATATAAAAATATAATTATTCATAAAGCTATATAAAATCATAATTACTTCTAGGTTCTAATATGATAGTTTTACTTTTGACAGAACTAATCAGCTTAGCAGCAGCTGATATAGACTACTCCGGCCACTATGGCATGTACTAATTGATGTGAAACGTTTCCATTTATGAGGAATACGTTGGCTTACTTCGCAATGCTAATCTGGCTTATTTTGAGAATATAATAACAGATTAAAATATTAATTTTCACAACAATTTCTTTTATAATAAAAATATTGAAATTTTATTAGAACAATTAAAATAAAACCAAGCTAGGCTGAAAAAGAGAATAAATGAATTAGGAACATTTTGGAAATGGGTAGTAAGAATACCCGACCATGATGACTTTGTAAAAGTTAATGACAAATTGGAAGAACTAGTAATAAATAACAATAAACAATTCACAAAAAATTAAAATTTTTAATAAATACAGAAGTGACTGATACTGTAAATAATATAATATTAAAGGTGATACCACTATTAAAATAATAAAAAGAATAAGAAATCAATTTATTATACATGAAGTACAAAACATGACAAATACAATAACATTTGATAAAATTGGAATTTTAAATCCAACTATTTTGAATTTATAAGAATTGAAAATTATAGCAAATTATCAATTATCAACAATAATTACAGCATTAATGAACATTTCCAAATTTAAAATATATTAGTATGAAAAGGGGATATAATTACACTATATAAAATACCTAACCATAGAAATAACATGTAAGTATTATGAAGTAAGACCTATTGCTCAATTATACGGTGAGCTTATAATTGAACAAAATATAACCAACTGTAATAATGTTCAGGATTGTAAAAACGAAATTGTCAGAACATATTGTAAGTTAAATAAGCAAAAAACATGCTTATCAAAAATCCTAAATAAAAATAATAGAAAATGTAAAAAAGATAAAAGAAAGAAATAATAAAACTGAGAGCAATATTGCTTTCTGGAAAAGATATTGTAGAAAACCAAACACTGTTTAGAACATCCTTAGTAACATTTGAAAATAATATAATAAATACTAAAACTTATGACAATATTAAAACAAAAATCTGGAAATATTTAAGTCATAGTCATATGTCGCTTGAAGTCTATCGCTCTGTATTGTATATAAAAGCTTGAAATATGAAAATACAATCAGAATGAAATCCTTCTCGTTAGACCACGCGTCTATCAATTTTATTCCGTCACCAGAGGAAAGATAAAATTGTATAGTTCGTTAAGTTCTTTAGTAATAAATATTTAATAGAACACTCAGATAAATTAGTTTAGGTATTTATTTAAGTTTATGTTCGCTTCTTCTAAATACAATATTAAAAAATAATTTCATTTTAAAATTAAGAGAAATAAGACACTGCCACGAATATTTGTTTAAAACACACAATATCATACCGAATAGAGCAAGTTATTAAGACAAATACTATAAATTACATATTTATATAAAAAATCACATGTCATGTTGATTGTCCGAAATAATATCATTATGTTGAATCGATTAGAACCTCTATTATTTTTAAACTCTCACCATATGTTACTGTATAATAGCTTTGTTCACCTAACGGTTGTCTGTAACATCTAAAACCGATTGAAGTAGAATTAAATAAATGAAAAACGTGAGAGACATTAAATTGCACACACGTAATGGAACGGAAAGTCTTCATAGGAGTCAGATTTAAAATTGGCCACTAGACATAACACCGCCCAACTTTAGGTGAAATCATATATTTAAGAATTGACTAGATCAATGTCAACCAAATTTAGTCCATAACTTTATCCTGAAAAATTACAGTGTAAACATGAGAGAAGTCGGTTTACAACCGCTCCTAATTTTCATACAACATAATTTTAAATTCCATTTTATTCTTTCACTCTGCAGAATATAAATCAAGCCATAGTATATATATATATATATATATTTGAACAATTGAGGGCACAGGGTGAGATGTCTATAAATAGTTTAACTCGGGTTCTAACTTATTAAGCCTCCGGGTCCTGAGTGACTTTTATCCGCAAAAAGTGGTAAATCTGTGAATGAACTTAGTAATAAAATTTTATTGTACTAAAAAAGATTAAAATGTACAAATTATCCAAGCTCCTATATAATAATACATATGTATAATGTTTGCCAAATATGTCGATCAGTTTTATTTTAAAGAGAATTTTATCACCATTAAATAATCCGCAGCGGGGACAATTTTTAAACGACTCCTTGCAAGGTTTTCAGGAAAAATTACTGCATGTTGAGGTTTGCATGCTCTATACTTGCAATATTGAATCATACTCCTTAGAACTTAAATGAAACAAGTAAGGAAGGGCCAAGTCCGGGTGTAACTAAAACTTTGGTTTGGTCAATGAAAGACTTGAATCTAGGGAGAATTATGTCATTCTAGTCTTATTTTGATATTTTTAAGCCTTATATACTATTTTGGAAATCTTACGTATCTAATTAAATATATGTCTATGTTGATATGTACTGTACACCACATAGAGCTGTTTTCAAGTGCACATGTGCATTTGTAATCAATTGCTGAAACCTAAATAAATATGTTTGTATTTAATTTTTTGCATATAAATGGATACGTGTCTCATATAAATGTATGTGTGTTGCATATACATACATAAATAAAATTTATGTTTACCCTGTCAGCATCTATATAAATAAAAATGAATCGCCAAAATGTATGTACGCTCATAACCTTCATACGACTGAACCAAATTTGATAATTGTTTTTTTTTTTTTTTAATGTGTTCGTTTTGGATCGGGAAAGGTTTAGAAATAAAAATACCTTATACTTTTAATTAGGAAAAGTCGGAAAATTGGACAATTCCAAAAAATAACTTATTTTCATATAATTTTTTTTTGTTTTGTTTTTCAATATTTTGATTTGTAAATGATTTGAATCGTTCAATTTCGGTCGCTTGCTTTTTTAATCCAGCTATTCAAAAGAAAAATTTTTGAAAATTATTCAGTGAAAACTTTTTGCGTGTTTCACATAAAAAGATCAGTTACAGATTGAAGTTTGTTACGAAGCCACGAAGAGGTCGCGCTAATATCGGTCGGCGTTCTGTTTGGCATCAATCGATGGCAGCCTAAGGCAAGGCAATGCAGGAAGTACTCCCAGAATGCGATGACTTATAGTACGTGCTGAATTATGGACCGCGGTAGCTACTCAGCGATCGTCACGATGTCACAACACGACTTTTCAATCAACAGTTACGATGTTTGATGAACTTTATCTTGAATCAAAGTGCTGTTAGATGCTGGATGTACTCTGTTGAGGGGCAAAAAAGAGGCTTACCGCTTCTTCTTTTTTGGATGGTGGATGGTGGTTACATTAGATTAAATTGATGCAACCATTTTTGCGGAAATTCCTGATCCAGAGATAGATCCAGAATTATACGAAGTGCTAAAAACCAATATGGTTCATGAACATTGCGAACATCATAATTCTTCTTCGGTTTGTGTGTCTGACAATAAATGCACGAAACACTATCCACGTGCATTTCTTTAGAAAACGCAAACTGGAAATGATGGATATCCACTGTATCGGCGTCGCTCACCAGACGACAATGGCAGAACATTCATTCAATTTAGAGGAGTGAATATCGAAATTGACAATACATGGATTGTATTATATTCGCCGCTGTTGTCTAATTCACATTCAAAACTTAAGTATTACAGTTTGGTGAAATCACTGAAATACGTTTGCAAATACATCACCAAAGAAAGCAACATTGCGATTATTGGCTTTGAATGAGATGAGATCAGCAAGTATCAAATGGGTCGATACGTGAACTGTAATAAAGCGCTTTGTAGTATATTTACATTTGCATTTCATGAAAGTTTTCCGACTATGGTGCGCCTCGTGGTTCAACTTCATTTAAGTCATTGCGTACTGTGAATGGTAGAGTGCTTGCAAGCCAGCAAGTACAATTACTGGAACATGATAATAACTGGAATCAAATGATGGACGATGCGATAGCTACTCCGCATGCCATTGAAGTTCGCATACTTTTCGCCAAGATCATTTCGACATATCATCCTTCAAATTCGCGTCAATTAAGGGATATGAAAATAAAGATATTGTCGGTGACATTATACATTGTATTCGCTAATGATTTGAAATGGGCAAATTTCGATTGATACTTCCATTGGTTTGATATAAATTTTTCCTGCCTATTGTAAATTCACTTCAACGAAAGAAGAACTCATCACGTTTATCCCAACAATGCCAAATTGTCATAACTGCGATTGCTTGAGAGCCCGCGCAATTTTAGTTGCCAAAAATACCGATGTTAATGACTTAAACTGGAAGATTCAAAGTCAAATTTAGAAGGGTTTGAGCTCATACAAATCGATCGATCGTCTTGACAATGAAGACAAAGCCGTGTATTATCCAGTGGAATTTCTAAATTCTTTGGATAGGCTTGGTATGCCGCAACATAATTTGCATCTCAAAGTTGGATCTGTCATTAGTATGTTTCACAATCTTCATTTATTCACCGAAACTGTGTAAAGAGCCCCAATAATTGTGACACAGTTACCGAATATAAGGGGACAGTAATTTCATTTCAAACATATTCCGTTTCCAGAGAAAATTGCATTTGTGATGGCAAGAGGCCAAAAGGATAGATAGATAGAAGTGTGACATAAATCTAGAAAAGACATGTCTTTCACACGACGAGATATACGTGGCGTGTTCACGAGTTGGAAACCCATCTTCTCTGTATATTTACGTACCAGAACAGAAAACAAAAATTTTGTTTATCAAGCTGCGCTACATTAAAAAAAAAATAAATGATTTTCAACACAATATAAATTCAACTTTCTTTTCATTTCAAAACCAATAAATTCACGCAGGGCAACGGCTGCGGGGTCAGCTAGTTTACGTATAAAATTAAGCGTTTTGTAAGAGTTCGAATGTAAGTAAAACACTTATACAACGCTGCTGTTACCTTTACAAAAGACATCAAAGCAAGCGGTTTATAAGCGGAAAGGAACCAAATTTATAAACGTATAAAAAAAATTGCAAAACATGCTTTTTAAGTAACGTAATTGCACGTTTTTTACATCTTAAAAAACACATTTTGAAAATGCTTAAAAAACACGTATTTTTAATGAAATTAGTAAGCGTTTTAAACATTTATTTAGTTTTGGATATGTTTTTTTATTGATACACTTAAAAAATCATTTTTAATATATCTATATTAAATTAAAATATAAAAATAGGAAATTCGTTTCATTAAAAAAAGGATTATCGCATAGTATTTAACTTAACTTTATTGTTGCTTTAATTTGAATAAGATTTTTTGCGTACTGGAAATAGAGGCAAACACAAAGTCCCCTTCCTTGCCTCCATTTTCAGCGAAAGTTTCTGCAACGGAATTTAAATATGAATATAGAAATGTAACTAGAAACCTATTAAACGTATTTTACTTACGACGAATGGCAGTGACGACAGTGAAGGCCCTAATGAACTTTTTATCTGCACTTCCTCGCCAGGAAGAGCTCTTTCGAAAGAAATTTCCTCGAATTGGAGGTTGACATGTTTTTTAGATCTGCCTTTTTAAAATAGAAATAAAATCAACATCAGTATACAGTCACCGGACATTTCAAAATTAAATTCTTACCAGCAAGGAAAATTTGTTAATTGATTAATAATTGAATTGCTGTCGAAAAAAATATAAAACAAATATGAGAAAAGTGTTGCGGTGTTAAGTTAAAAGTATGCTTTAAAAATAAATATCATTAATGGGGTCGACGATATAATTATAATTGTTCTGGGACATGATCTGCTATGAGTGGCACAAATATATATGACGATCTGGCGTAAAAGCATATAACTTTTGGTGTTACTTCGGCAAGCGTATGTTGATTCGGTATTTCGTTAAAACTGAAATTTTTGGCACGGTAAATATTAAAAAGCGATGATTGAAGCGGTTTATCATAAAAATTATGCAAGACTTGTACCCTTAGCTCGTGAAGTATAAATTTATTGTCAGCAAATCTTGGAATTAAGTTTGAAAATTAATTTTTGTACCAAATAACAGTTGTCAGGTAAATAAGATGATAAATAAAAGTTTTTAGTTTTAACAAATTTGTAAGTGCCTCTTTGTACTATGGATTTGTAGTGTGGATTTTGTAGAATCAATATGTGTATGATGATTTCCATGCACACTCTGCTCAACTATCCTTGCTGATTGTGATTGCTGACATCAGTTCTTTGCCGAAGATTTATATTTGTACTGAAAAGATGGTTTTGATAATGGAATATCATACGATTCTCTTTCCGTTCGCCCCTCGAAATGCACTTTGTGCAACAACTGAAGCCAGCGTGTCCTTTGATTCCAAGCATAAGTGCCCTAGCTGGTGCATTCAAAATAAATGTTCGACATTTTATAACAAAAGTTTTGTTTTAGTATAAGAATCCATTTTGGAGAAGGTCGTTCAACTCATCGACAAATTGTGCCAGAAACTTGTTAACATCGTTGGAATGAGAACGTCCACAAAAAATTGCAACCACGAAAACTGAATTCGCCCCATTTACATTCACTAAAATAGGCCACACGCTCTTCAGCGAACTTTTCGAAATTGGTAACCCATCGATGTTGAAGTTCAATTTTATAATATTTGTATGCACTTTATATTTCCGCGAAAAATCTGTCAAACAGTCTCTCAAGCCATAATGGACATATTCTCCACCTGCTAACGAGACAGTTGAAGCATCGGTCGGCGTACGTTTTAGCATTCTGATATCTTTTGGTAGGCCTTCAATTTTGTCGCTTAATAAGTCCAATAATTTATTAGCATGCACATTGGACACATTGCTCTCTACAAACAATGCAGCTAAACGTTTATTGAATTCAATAACGGCGCCATCGGACGAGTTCTCACTTTCACCAAAAATATAATTCTCGTGTTCAAAAATATAATATTCGTTTGGTAAAAAGGAATCTAAATTATTTTGTGTTTCAAGCACAACCTCCGGTTCCACAAATTCATTCTGGGTACTTCCCGAACTTGCAGGCGCACCATTCCAAAGATGATCAAAAATTTTCTCTGCTGCTGCGCACAACACTTTTTTTTTATTTTTTTCTGCAAACATTAATTAAGTAAATAACCTTTTTAAATAAAAACCTTTTTAATTTAATTAAAAGTATCAAACGCTCTTATTTGAAAAATTTTTAGAACAATTGAACACAACTTAGCACAATTTCTAACGTCGAGAATGACATGTTTTGTCTGAATTTATGAAACACTTGCATTTGCAAGTAAATTCTCAACGACATTCGCAAAACTCTTATTTATGCAGGCTTGCTGCAATCTTAATTTACAAAACGCTTGCCATTATGTTTATTGGGTATGTGTTTATTTATGTACGTTTTGTACCATAAATTATTAGAATTACATATTTCTTATCTGATCTTATTTAATATTTGTTAAGATAAGTGTTTAAATATATTGCTGTATTCCGCCCTTTAGTAGGAATGAACATGTTCAATTTTGAAGATTCTCCCGAGCGGCAAAAGTAACTGCTGGAAAGGCGACCACAGCTTGTGATCCTGTCATGGTTGTCAACTAAGT